>JAJVSH010000127.1:249383-379320 GCA_021460005.1 Tetramorium alpestre
CAAATATATATATATATATATATATATATATATATATATATATATTGCCAAATACAGAATATATCGTTGCAGAATACTAGCGTGTACGAATTATTCATGATATTTTGAAATTCGATGTCAGCTTAAATTTATTCGCATTCATTTTCCATATTTTTATTTTACATGTAATCAAGCATGACAGCATAGATAAAATTAATCAGTAACTTCGATGGACTACCGAATTGAAACTATAAAAATGATGATAGCAGTATATAATTTAACTTAACTGGGATGTGTCGATAAATATCTTGAAAATCATAAACTCCAAAAACTAAATAGGAGAGAAATAATACTAAACTTTTCTAACAAAACTTCTTCTACGATATTTGGCTGCCATGAAAGCTCAATCGAAAATCTCGTTAGTCTATATCGCGGTGAAAATACGAGAGATTCGATTACGGCGAGATGACAGGTGCGGCGGAATGGCACCTGCCTAAATTTACGGATTTTGCTCCACGATTCTATAATACATTTATTCACGTCCCACGTATGGTCCCTTTGCCAAGTCCTACTATCCTCCTATCCAGTAAACAAGCGTATAAGGTCGCTGGACATATTTGAGGAGAAGTGTGTGGAAAAGGAACACGCGGCGCGGCGTGCGCGGTGCACCGACCGCCTCGACCTTCTCCACCCCTGGAGGATAAAAACCCCTTTCGAGAGTGAAATATGTGAGAGACGGGACCGCCTCGCGGGATAATTCTGAATTATGTTTGTCCTCATCTCTCCGGCCGGCGCTTCCACCTAGTCGCGCTTCGCTCTTTTGTCAACCGCGCGCGGGACCCTGGCTTTGCCATTCTTCTACCATTCCCCCGATTCGTTCCCGATGCGTTCTTCGGTGCTTAATGCGGCACGCCGTATTGCGTCGTCGATTCACGATCCGCTTCGGCTCGATTCACCGCTCGAAACAGCTTTGAATAGTCGGAGGAGGATCGGTATCGAAACGATAATAAACACGAATATCTTTGATGCTTCATATACCAAATACCTTCATAATCAAGTAAGCTTTTTCAGAAATCAGATATATTATGAATTTGTTATATTACTGAGCCTGGTAGGAATAAAAGTTCTTTTTTAAATGGATCTGAGGATATTCAGAACATAAAAAAAAATATCTATGTAGAATTGAAATATCGAAATATTTTAACAATACCAATGACTCAATTTATTACATAATCTTCAGTTCTTCAAGCATATCGCTAACTTTCTAATTGGCTTTCTATATCATTCTCTAGCTATTACAATTTGTATTTCCTATACCGTGACCAACGATCTGTAGAGAATCCATGCATCGTTAGAAATGTAATCTACCTGCTCAATCAACGAGCGTAATCGACTTGACTCGCGACGCGACTCGCATGCGATAAGATCAGGATAATAATTCCGGCTCGTTCGAGATGATCTTGTACGCGATCGAGCCTAATTAGCAGGACATACGCTCCAGGAAAACGTTTGAAAATCGATATGCCAATTTCAACGTAGACTACTAATGATATCGTTATATCGGCGAAACTGCGATAACGACGTATACGGAATATGTTCTCATTGCCATCATTATTAATGACAAGCGGTTATCTTAACTTGATTTTCTCTTAAAGAAAATTATATAAGAAACTATTACTTACTATTCTTATGTGTTTAGATATTAATTATTATGAAAATTAAATTTTAAATTAAATGTCTAAGTAAAATTTAAAAGTACGTTATTAAAGTTTCATTTTTCGTATCAATATTTTTCCAATAATCACATTTTTCACTTTTCAAAAGCACTACTCTTTTCGATTGCAGTAACTATATTAAATTAACGCAATTTACTATTTGCAGTAACATAGCATAAATCATGGTAGATACAATTACAAGTATGTGCTAATATTAAATAAGTAACCGATATATTCATGAAAGAAAGATTCACGACGGTGTATCTCTCGATTTTTCGACTCTATTGGTTCTTCGGATGCATATCCCTTCAACTCTTCTTGTAGTGGACAATTATTTAAAAGAGACGCCGAAATTCGGGATCGAAACGCGGCAAAGGGGTGGTAAATGGGGAGATCGTAGACAAAACGAGAAGTTTTCTGACTGGCACCGAATCGAAAGCTGAAGAGCGGCAGAGGGCAGCGAGAAAAGAGATAGAGAGAGATATCGGAGAGAACAGTGAGGATGGTAACAAAGGGAGAAAGAGACGAAAGAAAAAAAAAGAGCACTCGTGCGCCACCCGCTGGGCTGGACGAGACGCATGCGTGCGATCCCATACCGATGGCATACCGTGTTTCCATGCTTATACGGTTATCTTCTCGTACTCTCTTCTCTCTCTTCTGATCTTTCTCATCTCCTCGATCTCTTCTATTCAGCCACTTTTTTTCTAAATTTCTTTTCCATTCCTTTTTTCCATACTTTTTTTTCGTTCTTTTTTCCCCCTTTTCTTTCCTTTTCTGTCTCTTTCTATCTTTTTTGTTCATTTTTCTTTGAAATTTTTAAATACCAGAAAGAAGAAAAATTTAAGGATAAAAGTCTCTATAATTTTTCCAAATAATTTTTTTTGTTATAAAAAATTTATTATAATTTTGTGCTATTATTCTGTTTTACTCCATTTTATATACTGTATTTGTATTTTACTTTCAGTATTATAATTTATATTTTGTATACAAAATGTGTGCTGCATAATTATCATATTGTATCATACTGTAATAACATTCTAGAGATTCAACTTGAATAATGCAATTAATGAAAAAGAAGGGAGAGAGAGAAGAAAATTTTATACATTGATTAAAAGACAAATCTTATCTACGAAAAAGCTAGTTTTTATCTGTAGATATTTTCTCTAAAATATAAGATGTGAATGACAAACGCGTGAATTAATACGCCAAAATAACCTATGCCGCATAATTTTTATTTATGCATATTACTCGAATCATAACTCATAATTATGATATATAATAAATCAGTTGATATTTTTAACCCCAGCCTCAACGCCGAAAGAAGACGTTAAGTACTGTGTCGACAATTGCTCCGAACAAGTTAGGGAAAATGTATTCTCATCCAAATGATTTTGAGACTGTCCTTGAAATATGTCTTTTACATTAGGCCACTCTCTGCAGGAGGTAATTTATAGCTCCATAACGACTTCGTGACAAATCGTGCATACAAACATTGTAAAACTGGCAGTACGATAAAAAGAGGTATCCCTTTGGGTCGCTTGTCGTTAGCTAGTGTAATAAAACTTGGACTATCCTCCTTTCTTTCTTTCTTTCGCTTCCTCTCTCACTCTCTTCTCCTATTTTATTTCTCCTCCTTATTATTTTAGGTTTTTGTATCAGCAAAATGGGATCTTTTTAGTTTGGCATAGTCGTATTCTCAAAAGTCGTAAAATTTGGAAGACAGTATATACTACAAGCTAGAAAAACGATACTTCCGTCAACAGAAGCATCCGGTTTCTTCCTTATTTCAGCAATAGTTATTTTTAATAATTTTCTTTAAATTGTATTGTTAGCTAGCAATATTTTGACTAGTATAGGTTCATTGATTAATCCCTAAAGATCTGTTGCCATAAAACGCGGAGAAAGAAGCTTCTAATCTTATTTGGAAGGCATACACGAAGCGCGTAATTAAAATAGTAGAATGACAGTTGAAACGAATATTTCTGTTTCCCTCGCTCTTCCGCTATTCCGCTTTTTCATTTCTCTGTGTGCCAGTCGATCGAATAAATCAATGAATCTAATAAGGCGGGCTCGGCTCAAGTCGGAAATTGAAAAGATCCAAAGCGATGATACAGCAGCGAATTTTCAATCGACTTTTTTAAGATTAATTGACAGATATTCCACTGGTATTGATCCCACGTACCACTTCGTGTATGCGTGTCAAACGAGAGTGTCCTCGCGCAATCAAGACAGTCAATACATTTGATGGCCTGAATTCGCATGCATGTAGGTTTGTAAAAAAAAAAAAAAAAACATTGAATACCTATATTATTGAGCTAGCAGAAATATGTAATATGAATATCAATCCCACCAACAATAAAGATTTTTGTAATATTGCCACAAATCACAAAGTTATTAGAATATAAAAATTCACGCAATAAAGTCCTCACTCTTGACTCTAATTAGAATAAAAAGAATATTTGAAGCGTCTAAAAAAATCTACTTTCAATTCTCATTAATCTGAGAACTAGAGCAGGTCAGATATTAAACATCGATAGCTTTCGAAACATTATTAGCTCTCTACAAAGTTGACAAAAAAGTGCTACTGAAGACACAATTTCGGGATTATTTATGGACTGTCCAGAAACACTTTATTATCTCCAAGAAAAGTTAGGAGGAGCATCTATATCCCAACATTTCGGCTAATTATTACCTTGCTAAGATGTGGGTACACCTGTTATTGGAGAAATCTGTCCAAATAGTTTTGTGCCGATGATATATACTATTCTCAACCCTTTATGATGGTTTGTTCGGACATTTCCTACTGTTTATTCGTCACCTCTTTTGTTCTGCTTCAAAGCATCTAATGACGTGACTAAAATCATCTTTGTCGCACGAGAATTCTTGACAATTCATATGTTCGATATTGCGGCATTCGGCGAGAAAGAGAAGCTCTCTATTAGTTGCGCTAATTGTAAGTCTACCTCTGTGGATGTATCACCTAGATATCCATTTAATGAATATTACGATATATTCCCCCCGATACAAGTGATACACGAATTATGGATGGAGAGAGAACATTCAGACGAAAAGTGACCAGTCTATAATAATTCCTTACGTCATTAAACGAGCATGCCAATGCGATGCGTACTTTCAGTGAATTTATGATAATTACAAATCGTCGGTATAGAGACTGTCCGACGATCATCGCCATTCAAGAGAGCCGGGGATATATACTGCCGAAAAGGCCGGGTCCAGGTCGATCCGGATCTTCTACATATTCATGCGGGATTAAAGTCGGTCGCCTCGCCGACCGGCACCGGGCGGGGGACGGCAAAAAAAAGAGAGCAGAAGGGACCACGGAGAGAATCCCGATTATTCATGACGCGGGGTGGTGCTAGCAACGGCAATCCCGCTCTATTTGAACAGGAAAACGTGCACGGTGTGATCACTGATTTCGTTATTTGCTCTGTATCTTAGATAAAAATTCGCTTCCGGTAAGCGAGATGCGCTGATGATGCAAGAAAAATAGTGAATTTACTTTAGTGATGACACGATTAACCGATTAATCACCGCTTTCTCATTTCTCAGATTATAATCTATCATTTTTAAAGATATTTGATCCCAAAATACAATTGTTTTATGTAAAAGAAAATCATTGATGCTTTAACGATTTAAGTTATCATTTTTAACCGCCAAATAGAAGTACTGTTTTTTTTGGATAAAGAAATTTATCAACAAATTAAATTCATTACAGATGCGATAAAGCTAGAGTGTAAAAGTTGTGTGATTTTTATGTGTAAATCGAAATGACTTGCGCATGTAAAATACAGCATCTATATATTGAATATTAATAACACCAAGGCAAATTTTTATCTTGATTTGATTGGAATTTATCGTTTCGCAAAGTACGACTCTCGATAAATTATTCAGTACGCCGTATCTTTAAACGCCTCGTTAACTGGTACGAGGATAGTTGAAATTAAAGCTTCCGGTCGATGCGCGGCGCGACAGATAGAAACGGTTCCGTGTCGCATTTCTCACGAGCAGCACTCTTCTCATAAGCCATCCTTTGATTAATTGTCTCCAAATATCTCCAGGACACATGCCTACAGGTCGTGGGCTCTCTCCCCCTCGGCCTGGGCGCGATCTGTGTGTACGAAGGGCTGGTTACTCCTCTCCTTTATATATATATTTTTTTTAAACACGTCCTAGATCCCTCCGTCCCGTCTTCCGCGTCCTTTGCCACGGAAGACTTTCAATTCGGTCCATATTTCACGCGTACGATATTTTTAAACAGAACGGAGAATGAGTAATGGCGAGAGCGCTTTCCTGCCGACCCTTTTAAACGAAGGGGGTTCCCGATATAGCGATGTACAGCCCAGAGCAATCCGGAGACGAATTTTCTCTCTCGGCGTGTCGAATGTAACGGTATTGACTCTTCAGGAGAGCGAATGAAAACTTCAACATTAAACATGTCGCAACGCCGCCTCTCGAGCGCATTTACATTCTATTCAAATTGACCTTATGCGGTTGTACATACTAGAAATTGATTATAGTGCTATGGAAAATAGATAGATACGACACACACGAATGAGGTAAGATAACATAACTACTACATATGAATACGAGATTGTTTTGTTAAAATTAAGAAACTTTGGAACTTTAATACATTATCTTGAAAGTACGGTACAATATTCTATCAAAGAAATCCTCAAAGTTATAAATAATAATATAGTGCTTTATGTAGTATATAATAATATAGTGCTTTTTGATTATATACATGCCATTTTCGATTGTATGAGATTTTTAAGAATAGAATATATTAAAAAAAAAATTGTGAAAAAGAAATATTATACACGCAACCTGTTGCAACAACATTATGTTAATATAATGGCTTTCGTGGCGTTATGTATAGTTCATTAATTAAAAAATTTAGAAAGTATTATTTGTCTCTCTTGTACTTGCCAATTATGTCGAGCGAGATCAATAGTTGATATTACGAATAATGGATGATGAAGCAAATTTCTCGAGAAGAAACGGGCGAGCGAATCACATAATCGAAACATACACGTTGACAACGAGGAGACGTTCGAGAGCATCGAAACGATTTGGTAGGCCTATAAACACGAGTTGGACCGAGCTTACTAGGGCTTACCGTGGCGAAATGTTTCTACCGTGCTGACCAAGCCGGTATGCCTCGTATGGGACACACCGCACGCATGTGGCATGAAAATGCGACTTTATAATGGGATTAGGTAGGTTGCAATTCAGATTATAAATTGGATTATGGCGCACCGTTAACCGCACTAAACGCTTTAACCGCCCCCGTCGCTGCGCGCCCTTTTGTAAACGCGCAATTTGCCCCCTCACTGCATACTTTCGCGAATTGACCTCGCGGCGGCAACGGCTATTGTGGCGTAAATTGCATCGTCGGGCGAGAGAGGAGATTTTTCTAGAAGAGCAGCAGTAAATGCGCTTCCTATTTTATTTATTATTGAAACTTATGAAAGAGAATGAATATGGCGGTATTATATTATTTCATAAACGTCGCAGATGATCATCTTAAACTGTCGTGTAGATGTGAAATAAAACAAAAAAATGGAGCATTATTATAAAAATAGTTTTCTTCTCTTACTAAAATACTAAAACGCGCTATTAAAAATATATCGTGCATTAATCATTTATAAAAATATCGATTTGACAGTAAAAATCAAAAATAAATTTCAGAGATCATAGTCACAAGCATTCCACGAATTTAAATCGCGCACACGACTTCATAAAAGAATACAATGCAACGGTCCGCATGGAGGTCAAAGAGAAACAAAAAAAGCATAAGAGAGGTGCAAGTAGAATAGAAAGATGGGAAGGTCAGAGGCAAAGGTAGAACTAAAAAGATCACCCGCGGGGCTAAATAATACCAGGCAAAATTTGCCCTGGGCCACCCTTCGCCACGCTTTTCAAATCGACGCAAGACCAACGAGAGAAAGAGAGAGACCGACAAGGCAAAGGGAAGTCGCCGAGATTTTGTTTAAGTGTCTAAAGGTAACCCGCAGCCGTCGAATGTAGGCGGACATCGATGCATTTCACCTGCTGTCAAAATTACCTGCCTTTCCCGTCCCGTAGTCCTTCGATTTTCACTAATTCTTCGAGAGGTATTATTATTCTTTGAATGAAAGAATGCGGAACCGATTCCACTTTTTTTACACAAAACTTTTCGGCACGACCGAGTCGGTTATTATTCCAAGTTGTACTTAAGTTGAAGTAAAAACTGATCGTTCACTAACTCGACGTGCAGTAAGTAGAAAAGTGTAAATAAAAAAAAGTAACCGTCGCAAAATTCAGAGATTATATCTTCATATATGGGATTTATCAAATGCGTTTTCTACATCTAATTACACATCATCCAATTACTCAAATAGAAATTCGTAAGTATTCTTTTATTAAGATAAGCAATTATTTCTGTTATCTAAATTAATGGAATTATTCACCAATTAGTTTCACGCATTAACGACTGTAATAAATTCCATCCTTTCACATCAAAAGGACGAATGATCTTTATGTATTTTTAATTCCCACATGTCCCGGAGATTTTTAGTAATTGGTAGAAACGTAGGAAATCTGTCTCTTCTCTCGCGTGCCTTGCCTTCAAGAAAAAATGTCCGGAAACCCTGCTGAGCTCGCCTCTCTGACCCATGCATTGGCGTAGACAACATAACAGTAGGCAAAACCAATGGCGTCGTCAAAGTAACGTAAACTCTATGATCGAATAGTGATTAATGATAGTCACGCTCTCCACGCTCATCGGCTCTCGAGTGATGTAGATCGTACATCTTCATTTGTTTCGTCAAAAAATTTCACAGGAACTTGGTTAGATTGTAAACGAACTACATCTCTCCGAATGCACTCTTCCGCAATCATTTACATTTATCGCGTTTGTTCGATGACTGTCTTAAATTACGTTAGGGAAAAGTATTCGACGGAATTAGCGGCGATAAAGACACCTCAGAGACATAAAATACACCAGCTGCCGATCGCAATAAAAAGTCTACGCGATATCAGGTTTTTGTCAGCGCGCGCTTGTGCAAACGAGATGCACCTGACGACGATCGCGTCCTCGCGCTCTTTTCTCTTGTATGCGTTTAAACCTATATCAAAGTGAATTACATTACGTTCTTACCACGTGTCGCCGTTCGCACCATCATAAACATCCGGCGATTTGTTTTATGATCTAAATAATCCATTTTATTGCTGATCTATATATTATGTACTAGAGAAGCGAAAAAATCAAAAAGTTACATCCTAATTATTGTTATTGTGTGTGCGTAAAAGAAATTTTTCTTTATACACTGAGAGAAACGTTTTGTATTATGAACTAAAAGTTTTGTTGATACATGCTCAAGAAATTTATTTAGTTGCTGTAAACAAATATGTTATTTGCTTATATCTTGTTAAGTCGTTTTGATTTAGAGAACAAAACTGTTTTGTTCTCTAAACCAAAACGACTTAACAAGATATATGCCAATAACATATTTGTTTACAGCAACTAAATAAATTTCTTGAGCATGTATCAACAAAACTTTTGGTTCATAATACAAAACATTTCTCTCGGTGTATGTAAACGCGTTAAATATTAAATTTTATAGCATTTAAAATAAAAAAAACTTATATTTTAAAGCTACCATTTAGAGACTTGACAAAACAGCTATTTTTCTTCCGTCAACATTATAATAATTAAGAAGTGTTTTAAACTATCTTACTCTTTTCGAGAATTAATTAAATGTTTTTAGCTACGATTGAAAGATCTCTGGTAAACGGCGTACGTTAAATATGAGAAAAGGAACGCTCGCTCGACGGTTAGCAACAAGTAATGGCATGCTTTTTAACGTGCATCATACATAATGCAGGATTCGCGAATACGTTCGATTCGTAGGCGCTCGTCTCGCGAATATTTTCCATTTATGCAAATTCCGCCGGCGTACTCAAGCATGCGGGGACGCTATCGCAATTAGGAGTCGCAGCTGTAACTGCGTGCGTAAGGGTGTCGTAACTTTGGCGAAGAGGGCTTTCTCGCGTAACCAGAGACGATACCACGAAGCACTTACCGACCTTAACCGAGAATATTTTGCGCCCTTACCCACTTCGATTAATGCGCTAAGTGGTGTGCGCTGTACATTTATGCGGTTGTAGTAACGTGCACGCGAAATTGCGCTTTAGCCCGATCACTGGTGCTTTCGCGATTTCTAAGCGGAGAAAGAGAAGTCGATCGAAGCGATAAAATCGTAATCTCGAAACAATCCGAGACACAGCCGCCCGTGTCGTATATGCGTGAAGATCTTATCGAATGCGACTCCACCGAAATTTCTGCTCATTTTTTTTACGATATCAAGTTACATTATGAAATATTCCCGCTACCGACTCGACCACGAATATCTCTCACAATCGTTAAACCGCAACTTCCCTTTTTTTTTCAAATTTCTTAATTTTCTTCGTATCGCGTGATAACTACGTAAGAGAAGGACGGACGCAACACCGTTCCTGACGGTTTATGCCTCGTTAGCGTGCGTCGCAGCATGCTTGGTTTTATGTTGTAACCAACACCGCACCAGGCGCGCGTACAGTGGCGTGACATTTTTACAAAAAAGAGAGAGAGAGAGAGAGACGGAAGACATGAATTCAAAAGAGACCCCTCAATCCCGCAGAACCCTCAATCGATATCCTAATAATTTTCTAGTAATCGCGCTAAGCTCGCGCCTCGCGAGAGAGGAGAGGAAGGGAAGAGAGAAGGAAAGAACAAACCCTTCTTTATGTAAGTACACGGCCCTCGCGTACTCATTTTCACCAGCATCTTCACGAGCGAAAGAGAAGAGAGAAGAGATCTGCACGCCGTATCTCCGTATTATTATGATAAAATATTTTTTCAGCCATAAATAAACGTCCGGAACGCGAGACCCCTGCCGCGCGCAGGCCACCCGACGCACGTTGCAACGCGATAAACGCACCGCACTTGCACATGTACTCGCGCAAGCATCCGTTGATCTTACGAATAAGCTATGGTGTCTAGGATGAGCAAGCGACTGGTGTAAGACGACATCGCAGTCGTGCTATCTGACACTATCAAGATACATAAGATGCGATGCGTTATTGATCTCTATCTCTGCGTAGCATAAAGGAACGCCAACTATTAGCAATAAACGGGAAATATCACAAAGTAGTGATGTGTGCTTCTCTTCGACACTTGTACAAATTTTTTAATATTTAATTTAACGCCTACATATTTAATATATGAGTACATATATTTTTTATACACGCTGCAAAAATAAAAAATTTGATTGGTGATTATTGCAGCATCACACGTTTCTTCTTTAATACATATTAGCGTGTAATAATCTAAGCACTATGACTTAGCACTGACAATGAGAGCGACATATCATTGGAATGCGTTTATACCCGCGAGGGTCCTATAATTCAACAATTCGCTTTCAATGCGTTCGACGGACGTATCGGCATGTTTGTGTAACCCGACAAAATATACAGATCGAATTCAGAGTGATTTGTTTTCTCTACCGTTAGAAATTTTGTTCGACCGTCTAGGCCGCGATGTGAAAATAAACATTTTTTTTTTCGGGAGCGAAGCTTTTCCGCGCCGCTAGCACGACCATTACATTCACCCGTTTCCACCCCCTGTCCAAAACATGACTTTATAGCTAATATGTGTATATATATTTATATATATATTAGCAGGTGGACATATATATATATATGCATATTGCACACACGCCTGTCATATAGCTTGAAATAGAGACCATAAAGCATCCATCTTCGGACTATTAGCTCCTACATAACTCATCTCTTTTCCCCATCAGGCAAATTGGTATTTCGATCGAAAACGACTTTTCTCTCCACCCCGCCTATTCTGTCAAACTCGGTGCTTTTACGGTAGGTGACTTATGGCACAGCAATGCGTTCAAAATCTCATGATTCATGAAAATTTCTCTTTCACGATATTTATTTTCATGTACCGACATGTGGAAATTGGTGGCTGCATTTAGCGTACTAGAAATATCTATCTTGCTTATCGTCTCCGCAGACGATAGAAAACTTGAATCTTTTATGAGCGATCGAGTTGGATATTAGCGATAGAACACTTGATGAATCACTCGTCATCATTTTGTTACGTATAAAGAGTTTGAGAGAATCATTCGCAAAAATATTAGAAACCAGAAATGTAAATAACTTGATTTCCCTAGAAATCAATCCCGGTCGTATTCCTCGAAACATTCTTAGAGTCTCAAAATCCTGAGTATTTCGTGACTGAATGTATCACAGGGGGTCAACCGGAGGGGTTCCCAAGTCGATCTACTCGCTGCGGGGATGCTCCGAATTCCGAAAACGAACTCTCGTGGGCGGATCGTGGCCCATAAATACTCACGGTGTAAACAACGAATCGCCGATGTTTGGCCGGACCGAGCTCGGCCAAGCGTGCCAACGGATTCGATCATCTGATGTAAACCCTTTGCTAAAATAAACCTAGACGGTTTGCTCATACCCGACCGCCCGACTAATAACGCGATCGCGGATGATATATATGGCATACTAATTATTCCTCATGGTTCTCTATATTTCTCGTGCAACGAATTAACTATTGATTCACCAGTCATCTCGAAAGAAGCAAATCGATTTAGAATTCGTGCGTAACAATGTATAATACGAGCAATGAATGCGAGAAAAGCGATATTGGGATATTGAAGTTGACCGATTGGCGTAAGTAACAATGTTCGATTTTTGGAGTAAATTTCACGCTCACTGAATTTTATTTATTACGTAAATTAATAATGATATATATATATATATAAATCCATCTAATTTAAAATTGCATCAAAGTCAAGTAAGAAGAAAAATGCAACGAGAAAACATGCCAGCAATTATACTACGAAAAAAATCTCAATCAAAATCTCTCGATTCAATCTCGACATTTTGCGCATAATTACGTTGAAATCACAAATCTCAGCTTCAATTCTCATGCTCGCGACGATATAACTATATGCGATACAAGCCATTTTCTTCGGAGTCTATTCGATAATTTTTACATAACAAGAACTGGTAACAAGATCCTATTGAGCGGCATAACGAACGGAGTTCCGTGCGCAGTAAAGATAGTACGAGGAACAAGAAACTGCTGTACCCGGAGGGCTTCTGTATTAAACGGGCTTCTATTCGAGAAAATTATTGCGCGCGTTCGAGCTGCGTTTCGAGCCGAGGGTGCGTACAGCGCGGCTATAAGCAAGATATGATCGTCATCCGTTGCTCTGACAAAGTAAAGTCGCTGCCGGAAAAATCGCAGAAAGCCGCGTGGTTTTATTAACAATGCTCACGCGGTATCGCGATCGAGGATCTGGCTCGCGTAATCATACGCAGGCGTGATATCTCGCTGCTGTTTCTCCTACGAAAGCACAAATCAACCATTGTTTGGTGGTAGCAGGGCGGGATACTAGTAACTGGATTGTATAAGCAGGTGGAAGATGAAGGAATTTAAAACCTTTCCGTTCTTATTTTGTTGGAACCATTTCTTTTTTTAGCGAGATTATTCAATTTTCTATCTTGCAGACACTTTTAAAAATGAGATGATTAAATTCCTCCGCTAATTCTGTTAATGCAAGTAGCGATGTGATCTTGCATAAGATCTTAGTCTTAGATATACGATACAGTAATAAATATAAACGATATTCTACTCGAAATATTTTTCGTTGAGTGCACGAATCAATTATCATTATCAGTACAAGGATATTATTTTATCTCGCCTAATTTCGACATTTATCTCTTATCTGCTTCAGTTACTGAGGCGGAAAGCGATAAATCATCCTCTCTCTCGTAAACAATTAATTTTACGTATCATCGAGTAATAAACTCGAGCTATCGCGCAATATGATATGGCTCCAGAAAATTTGCTCGCGTAAAAAACTGACAGCGAGAATTCTTAATGTGTAATTCCAGCATCATCCGTGACCGCAATTTATGTCGATCGCGTGAGAAAAAGTCATACGGGTAGCGAGCCAGGCTCGAAAAATTAATTTTACTTAATAACTCGTACAAGTCGCGGGGAATTAATTGCGGAACGATCTCGCGGTTGTCGTGTTACCAATCAGTTCGGCGGACTGGCGGACAAGCAATTTCCGAAAGCGGGCTCGCGAGTGATACCGCCTATATTGCGTTAATTGATTCGTAAGAGGCGAAATAACAGGCTTCCAGACGGATTGCCAGAAGTGCAATCGACGTCGGCTGAGTCGTCGGCCGCAGAGAGCTCGCGCATAACTCCACGCCAGTATTATAATTGCACTTGGCGCAGCGGCGGCGATCGCCCGTGCAATTACTCCGGCTCTCTTTCGCCGCCGCGAAGATCTATGGGACAGTTGACGCGCCGCGAAGAAGCGAAGTTGAAGGCCGCCGGCCAAGTTGGACCCCGGCAATTACACGCGATTCGCGTAATCGTAAAACGAAACGAACGCCAAGTGCGCGCGCAATGTCGTTGCGCGCACCGTGTTTTCCTATGCGCGGAGCCCCTTCATCGGCGAGGTAAGCGCGCCGTAAATCAACCGACGTATAGGTACAATGTGAGAGAGAGAGAGAGAGAGAGAGAGAACGAGAGATAAAGCGAAAAAAGAGAAGAGTTTGTTCTTACGAAAGTGCATCTTGTGATTGTATGGAATGCAATTCGCTAGGAAATTATCCATCTTGACAAAGGTATAATTACGATTATACCGCGATACGAGATCATTTTTTTAATCATTAAAATTATTTTTTAATCATTTTTAATCATTAAACCTATGCTGAAATGTTTCTTCATATTAATGTATCTCTCTCTCTTTTTTTGACTTTACCTTTTTCAAGAATTTTAAAGTTTGGATGAGACGAATCCGAAAATGAAAAATGCACGATTTTAATTTATTCCTTCTGCGCTTTACTATCGAAAGTGAATAGCCATGCGACCTGCATTACATCACTGGTCGCAGGTGAAGTTCGGATGCAACCTGGCGATCTGGCGCACCCACGGTGCGCCAGTAGCGGAGCGAGAGGATCATGCGATAACGCCGCGCAGCGAAGAAGGTAGACAAAGTAGAAGTAGAAGAAGAAGAGGATGAAGCAGAAGAAGAAGAAGACGAAGTCACGAGGCGGAGAAGGCAGACAAGGAAGCGATGGAGGAAGAAAAGGAGAAGGCGAGAGGAGCTCGAGCGTGAAACACGTGACAAGGACGGAGAGAACGAACAGGCACTCAGCGCTCCGCCCCAGGTACACGGCCAACATGGCCGCTGAGGGACGGATTGGCGGAGGCCAGCCGCGACGCCAACCGATGTCGTCGTGACGCCCGCGCTTCACTCAGCTCAGCTCAAACTCAACGGATTTCGTTCGCGTCGGCCCCTACGGCACTCCTCCGTTCCGAGCGGTCGCCGCCCACCCTTCTTCGGCTTTCCCTCCGCGCCAACCACCTCACCGACGAGCTGTACCCTCTCCGAAGTTGCACGTGTAACGCACGCACTCCCGCTCTTTGCTTCAGCCGATTTCCGTCCACGATTTTGTACACCAAGACGGTGCTACCATCAGAACGACCGATGAATCCTGCCGCTTGACCGTTCGATGCTTAATCGATGCTTCTCTCTTTTATATCTTTTGTATACATTGTCACGAATATTTTAACTTGTATAAATGGATACGATAATTTACATAGAAAGCGGACGCGCATGGACAATCGAAAAAAAGACACGCTTGATTTTCAAAAAATTCCATGTAAGAAGATGATGAAAAATCGTCACCTTCGCATAAATAAGAATTTAAATTTATCTATGAGCAAATCGTATAAAATTTTATGTCTTTTAAGTAAAAAAAAAAAGAAAGAAAAAAAAAGAAAAAATATTACAAAAGAATTTTAGAATATCTTCATATTGTTGCATTATATTGTAATATTCCATTTTATCTTTTCAAGTAAGGCATTAAACGTTCTAGTTTCAAAAACTGGTACCAAGTATATTAATTTGTTGACACAATTCTTAGAGACGACAAATTGCAAGAATAATGCGGGCATATATTTGCAATGCACTGCTAAGCGGAAATATAGTGTATTATTAACCGCAGGATGTGGTTTGTTCGTCTCGCGTATTCGTTACTTTCCAATGCAATCACGTTTGCAACTAAGTTGCAGGCCGCGAGGCGTTGCAAGAATACTCGAGTGCATGATGCATGACAAATATGCACGCTAATGCAAGGGTACCCTTGCAGATTTATCTTCGCTCGTCCGCACCGATGTGCGAAACTCGCTCCCGATAAGTAATTAAACTTCCTAATGCAATTTGCATTAGTTTCTTTAGCAAGTACCATAGTCGGTAGAAACAGTAATGGAATAAGCCTTACGCAATGATTAATTAGTGCAATCGTGCCAAGGAATCAACGTTATTTTTTTATGTGATAGACCTCACTCACAGTTATTTGTTTTGCATTATTTTTTTTAATTTCAGCCTAAGATCCAACTATGTCCGAAATTTATAGAAAATTGGAAAACCCAGATTATTACTTTTTTAATTGAATCTCACGATATGGATATACATATATAGTCGAACATTGAGCTGATAGCCGCGTATTTAAAATGATCCCATTCCTTTTTACCTTTCCAATTTAATCCCAGGCGAGATCGCTCTGAGATTCCGAGTAGGACTCTGGTTTATTAAATATTTTTTAGTTTTGTATTTAATCTCAGGCAACATTTATAAGAGAGAGAGAGAGAACCGACGCGAGGTAGAACGACGTGCTTGTGAGTCGGCGATTCGTCGCGCTTCTCCGATGTACAGAGTGGTAGAAAGCGCACCGGTAAAAAGCTCTCGCATAATAATTCATCGGCGGTAGACAAGAAAGCGATGGGGGTCGTAGCCGTTATTAGAGAAATAAGCTTCGGTTACATTTGGAAAATGCCGATTGTTATTGCGCACCGGCTAATGAGCGTCGGGTGATAAATACGCGTGAAACTCAAGTTATATCGCGCGAGTGAGAGCACGAGCGAAGAAACAGAAACGAGCTGCCACCTGTTGATCCTTGGCAGCCACTCGATATTTATGCATACGTGACGAAATATCGCTTAAAACGCTCGTCAACATTAACATAAGCTTGTACATGGCAATCAGCGCTGACTACCGTCCGTCATATAAATATAAAGTTCTATCGTGTTCTTTGTTGGGAAGTAATTCTTTCGCATGTCATATAAAAAGCCCAAAGTTAAGCAAGAAAGGATTCTCTGACATGTATTTACAACGATGCGTCTTTAAGACGGTAAAGATGCAATGTAATCTCATTAAATCATGCAGATAATAGCACAAGTAAATCTCTGCAATTGTGAAATATTTTTTTTCCTACATTTTAAAGAGACTTTTTTAATTAAGCAAAGAATCTGTAAAAATTTTGTCTGCGATATATCGAAACTTATGGACAGATGTGATAAAAATCATCAAAATTCTTTAAATTGAGAATTAAATTATTAATTTAGTATATTTTACATGTATAAAAATTCTAATTGTTTTAGAAAAATTTACTTTTATATAGAATACTTTTTATAAGAGTTATAAAATAATAAATAAAATATAAGTTGAGCAACAGATTTTCTCGTGCTATAGTTTAAATCACCACCACCAGAATGCAGCATTTGATTGATCCTCACTGAGCACCCTCTGTGTACCTCGAAAATAGCTCAATGCTTCGATGGTTCCCAGCAGTTTCTAGTCTCCTGTAAAAATTAATTATAAAAATATTTTAATTAGACTTTAATAAATATTTTTTATACAAGATACACTTTTCATTCTTCATCAATATGTAATAAATTTATATGCGTTGTGTACCTCAAAAATAGCTCAATGCTTCGATGGTTCCCAGCAGTTTCCAGTCTCCTGTAAAAATTAATCATAAAAATATTTTAATTAGATTTTAATAAATATTTTTTATACAAGATACACTTTTCATTCTTCATCAATATGTAATAAATTTATATGCGTTAATCACATAAGTGATTTTATCTTTCAACGATATGTATACCTTCAGTATTTATTGTTAGTTAGGGCAACTTTTACCAAGCTCTGATTAACCTAATTCCCGTTGTGACTAGCATAGCTAAGTTGGCTAATACAGTGAAACTGGCCAACGGCTTTCCTGGAAGCTTGATAAAAGTCGCCCTCAAACCGACTTGCGAGTAAACGTATCTACTGCCAATCGCCCAACTAATATGCTATCGTACGGAATTTACTTGACAAACTGTTGCGCGTTGCCGACATGATACATCCTGAGATATTTTTCGTGCTATAAAAGCATTTGAGTTTAGAAATATATATACATCTTACGACGACAATCCGTTTCGCTTGGCGAAAAATAATGATAATCAATATGGCGTAGGCGATTCCGTTTCTTTCAAACGACTAGACTCGCGACATCGATATTGGCGCATAATAATGATTGCGCGATCCAACGCGCTACGAACGACCGGTGATCTACGAGATCACCGCATTCGCGACACGACGCGCACGAAAAAACCGCTCTCGGACGCAAACGATCGCGGAAAATGCGGAGCGGTGCTAACGCACGGCTCTACTAGCCTCCGCGACGCGATTACTGATCGAAAATTTCAAATTTCCGAAAACTTTCCACTAGTGACGCGGTCAGGTGACGACAGATGGCGCTAAGATGATTAAAGCGCACCTTTCGATACACATCCCAGATACAACAAGAAATCACAAAGATGTCAAAATATCATTTTGGATTATGGATTGAATTCATGTTTATTCATAATATGACATAATAATGAATAAATATGAACATTCATATTTATTCATTATTGTGTCATTTTATCACTGCAGGTTTAGCGTTATTTTGATGTCAATATTATGCCATTATAATTTTTGTTCTACTTTGGGGATGTATATACTACTCCCATATAACAATTGTTCACTTTAATTAGCCTATCGAGCTAGCTGATATCCCATTATCTGATTATAAAGAAATTGAAACGATAAATTTTTCAAATATACCCGAAATCTCATTCGAGTTGATAGATCAAGCAACTCGAAACATGACAATAGATGCCAATAATAAGCACTCATAGTCTTATAGGTTACTCGCGTGAGTCGATAACTTGTAATCGTTTGTAAGTTAATTACAATCGCGCGTTTCAGCACAAGACTTAGCTACCTGCGTGCCCGACGACCAGTCAACGGTCGATGAGCGAGTGATAACACAACGAAAATATCTCGTCGGTTTTTCGAGTTGTCGCCAACTCTTACAAAATTATCGGTCTCTTGAATAGTATTTCATTGATAGTTGAAAAATTAAAATGAAAAAACTCGCATCCGGCAGAAATGCGACTGACAACGTATAGAGTCTGTATCGACGCAGCGATGTGATAGCGCCAGCTGATAGTGTCTCGGCAAGGCACCGTCAGCTGACCCGAAGCGTCGCGGGCAGCGGCAGACGCGTATTCGTAAATAACGACGCGCACGGACAGGTTGCACGAGCAGCTCTTCCTCGATAAGCGACGTACGCGATATGGTAGACTTAAAGACAAACGTTAATTTCGCGTGCCAACGGTGTCTGCAGCCGCTGAGACTAGACTCGAGCTTCGACCATCTCGGGGAGCACACGCTGGCCGAACTCTCACGTAGGTAATTTCTATTTTGTCCTGGCGACTTTGACGTTCCTCATCGTTCCGATTGCCCCACTCGATATCTCTATAACGTACTACTTGTTCACGTTTAACGAATGACGCGCTAATCTGCATATTAAAGAACATTCACTGAATAATGTGGATTTTCTTATTAATTTTGTAGTGAGCGCAAACCTTGACAGTGCAGCTTATGCTGTGCATCTGTGTGTAAATAATGACTTTTACATAATACATGTAACTTTACATGCAGTGTCATTTAGCATACAAGAAAAAATGCTGGCTCTTAATTAGAGTATGCTAAATGTATTATTTTAGATTGTTTAGCTATTCCTGTTTTATTCTATATATATATATATATATATATGTGTGTGTGTTTGATTGCATATCTAATAATACAGTATAATACAGTATAATCAATTTATTACNTAGAATGGCAAATTATATAATTGTTATCTCTTGTAGTTCCTATACAGCAGCAAGTTGTTGGAGAATTAGAACCCCAAAGTGACAGTATAGAGCACATAGTTCCACCGTTTAAATTGACTGAATCAGGAAATGGTACAAATGGATTTATGTTGGTTGGCGACTCCGGTGAAACGGAAAGCTTAGATCATCATTTAAAGGTATATAGAAGTACTGGGGAATATTTTAAATGTGAAACTTATATCGCTACAATCTGTACTTTTTTTTAGGTACGAGCAACGTTATTTGATATTCTCAGCAGTAGCAGTTCGGCGGATCATCCACTCTGCGATGAATGTACCGATAGCCTTTTGCTACTAATGGATCAGCAGTTACGAATGACAGAGGGAGAATGGTCAGATTATAATGAGTACCTGAAGAAATTAGAAATTGAGCAACAATATCAGGGACATGAAGATGTGGAAATGGAGAATCTTGCAAAAGAATTACAGGATGTAAAGGCCGAGGAAGAAAGAATGATCAGGGAGCTCGCAGCGTTGAGAAAAGAAGAAATAGCTACTAGGAATGCCATAGCGGAACAGGAGAGAGAAAGGGAGCGGTTGCAAAGCGAGGAGGATAGGTATTGGAAAGAATATTCAAAACACAGAAGAGATCTCATGTTAGCTGACGATGAATGTCGCAGGTATATGAAATATTCCAAAACATAGTTAAATATAATTTTTTTTCTCAAGTAAAAATTTGTTAATACTTTTATTAATAATCAAATATAAACATATTTTGCCATTTACATAAATATCATTTTTAACCCAAAACATATTTTACCATTTACATAAATATCATTTTTTTCTCCAATATTATTTCCTCCAATAAAATATTTGTTTATTAATACTTTAGTAATACTTTAATTTTTCTCATGTTATGTAAAATTATTTTTTTTTTCCACAGCTTGGATAATCAACTGGCGTACGCAGCCTCGCAACTCGAAAGATTGAAAAAGACAAATGTTTTCAACGCTACATTTCATATTTGGCACTCAGGCCATTTTGGAACTATAAATTCATTTCGATTAGGACGATTGCCGAGTGCGCCAGTGGATTGGAGCGAGATAAACGCCGCGTGGGGACAAACGACCCTTTTACTAGTAGCTCTTGCACGCAAAATGAATTTAACATTCAAGCGTTTCCGTTTAGTGCCATTTGGCAATCACAGCTACATCGAGGCTTTGGATCAAAACAAAGAACTTCCACTATATGGAAGTGGAGGATTTAAATTTTTATGGGACACAAAATTCGATGCAGCAATGGTAGCATTTCTGGATTGTTTGCAACAATTTAAGGAACAAGTAGAAAAAGGAGACAGTGAATTTTGTCTACCATATAGAATGGATCGAGGCAAAATTGAAGATTCCGCGACGGGCAATTCCTATTCTATAAAGTATGTTCGAGTTTATAAATAAAAGTATTTTTGTAATGATCTAGTTTACGTGAAAATTTTACTATAATATAAAAAATTTAGCTAATCTTCCTCTTCTCTTTTTCAGAATACAATTCAATTCAGAAGAACAATGGACCAAGGCCTTAAAGTTCCTACTAACAAATTTAAAATGGGGTCTTGCATGGGTTAGCTCTCAATTCACAAAAGATGAACTGAATACTAATTGAACGTCAGTCTCCTTGTAATTGTATGTAACTTTAATTGTTCCAACTATCTCGTCATTGCTTGTGTATAAATGCTCTATTTGTAAATAAATGCGGTTGAACGATAGTATTGATTTTTACTTGCAATTAATTTGCCCTTTTTTAATTTATTTTAAATATTTCAGCAAGTAACTTGTTTAATTTTATTCTATTTAACAATACTCGGACTTATTAAGTAGGAACCAAGACACACCATAGAGAAAACTGGATGGACTTTGTACTTTCTTGGATCTCACGTAATCCTTTAGCTCGGGAATGCTTAATTCCACCACTTCTATGAGTTCACCTTCAGATTCATCACCACCACCTGATGAAAGATTCAAGAATTCGAAATTTTTTTTATATATTTGAAATACAGTTTATCAGTTATATTACAAAAATAATATTCTTTGAAATTATTTTCAAAGATGATTTTAAGAAAAATATTTGCAGTCTTACCAGGGTGTATTTGCATGTCATCTGTGACTTCTACATAGAAAAGAGTTTGCTTTGCACTGGCAGAAGCACTGGATCTAGAAAACATAAAAATAAACTGTTTAATACTTATTCTAAATATAATTTATTTTATTCAGATAATAATTATACAAAGATAAAAAGAGTTGTATTGTAGAAATTGATCAGAAATCTCTTATTGCTCCCAAATTTGAGATAAATACATTTATCTTTTATACAATGACAGAAGATACTAATTAGACCATAGTAAATATTACGGACTTACAGATAAGTAATAATTTCTTTAAATGCCGAAGTGGGTGCCTCGTAGCCGCATTCTTCCTTCAACTCCTCCCTCGCAATCTCAGCGAGAGACTTATCCTTGTCTACGATACCAGCGCAGAGTTCCAAGGACAACCCCAACGTCGCTGGATAAAGCTTGTCATCGATCGTATCTTGTTTCTCTGGTAGAGATGCATAATAAACTGCCGGCCGGAATTGCCTGACGAATATGAGCTTCCTGCGACTAGTATTGAAGATCACTATACACACGCTATCGTGGATCCTTATCACGTCCCATTCTTTCGTCCGATTGTCCTGCGTGAAGTTCAAGCGGATGCTTCTTAACCACGGCGAGTCCTGCGGGACTTTTCCCACGCTGACATCACGCAGATCGAGCATCCTTTTACGCGTGATCTGATTCCTCTCATCCTGTGCCGTGGGGTTCATTTTTTGTCAGAATACAGGTGACACCGAGTACCGAGTGGACCTATCCCTTAACTCTCGTCGATAATGACATCGGACTTTGGACTCGCGTAGACCCAAACATAGATGTCGCGCATGGCACCAAAACTAGCGCCAGAATATAATCTCCCCCGTAGAAGTGCGTAGAAGTAAAACAAGTCATATATCCTAACGATGTCTCTGATGTTCTGTTTAGACCGAAAGATAGTCCTGTATTTGAGGAACGCATCGAATCTTTTATCGCTCAAGCATTACATATAATTTTTGTATAGCAATAAATATTGAAATTATATTATTTAAAAAATGCTATTTATTATTGCACATCGTTAGATCGTGCATTTGTATGTCCTGTTATCATCCTTCAGTTTAGACGGGCCATCATGCCTTCGGGTTCGGCATATTCGGCTTTATTCTAACGCGAATTTAAAGTCTACTGTTTTCGCGTTACACATTCTTCAATGACACAATAGATTCCGCAAATTCCGCAATAATATTCAATTAACTAAACTGAACTATACATATAATAATAATACATTAATCTGTTATTTATTAATAAATATTAACTCAAATTTTTAAGTTAGGAAAAATCGCGTTTGATTCTCAAAGCCGATTTTATTATTATTATTTTATTATTATAATTTTAAATTATAATATCGTGATTCTTTAGTTAATTAATTATTTGTAATTAATGCTATCTGAAATTATTTCGAGCGTAATATTAATTAATATTATATCCTTCAGTAGTCGAGCAATAGTCTTTAATAAATAGTATTTCTAAATAATAATATCTTTTCTTGTATACATGAATATCTAATATCTTTTCTTGTATACATGAATCTTAACGAAAACTTGATTGAACAAAGAAAATTGTTCTCAATGTAAAAGATATAAATTGATTTTTTATATTGGGGACTCTCAAAATTTCATATGTCGATTCGTATTACAAAAAAATAGTGTGATTGACGGATCAAACGTGTGCTATCTTTTGTGCAGTGAGACTAATAAATCTTTCAGAAGAAATAATTTATCGCGATTAATGTGTGTTTGGAAACAACTTATATTAGGAATAAACATTAAACATATTTCTCGCTCCATCCCTGTAAGTAATATCGGTCGTTTTAGCGAGATATTAAATTTACGAGGGATGTAATCGTTTCATCTCGTCTCCTCTCGGCAAATTATTCTCACAATTAGCCGACTGAGAGCTTACGAAAAGTATGGGTTGCGCGTAATCGAATTTAACGCGTCGTGTAAAAAATTAGGATCGATGTAACATAACCGGTCGCACAACCGGTGCACCGCACTTATATTTTCGGCGAGATACAAACCTTCGATAAAGCTGCTTCCCTTTCACGATCGTGCTGGGCGAATGAGCGAAGGGAAGAGAGGAAGGACGGTTTCGTTACTTCTTTCCCTTCCTCTCCCTGGGGGGCTTGACTTTCCTCTCCTTCTTCGGCTCCTCATCGGTCGGCAGCTTGAACGCCTCGAGAATCTCGTGCTGCCGGACTTGGGTGTCCACGTGTATCACGTCGGGCTTCTTGCGGTACCTGTTGACCGCCGCCGGGGGCGAGAATTCGATTTCCATGTCCGACGCCGTGGAGCTCGACGCGACGGAGGCGTCGTCTTTGTTGCGCACTATCTTGAACTGCAGCGGCTTCATCGGCTCCTCCAGCTGCGACACCTCCGCGTTTGTCTCCTGTCTGATCGGGTACATCGTCACGTAGTACGTGCCGTCCTTACGATGAATGTGCAGAGTCGGTGGCGGTTCCGCGTCCTCCTCCTCCTTCTGCATGTAGCTCATGCTCTTGACCATCTTGTCGCGTCGCGGGGTGGTGCGCGAGGGTATCGACCTTGCTCGATAATCCTTAAACCTCGTGGCACCTTTCGCCTCTTTCAACATCTCGTTCAAGTAACGCCCGATCGCGCCCGGCTTCCAGCCGATTCGCGGCTTCAGCTTGCCCACCGTTGTTCTCGTGTTCCACAGCCAGCCCATGTTAGCCGGCACCCTGAATCGCGGATCGATGCAGTTCTTGTGGCCGTAGTTAGTCCCGGGATAGATGTCGCCGATGGAATAAACGTATCGCATCACTCGTTTGCTCACCTTGATGTGACCCTTGTCCCTGTCAATCACACCTGTCTTACCCCTCAGATATCGTTTTCTTTCGAGGAATTTTCCAGTCTTCGCGTAGATCGGGATCAGCGGTGTTGGCTGCATCAGCTGTTTCTGCGACTCGTCGTTGACGTCGTGCGACACCGTGCGGTCATCTCTGGATTTCTTCCGGCGCGATTTGCATTTCGGCTCACCGCAAGGCCCAACGTCGACGTCCAGCGGCACAGTGGTTGTAACATCCAGTTCTTTCTGCTTTTCCAATTTCTCTTCCTTCTTGTCCTCCTTCTTCTTCGGCTTGACGGCGATCGGGACTAGCGATAGTGGTTCCGATAACGTCGGTATCGCCTCGCGTACGACACCAGGGCGTCCTGGGAGTGCTGTCGTTATGAAAGTGGATGAGATGGCTTTACCGATCTGCGTATTGCAAGGTGCGGGACATTGAATCGGCAGCGGTCCCGAGACGGCATATCCTCGTTTTCTATCGCTCGGTATTTCTTGAATGGCATATTCCTTCTGTATGTCTCGGCCGAAGTAAGGACTCTCGGATGGATCCATCAAGCCGAGACCCATCAGACCTGGCACTTTGCCGAGAGAATCCACGAATTCTTGTGCCTCCTTGAAAGCGCGAATCATGCAATCTGCGCCGACGCACGGTTTTTTCGTGCACCTAGATGTATTCGTTCTCCAAGACGAAACTTTTCCTGGACAAATGCAATCCGTCGCTTTAATTCCATCCGCCGTTTTTGGTCGGACGGATTTACACGGCAAACTAGGGCACATTTTCTTGGTCCTTTCATATATGACGGTTGTCGCTTCGGAAGGTTCGTGAGCTGATACACCATAGTCACTTCCACCCATCATACGATTTTTTAAATAAATATCATCGCCGTGCCATTCCTCGTCCCATAACGCTTCGTTGTTTAAGCAACTATTGCCAATGTCTTCACCTCCTCTCATCCTCGTAGAATCTTGATTAGTCACGTTTTGCTCCACATCTGATTTCAAATGGGAATTGTCGGAAACGAGCGATGAAAACTTTTTAAGAGAATCCGGATTTCTTAAAGCCATGCAACAGGAGCGGACGCATCCGGAACGACACATCATTGGATGCGTCGATCGATCTGTCGGTAGACACGAACAAGTCGGCTCGTCGGGATAGGTCTCGTAAATTAAACCACGATATTTACAATCATTCAATTTCTCGGCGCTCGTTAATTTTTCGAAGCCCGGCTCGTCCATTGATATGCGTGGCGGTGACTGCGGTCTCGTTAAAACAGACTTTTTATCATCGTTTTGCTCGTGTAATTTTGAATATGCAGGATCCAGAATTTTATGTAATAACGATGTATTATCGTCACATTTTACACTTTTACACTTACACTTACACTTTTCGTCGTTTACATCTTCATCAGACGATTTCGTGCAAGGAAACTTCCAACCGAGAGGAAATCCTCGAAGTACGAACGATTTCTCACGAAGCGTAAGATGATTTATAATAGATCTTCCGAAACAAGACAGCCTCAGGCACATCGATATGGATCCGCACGGATTCCCATGCTCATCAGTCAAGGTGTAAATCTTCGTCAACTTGTACGACTTTGATAGCCCGTCTATCTTGTCCTTGGCCGCGGCTATGCGATCGCAGAAACATTCAGGCAAAAATGCCGTTGCCGCGCAGAGAAGAACATGTCCGGCACCATCTCGTGGGTTGTGGTCCTCTCCGTAAGGAATCCGATACACTTCGATACTCAGAGGAGTCGATTTTATGGATCGTATTAAGTCGTTCGGTATTCGGACGAGTAGACACGTCTTGCCTTCGAAATTGATGAATTCATCAGAAATTTGATTTTCTTTATTCCTTCTAGTTCTTCCAACCTTGATTGATTCTTCAGCTATGAAATCGACAGGTTTGAGATCGACGATGCCTACGCGTATCATCAAATTGCATTCTTTATTATCAACAGTCTTTTCGGGGTATAGATATAGACCGTCAATGAGAATTTCAAGCATATATAATTGTTCCCTTTGTAATATCGACATTTTCTTCTTCAAGGCCATTTCGGATGAATCAAACGTGTATACGAATACGCGCGCACGTTGTCAGCGCGCTACACGACAAATTTGGAAGGCGACTCCGAATCGACGTTAACGATGCGTATATACGAATCGCGCCATTAATTTTGCTAGCGTTTCGGATGTGAAATCGAACGATTTCCCCGCGCGTGCATCAAACCGATCAATTGACATTTCGAGTTGTCAGACGGTTGCCATAACGACAAGTCGCAAATATTCGATAAATGTAAGGAATATCCGCACTTCAGGGCTCTTGGAAGATATTAACGGAGATTACTTCTTCTTTTTACCCTTCTTTTTTTCTTTACCTTTCTTCGGTTTTACTTTTGCTTTTTTAGCTTTTTCAACTTTCATTGGTTTAGGAGTAATCTCTGGCAATACGGAAATTTTCTCAGCGAGACGCTCGGGCGATACAAATCGCTTCACGCAAACCTCCCGTTCTTTGACCTGGTCGCCGGAAACCAGAGATTTAGGGAGCAGCTCGCAGTGAGTTTTGAGGATACGTCCGAGGCATACGACGATGAGCTCCAAATGCAACGTGCCGGACGGATTTTCACCTGGATCTACGAGGTGAAAACCGCCCTTCACCGTGAATGGTTTCGGCTGATTTTCGGGATCATTGCCGATCATGGCGATTTGATCGCACAGACAACCTGGCAGAGTCAATTCGGTCTCCGCCGTGGGATAAGTGTCGTTGGCGCGAAACACGCCGATCTTCAAACTTGACGAGCGTATCCCTTGCACCAGATCCCGCGGTCGCTTGATGAATAGACAGCATTTACCAACCATAAAGCGCACATCTTGATCGTGTTTCGGCGCGTCCGAGTCGTCTCTCGTGAACTCGAGCACGGGGAAATCTAAGAGTTTGATCTTGATCACGATAGGGTGCCCGCCGACGTCTTTGATTTTACTGGGCGTCAACGTCAATTTATCGATCAGTATCTCGATTAGGTAAATCTGCTCGTCGTTACCGCCGAAACAGGACATGACGTGAGGCGGGGAATCAAGTCGTATCTGTGATTAAGATATATTCGATCGAGTCGTTGATATTTCCATCGAGATAGCTGAAAGAATTTTGTAGCGAAAGTTTTGTAGGCCCGGACAAGATTGTGTAAGAACAGAGAATTTTTTGCCGAAAATTT
The DNA here is from genome assembly GCA_021460005.1 of Tetramorium alpestre. Taxonomy (NCBI): domain Eukaryota; kingdom Metazoa; phylum Arthropoda; class Insecta; order Hymenoptera; family Formicidae; genus Tetramorium; species Tetramorium alpestre. The sequence goes on from JAJVSH010000127.1 coordinate 277,364, forward strand.
GGAGGTTTAAAAGTATCGTGGATGATTGACAGATGGAATGGTAACAGTAGAACGGCGGTTTATGTCAACGTGGTAATCAGCAATTAATTCTAGTCATACAAGTTTATTCGCGTTGCCTCGTCGTCAATACAGAATGTCATTTGCTGGCCATTTCACTGAATTTTATATACAAAACAAATTGGAATTTTACTGGAAGAAATATATATTATATATAGTGTGTGTATGTGTATAAGATAACGATCGAAGAGAGTTAATTTAATTAATGTCGCATACAAAATATTCTTTTAATGCGAAGATTGCATTTTAATATTGGATGTTATATATGTATTTTAAATACTACCTTAGCCTCTTCCGTGTATGCATACATACACTATAATCGATGTGCAAACTGCAAACGGGGGGAAAAAAACCCTATCAACTTACGGTCACGTACATCCACTATGCGCGCGACTCTTCGGCATTTCTAATTCCACTGGCAGTTATTACCTAGCTCCCAAGGTGGTATATACTTAAAGTCGACGACGTGAAAGATGCCGCTAGAACCGTTACGAAAACCTGCGAGAACGACACCCTCGCAAATTCATGCTTTCCTCATTAGGAGTAATAATTCTACGAACGCCCACGTGTTCTTGCGAAACGTGTGTTCGCTTATTGCTAATTCATTGAATCGGCAACGATAAAATCTTGTTGATTTGAAAATAAAGAAAACAAAATAGGAGGGATGTTCTTCAAATAAATTTTTGCCAAAGAAAAATCAGATCTCAATTAAAATTTTTATCTTTCATTAAATGCATAAATGTGAAAGAACAATATTTCATATATCTCATACAGAATAGATATAAAAATATGTGCGCGGTATTTTCTTTCTGCTTCATTCTCTTTCTTCATTCGCTGAACGAATCGTATATCTATCTGAAATTATTTCCCTCGTTTGAGAATCAATCGTCAGACCGACGACGAGTAATCCCGCCGACGAGATTTCTGAACCGTTCGGGACGGGGGTCCCATTCCGTAGATTTCGGCGGGAACAGCACCCCGAAGGGCTCCTAAAACGCCGAGAGCCGAAGTATGCACTAATTGGTACGGGCGCGCGCACAGACGCGCAGGCTCCGAGGCGAGATAGGTAGACGACAAAGTGAACAGGATGGACCACGGAGCACGAAATATATATTCCGAACCTGAACGCTCGTCTGGAGCGCGGTGGAAGCCCCATCGGGCTTCGGACCGAAGTGAAATTCCGGGCCCGGGCGACACGGCGGCTCGTTAAAATGCTTCTGGGGGTTTTGGGCACGGGACGCTTCTCGGATAATTGGTGATTAGCGATTAAAACGAACGGATGTATCTCCGCCGGCCGGTCCTGCTCTCTCATCTCTCGCGCGTTGCACGCTCGTCTTTTCCTTCTTCCTCGCGAGTTGCCGACCGCGCGGACGGGAGCCATAATGTCTGCGTCTTAAAGGAGCAACGCCTAAAGGAGCAGCGTCTTAAAGGAGAGCTGTCGACGCGTCGCGCGTCGCTCATCCGTTCCGTCCGCCGTGTGACGTCTTCGGGATGACGGTGACGATCCTCTCGCTTCCTGCAGTCGCTTCCTTTTTCTCCTCGCGAAAGAAATGTCTTTTAATCGTGCGACCTGACCGTCGGGATCGCTCTCCTCGCTGACTCGTTCGTAGTTGTTTCTTTACGAGGGCGCGCCTGGGAATCTAGTTGCCTGAGGGCCCGCGCCGATAATCGCAGCGGTATTCGAATGACCGGAAATAACGATCGAACGGGCGGACGTTAATTTACCGTGGGTTCTTTACACCGGAAGGAATTTATCGTTCTTCTAACATTCGCATCGCTCGCAGGGTAATCTTAAAGACCGACTCCCGTTTTGGCTCGTACAATGTCCCTCGCTGCTCCTTACTTAAGCTTTTATTCTCATGCAACAAATTACGCTATTTCCTACTGTGGCAAATGTCAATTAGCATACACGCTGGTGTTACCCCGGATAAGATACTGTGCAAACAACAAATTCACAAAAGAATTCAACAACGCTCAGTAATTGCGCGTATTCAGGACTGATTTCATAGGACTCCGCCGCGCCGTCGCAATTTGTAGGGTATTTGCGTCAGAAACTCACAAGTGCAAGCTCGAACAATGGCAACAGCACTCGAAGAATAGTCCGTAATCAAATTAAGTGTCGCGCGCGTCCGCTTAAGGATTAATCACTGTAATCAGCGATCTTTCCACGATAGCGCGCTGTGTGCGATGGGTACCCCGTATTTCCGGTTCCATCGATGACCGTTATCCCAGAACTTGCGCATATTCAAGGGGATTGCGCTTAAGAAGACCAATGATATGCACGTCGCGACAGGACGAAGCCATCATGTAGATTTCTCTCTCCTCTCTCTCTCTCTGTCGCGTTACGATACCCCAAATACATTACGACGTTGAATCTATTTTCTCCCGCTGCTAAGTGGTCGCACCGCTTAATTATAAACATCGCGGAGAAATCTTCGTCGCGCACGAAAACGATCCCACGACGTGCTACGCTAGTTATTCGACTTCTCGTGCATAGGTAACTCATCTCTCCGTCTCTACGTACTTGTTACAATACGCGGAGAGCAGAATGCTCTGCCGGAGTCTCGGAGTTCATCGGCAATTTGAATAATTTTCTCCCGAGAACGATTTCTCGTTTCATCTAACACTATATTGCTTTTTATCACACGATGCCATTGCTTCTCCTGTGTGAACGCGATGGAATCTGTTCAACGACACTCGCATACGTATTATACATAAAGTCAGGGAAGTTTCTGTTTTTTTGGATTTAGAACGATTGTTGCTTTTACTTTCGAGATAATATGAAGATTCGAGATAATAATAATGGACTGCTGCCGATAATTGTGTGCATTTATTTAACTTTCAAAAAATAATCACGTACGTATTGCGACTATTAAATAATATTTAAAATCAATTTAAAATTAACATACAAGAAACAAAATATTAGGCAATTAGGCGATAAGATCGCTTTATTAGATTACATTAATTGGAGTCTCAATTATGCTCCGTATCGTAAATGTATCAGCAATTTTCTGTACATTAATTTGCAAGAGATTCCTTACGTCGCGGGAAACTTGTCGGCCCTGTGCAGGATCCTTTGAAAGCCCGTAGGCCGATCCTGTTTCTGCATCTCTCATCGCGTACTTTGTATATCGCGACAGTCACGAGTGCGATATCTTGACAGCGTATTCTCGAGATTAGTTAAAATTTCATCAATCGAACAATGTGGGTCGTTATATTGAACGAAGATGTTAATAATCGCAAAACGAAGTACGAAACATACGACAGTAATTGAGTTTACAATAATTCAGAGCGAACGTTCGTTTGTTATAGCATACGAGTAAGCACTGCGTCATTGTTACCGCGAACTGACAGCTCGTATTGTTATGTACGACCTTGTTATCACTCACGAGAGAGAGCGGAAGAAAGGGGAGGTCACTTGGCGCGCGTTGCCGTATTATTGTTGTTCCTCGAGAATCGAGACGTGACTGCGAGAGGGTGTCGAGAGACATTCACGACGAACGATTCCTCAATTTGCGCGATTAGGTACACCGCGATGAATGATCCGCAAGCTTATCAACAAGCAAGTTTGTCAAGGCGAATATTTCGCGTGATTTATTGCCTTGGAATGGAGAAATACAATTGCGAATTATTTTGTCGTTGCGACATTTGTTTCTTTAACGCACCTTTAATTCCAGCAGTCCTCGCGTCGCGCATTACCTATCTATTGTTTAAACATGATTGAGTTCTCATTTTCAGGTTGAAAGCATACAATTCGATACATATATTTTAATAGCATATTGACAATATTAATATTTTCAGTCCATTTGTTGCATTCTACACAGAAAAAATGTTAATTTCAAATCAACAATATTATTCTCATATAATACATATACATGTAAGCAAAAATATAAAATCTTTTAAGATTTTGATGATCTTAAACAGAAACAAAATTTCTTTATGTGAGCAAGTTATTGTCTGTTTAAGATTATCAAAATCTTTAAAGAAGATTTTATATTTTTGCTTACATGTATATGCATTATATATGTTAATATATATGAGAATATTATTGTTGATGTGAAATTAATATTTTTTCCGTGTAGTTACACATTGGTACGACTCCGTCCCGTGCGGCATCGAAATGAAGTTGGCAATAATGTTTCAGCATTTTTCAGTCATTCGCGGAACGTCGCGGACGCGAGAGAGATTCCGCGTTCGGGTGCCGTTTAATTAGTAAGTACCGTCATAATTAATCTCGTGTTTCGATAGTCGTTAGCATACATTCGGCGTTAACGTATCGACAATGTTACGGAGCGTGTATCTCGCAAGATTCGTTAAATTGTGACTGATCATCCATCTATCGTGCAAGCAATCGACAAGACAACGGACATTTTCTCTCGGAAAATGTCCGTTACGTTCCGCGGATATTCTTGATCTTAATTCGCTCGATCTTAATATTTTTTCGTTTTGTAACGTGGTATATAGCAGTGAACAGCAATTTCGAGCTATTTATTAATCTCAAAACGCTAGAAATGGAAAGAAGTGCCGCTGAGACGACAAGTGTAGCATCGTCACGGTGGCAGCGTGAAGTTGCGCGCATTCGCACATCATTTCGCGACAGTTGCCATCAGTTGCCATGTACTTCGTTACCGTGACGCTCGCGGTTCGCCCGTTGCGTCTGATTTACGAGACGTCCAGAGGTCAAGCGGATATGTAAGTCGTTCGATTCTTTCGTGTCGATCCGTCGTGACGAAAGCAATCGTGCGAAGCAATCAATCATCGAAAATATTGCACGGAGTGTCGCATACAACGTTCAAATTATCGGCGTGCAATTATAACCTTATTTGCGCGAGTACGCGAGTGAATGCGGTGAGAGAGAGAGAGAGCATCATGGGAAAAAACAGGAGAGGAAATCTGACGACAAGTGTCAAGCAGATGTTGGCTTCGTTCGATCGTTTCTTCCATCGAATATTGTTTCGTTACATTGTAACATGCGTAACGTGACAATATCGAGTGTGCGATCATTGTGATTATCAGTGCGTGATTGAAAGTCGCGAGTGCATGTTGAAGCAACTAGAGGAAGCTGCCGCGGAGCAACGAGAGAGGAGGAGGAGGCCCGGGAAGCATCGGGCAACGGTGGAGCAACCATGGGTGAATAATTTATTATTTATTTATCTATTTGTCATTTGCGGAATATTAATCGTTTAACCCATTCTGGGTATTCACTTCATTGCATTCCGCATTTTAGTTTGTCGTGTAACGTGATGCATATTAAACGTTATGAATTATCTCGAGGGACTTAAAATATTTATAACATTCAATATGCATACAGAATATTTTGCAACGTGTTAAAATTTTATAATTATTTAAATTATTTATATAGAAATTAGATGAATTTTTATACCTTCATTAAATTTCACGAAAGTTTATATCTCAAGTTTTTCAAAATTATATAATTTTTTTATTAGATATTTCTTTATAAAAGACAAATAAAATAATCGATGCGCGTAATAATTATGTGTAATAATTTTGATTAGTTTGGTCATTATTTATGAGGTTCGTAGTGAACATATTTTTAATATCTTTGGTTCAATTTATGTGTTACAGATTAATAGGTGTACTATAACTCCGCTGCTGCGCTTCGTATCGGTGAGTCAAATTATTTTTTAATTTTGAGGCCCAATGGATTCGTGAAAATGATATCAGACATGTATATTGTGTGCATATAAAAAAGGATATAAGAAAAATTGAGACTTTTTTTTTGTGAGTTTTTCGTGAAAATTTTTGTGAAAGAAAATTAAAAGTCTTTTTTATTATTAATATATAAAAATTTCAATTTGCAATAGCAAAAATAGCAAACTGCTGGATATGTGGATTTATTATTTATTCTTATAGTTGTTTCATATTTAAAAAAAGTTAAAAATTCAAGTTATGAATTGGAAAGAATGCATTACAAATAAATATAAATATGTTTCACTGATCTATTGCCTCGAAATAAATGGGCTAAAATTAATTAATGGAAATATTTAATCTTGAAAAACATATAACATTCCGTTCAAATTTATTATGTATCACTGATAATTATCAGTTAATTCTAAAAGCACATGATATAAATATTATTTAATATTTACTTCAACAAAACATCTTCTGAGAGGTTTTAAAAAGTGCTGTGAAAGATATTTTGATAAATATTATATAGCATTATATTATCTATTATTTTTTCTGAAACTCTCTTTTATTAAAAAGTCATTAGACAACGCGAAATTTATTAAGCAGCCCCACTCGAATTGCGTATGCATATAATCCTCAATTAATATTAAGTAGTACGCGATCAATTCGAAAGAAAGTACATTGAGAATCGCGATCGTGCGATGCGATTGCTCGCCGGAATAAAAAACAAGACGTCACGAGTGGAGCTCGAGCTCGGATTTTCGATGATCTAGATCTGGGTAGCCACCAGGAAGCCGGGATCGAAGACAAAATTACCGGTGCCGGTGGAAGGAGGCCTCGTTCGCTCGCTTCGAGAGGTCAGAGGGCGATAGCGGTACCTTCCTCTCTGCGCGCGGAGGTAGATCTCTCTCGTCCTACCGCCTATCTCCTTGCGAGAATGGTGTAGGTACTCTCCACGCTCCAGTACAGCCGTTTCCCCGTTGTGCGCGAATGTATTCGTGGACGATGAGCCACGCGGTTGTATCTCCGCGGGCAGGGCCGGGGGAATGTATTCGTGCAACGAATACCTGAGAGTGCAACTGACGTTGCTCGATGACTACGTGGCGAACCAACTAGGTCTCGTAGTGATGAAACGAGACGGCCCGTTGTGATGGAAGGAAGGGAAAGAGAAAACGCGAGGGAGAGAGAGAGAGATAGTCGGTCTATTAAAAGATGTTTCTCCTGCGGCGCTAGACGAAATTTGTCAAACAACCGGCGGAACCTAATTTGTTCTCGTGCGTGTCTCGTCCACGTTGAAAGAGCCGTAGGTGGCTTGCTAGGAGATTGTTTCGCCGGACGATGAGTGGATAGTTATCCCGTATCGGGGCTACCAACAGGCGTCGATACGATAGTATAAAAGGTTAAAGATTGACGTTACCATGTTTAACCCTTCGCCGACCGGCTTAGCTCGCCTCAAGTCGAGATAAAATAATACTGCATTACTATGCAACGCCGCCTATCTATTATATATATGGCAGTTAATTAGATAGTACTCGCGATATGTTGTGCTGACGCTGCCACATACAAAATTGTATAAATAAGTAATTACGGAAAATATAATATGTAACTGTAGGTATGTGATGACAGAATTTAATGACATGTGATATATGCGGTGTTAAGAGGTAAGGTCTGCTTCGTTTCTCACGCTCCGATTTGAAAGATTATTATTATGCGATAGTATAATAACGTGCGATCGTATTTTTCTCGCCGGGATTGTAAACCGTAGCTTTTACGAAATTAAACTGAACAAAATAAAACCTTAGAACGATAGCATCACGAAACGATTACGGGAAGAATAATTCCTATACTTTTGCAAAAGACGATAAACGCGTATGTCTAATCCGCGACAGATGGCCCGCACAAATTAGCACCCCATTATTCGCCACTTGACGTGATTAATTATCATATAGTTAAGCGTACCGTTATGATACCAAGGATAAGAATATACCTTTGTATGTTAATCGTCAGCGAAAAAGACACGAAAAATATTCCCTGTCTCGTTAGGTAAACTCATTCATGTAGGTACCTTAAAAAAGAAGTGGAAAAAAGAAAGACGGGGATATTCTTTACCCAAGATACTGCTTTCAGATTCTCTCGCTCGGTTGTGTCACAAATTAAGAGAATTAATGACCAACGCCATGACTCGTGACGACAACGACTCCCAGCAATACCGGCGGTAATTGCGTTAGACTTGACATTTATTTTACGACGGTCTTCCATGGCGGTTAACCGTCCTTAACAATCATTTTCGTTGGAAGCGACAAAGAGACTTACCGCCAAAATGAACAGGCGCGTTTAAATCTCAAGGCCGTTCCGTCCACTTTACGTAGCGTTCACGTTCTGCATCTCTGCCTGGGAAACACGTTCTGATCGTGAGCTTTTACGCACCAAGTGTTATATATGCAATCTTCCATTCTCGCAAACTCACGGTTTTCATAATCTTTTTATGACAACACGTTACAATAATCGTGCTGATATTTTAGAACGATGAAACGATACGTGATATGAAAGCAAAAAATAGCAAAAAAATTAGCAAATAATTCTCATGTCTTACTGATTACGTTCTGATAATTTGGCTCGGATAGCTCAATATCCTTACCTGTATTGAGCCAAATTATCACAACGTAACGAATAAGATGTGAAAATTATTTGCTAATTTTTTATGTGTGTGAATAATAATTTATATACTAATCATTATTGTCTCTTTTCTTACTTTCGGAATCACGGAAAAATGACAATAGTATAGATGATGTAGTTGTAATAGTAGTTGTTTAATTTGATGACATTACACGAGTCAACGATAGCGATGGCGATAATAATGAGCATGACCGATGAAGATCTTGATACACAGAAATCAGCGATCGTTAGAAGAAACCGTCCCTGATACCTTCATTATTCTCAGAAAAATCTGCGATTATCGTAATTGCGTGTCGCAATAACTCGCTGGTTGATCGAAATAAAAGCAAAGCGGTCAAGATATAATTAAAATGTTCATGGGTTGCAGTCGAGTTCCGTTTTAATGATGACTTCCATCGGTGCGCGCGTTAATCGCGTTTTAGTTATATCTCCGTGCAAGCTTGATGGAACCATTACGATAATATCCTTCTCGCGGCAAAAACGGGAATCGAGCGAATCGCGATTACGTACCAATGACGAGATACGTACGCTTTCCATTCGTCTCTGGGTCAACCGTTAAATACACAAAATGCGACGCAACGTTCGTTTATTTGCTCGCTCTTGATGATTAAATCACGTGGATCAGAAAAAAGAAATTGTTATTAGAAACTGTAACATCTTGATGCGTTGATATTTAATGTGTGAGATACATCTTTGAGAGAAAGAGAGAGAGAGAGAGAAAGAGAGAGAAAGAATCGAGTTAGCGACGCCGTTGCCGTTGCAGCTCGCTCGTTCAAGGATCCGCGAGACGAAGAGGCAGTTTGCCTCGAAGAAAACGATCGAGCACCCACTTCGAGAAGCTCTAAAACACTTTAGAGGAGAATGAAAGCGGTCGTAAGGGGTATGGACTATCGTAGAGCGCTGCGCAACAACCGCAAGGTGCAAGCCTCGCGCGCAAATACCTGCTGGGCGAGCAGGAATGCCTCTCTTATCCATTACGCCGTTATTTAGACTACATCCCGGGTATACAGGCCGGTACTTGAACTTTTCGCTGGACATGCGGGCGTTCGTGCGGTGCTTCGTGTAATCCGTAATTTGCAAATTACCAGAGAATCTCGCGGACGGGAGAAAGTCCTGCCCTCTTCTTCTCCCCCGTATCACGTACTCTCGTTACGAGATTAAATCAATAATGTTATTATATCAGAACGAGTTTAACTCGCTGTCTAATTGGATCAGCTCGGAATCAGGCTGTCGCGTGAGTCAGGCTTTCACTCGATAATAATGCAGAAGGTAATACGGTCTCTGTGATAACCGTCGATAATCGCAATAACGAGCGGCGAAAATACCATGCTTTTTACAATACATGTTCATCAATGTACTGTACGCATCGAACGATGCTGTCTATTATAACATGTAGAGCAATATTTATTATGACACGATATTTCTGTAAAAACGATAATTTTGCATCATGTATTAGAAATGATTTTAAAGACATTTAATATTTAAGAAAATGATTAATTAGACACCATTTTTTTATAAATTGAAGATTTATAAATTATTTCTTCAAAATATCGCTGGTGTGACCAATTTTGCTCTTACTACCGTATATCGCGATAATTTGCTCGTCGTGAAAAATGTAGGAATGTAATAACATAACATTTATAATGCAGAAATAGGTTCAACTTTAGAGCTCAAATTATTTTTTTGATCAGTGATTGAATTATGCGATGCTTTAGCATGTACACTCATGACATGACTTGGTCAAATAAATAGAAGTAGAACGCGCAGGTTAATCGCGGCCGGGCGAAATTAAGCATCTCTCGAATAGACGATTCCATCGCCGAGGCGAACCAGTCTCTCACACTCGGACGCGCGTTCGCACACGTTCTATCGTGATGATTAAGTTCTTCCGATCGCGCGGGTCATGATCACGAGCAGGCTATGAATATGCGGAATCAGGCCAGGCGGATCGTCACGGTATGCGGAGAAGAGATTCAGAAGATCCGTTCGACGTGTTGTGTAGCGGCGATGTAAAAAGCAGTTGGCGTCGCTCGCACAAATTCGCTTCGTCAAAATCATCACGTACTATTCGCGAGATTTATGTTGATTATTGCAACGCGGGTAACCGTTAATAACGAACAAACGCACTAATATATATGCAGCTTTCTCAGGGCTGGACGTGCCGAGGAATCAAGGACGTCCGCGTCTCTCGTGTTCGAACTGAAAAAGTCACGCTACATACGACGCGTTGATTTTCGCTGTCTAAACGTAACAAGAATAACGTGGAATAAACGAGGATCTCGACGGGAGTAGTAGGAAGAGTCGAGGAAAAAAAGAAGAAGAAGAAGAAGAAGAAGAAGAAGAGGAGGAAGAAGAAGCGGTAAAGAAAAGGACGGAGAAGTGTAGGCAAAGGGAGCCGAGTTAAGCTAAAGCACAAAGGCGAAGGAGGAGATCGGCAGAAGAGGCGGCAGGGAGGAAGGTAAAAATGTTTGAAGGAAAAGAAAGAGAGAAGGCGAGCGTGGAAGAGAGGAAGGAGGAAGACGCGAGAGGGAGCCGAAGGAAGGCGAAGAGGGAGTGGTGGACCACGGAGAGGTCGCGACCCGTAGCCCGTAGGCCTCAGTGAAAGGCCCAACGGCGATCCGCATCCGCGGGGCTCTGAGCAGACCCAAGTGAGAGCGAGGAAGAGGAAGACGGAGTGCGCGCGCGCGAGAGAGAGTGAGAGCCGGCGGCGGAGAGCCGCCAGGCTATACTCTCTTGGCGAGCGAAAAGAAGATGGAGAGAGAAAGAGCGAGCGTGTAAAACCGAGACGACGAAGGGCCTTGCCGGTGAGGCAGCCCCGTGAGCTGTTTCTTAAGATCGCGTTCTTCTTAGCGAGCCCCGCTGCCATTATGGCGCACTTAAAGTGGCAATCGTGTGGAAGGCAACGCCGCCGCGCAATAGCCGCGAGTTGCGCAACCTTCGATGACCCCACCCTACAGCCTGGACCGTGGACGTTGCCGTGCACCATGGAAAAACCTTAGCTGTTCTATTGGCGAACCCACGCCGCCAGCATCGATCCCCCGGTCGCCGATCGCGATCGACGGCGGAAGCACTCGGAAGAAACGGCTCACTCGATGAAATTGAGTAATCGCGTTGGATATGCGTCGCGAGACGAAAAAAAATACTATCAAAACTACTGTCACCGTTGCTTTATCTTCTCAGAGTAAAAAATCCCGTCAAAAACATGATTGATTTTCGAGGAAATAATATATAAATTTTTAATTCGCAAGAAATTAATTGCTAATTAATCATTTTCGTAGACATTGAGAGCCTTTGTAACTATTTTTACATGATGCAAAATTATTTTTGTTTAAATAAAAACAATGTAACACAAGTAACAATACAGTAAATAATATTGCTCTATATATTATCGATAACGGCCATCATATCGAAACGTATCATACAATTGTGACGAATGGCAACCAGTATTGTAATATCGAAATTTTTTAAATTATTATTTGCATTGCGTTTAATAACACTACGGTAATAAGCTTGTGATAGCGCCATGACTAGCGGCGCCCCGATCAGCTGGTTATCTCCGGATGAGGATACCTCCGGGATCCGGTGGCAACCTAGGGGCCCAGCGTCCAGGAATACAACTCTGATCAAATGATAATTGGATAGATTACGCGGAATCTTCTTCAACCTCGCGATAGCATCGCGGTTGTGCGCCTGTTTTATGCATTATACAAGCGGTATACGCGGTCCGCCAACGTCATATAATCGGACGCAATACGGTTAGGAACGGATCTAGTGAATCTACCTGTACGATACGTTCGTATTGATATGTGCATAAACGACTTGCAAATAATCCTTATAGAGATTTTGATTATTTTTATTTTTGTTTAACTGCCAAGAAATGACAATTTTTAATACTGAAAATTTTTAAGAAAAATTTTTTACTTTCTACATTTATGTAGATTTTCTTAATTTCTGAATATAACATTATATAATTTGCTTAATAATTATAAGAAAAAAATTTTCCCTCACGATTGAGTAAGAAGATTACGAAATAATAGAAAAATGGAAATCCTTTAAAATATTCTTGAGAGAATAGCAGTCGGATAAAATCCCTTTTGTTGCTAAGTAGAATATTTTAAAATTTTTACATTTGTACATGCGGAAAAGTACAATGTACAAGTAGAAAATGGTAATTTTAATGCTAATAAAGAGGCGAAGAGAACTGGAAGGCATTCGACTCGAAACTCATGAAAGGAGGAATCACGCGATCGCATAAGATTTCAAACGGCGCAATGTAGATGCGCTAGTTGCATCACGTTTAGTATTAGCCGGACTTGCAAGACTTGTAAGATAGTCAATCTAATACATCCTATACGACGCCTGTATTCTCAATTGCATTTTCTACTCAAATTTCCATTTCTCTTTGTGAGGATAAAAGCGGAAGAGTTGATAGCTTAGGAATGCAAGAAATAACGTAGTTTTAAAAATTTACATAATTTAAATATTTGATATTATTATAATTAGAATTTAGCTTTATATTATACAAAGAGTGCGTACAAAGGACGAAGGAATTCTATGTAAAAGAGGTATTTTATATAAAAAAAAATATATAGCATGTGTCATTAAATAATTAACAAGAATAAATTAATAACGTAAAATCAATTGAAGTACTCACGCATGACAAACAGTAGGTAGAGTAATCGTCACAATTAGTCACGGAGAAGCACGGATAAAAATGCATTACTCTAATTATCGTGCGTAAATACGATTGAAACCTGTTCGCCGCGTTCAAGTACATGCTTTACAGATCGACTTTTAACACGAGCAATAATGTCAGACAACGATTATCCCGTTACGCGAGCGTTTAATTAATTGACACGCGGCGTGGCGGCAAAAAATCTTGGCAAACCCGTCGATTCGCCACTGATCGAGCACTTGCGATAAATCCATCAATTTAAAAAAACGATCGCGATATGATCAAGTTATCCCTTACCGGAAACGTGTAACTTGTGTTTTAATCGTACATGCCGCGGACTGTAACGAATGATTACCGCGCACCATAATATGAACGACAATGATAATTACTAAGTACACACCAGTTCGATTGGTGGTCGGGACGTATTTAATAAACGAATACTCAATCTCTACTTTATCGCGCAATCGCGCCAACCGGGAGAGCTCGTGACGTAAGAAATGGTCATCGATTCGATCGATTATCAGTCGGCGCCAAATCCATCAATCAGTGATGTTACCAATGCTTCGACGTGAGGTGGTTTCGGTGCTTTCGCGGGAAATCACGTCTAGTAACGCGATCGATCGCTACCGCCGACTGTCGACATTGAACCGAGATAGGCTAAAAGAAAGAGAGAGAGAGAGAGAGAGAGAAAGAAAGGTGAGGAGGAATGAGTTGAGGCAGCGCCGATTTCATGCCTCGACTATATGCGATAGTATCGCAGTGACTGTGGGAAAACGATCCCGGCGCGAAAGAAGCCCGAAGAGCCGTGATAAAAAGCGTTAAACTCGTGATTAGACGCGGATTCGCGCATGCCCTTGCTTGTGCCGGATCCACCTTTGTGTCGCGTTCCCACCTTGTCCACACCGCGGTCATCGCGATTTCTCGTTGCAAGGCGAGACCTCCTCGATCGACGTGCCGAGACGGGCCGAGCCCGATTTTCTGGAAATCGAGAAATGCCCGCGATTTCTCTCGGTTTCACGGCACGAGCTCAATTTCCGTCATCGTTGGACAATGATGTTAGCGATCTTTGATCCAATGTACGGATCAATGAACACGAACGTCGGTTCCCACAGTAGAAAACACAAACTTCTATAGAGATAATTTTTTTACGAGATTTATTCTAAATTTTAAAATAATTTATTAATTACGATAATTATGATAATTATTGTATATGCGAGAAAAATTTCAGGACCCTTTACCTATCGTGAGAGAGAATCGTGTAGACTTTTATCTATTCTTTTTTTTTTTAATAAATTTGATAAGTGCTGCATAATTAGTAGCAACTGTCCATTTATTTTGATTAATGTAAATTATATTTTGGATGTATCGTAATTTTCCACTACTTTAAGTTTCATCTACTTTTCACGAAGAATCCGAATTTTTATTAATTTTTTAAACAATCGGAAGAAGATCGATGCGATGATTTCGACACTTTGTTTCACGACGAATACGTTTCTAAACAATTAATCACACTTCCTACTAGATTATATGTAATTATTTCAATTTCAAATATATCGTGATTATCCACGAAAACGAAGCGGAAACCTTTTGAGGCGATTCATTCATAAATTCTCTGTCGCGGACAGAGCACTGGCGGTGATATCGCTTTGCGCCTCGGATTCAGAAAATTTATTACGTCGTCTCGCGAGTAAACTCGGGAGGAAAAAGAACGAAGCCGAGAGGGGGCGATAATGAAAAGATGCTGATCGCGGGAGGGAGAAAGAACGAACGAGTAGTCTGTAGCGTATATACGTAACGTTGACCCAAACGCGTGACAAATTCATCGTGTCACGCCGCCTCACGCGTTTTGAGGAGCGCGGACCACCTCGTATAAAACGAAATAACGCGACGCAATTATCGTAGAGGCCGTCGCCGGGCCGTTGAAACGCGAGGCGATAAATTAAAACTAGGAGAAACGCAGGGCTATTAGCGTACCATTAGCGGCTCTGACCATGCGTGACCCCTTCGCAGGACTCCGGTTTCAAAACGACCCTCTGCGCGTTGCGCGTTGCCCCTTCGAATAATTCTTGTACCGTATACATATACGTATATTCGAATCGCCGATTATAAAATGATTATACTTCGTCTTGTAACTCGGATCTTTAAATTGGTTTTTGGTATAACATTCTTGTCATTTTATTATATGTATACTATAATTTATTTTGAGCAGAATTATACCTAGAATCCTTTTATATTTATTTTACATTTGCATCGTCATTTATGTAATTATACTATTAATGAGAGAAAGAATCTCCTTCCTCCAGCGTATTAACCCTTCCAATATTTCTCAAGGAGTTGTCATGATGTAAATTCCTCGATTTGCGGTTGCGCAAAACCGGAAGCCCTCTTATCGTGGAATCCCAAACCGGCTACGTTACTGTCTGAATTTACTACTGACGCGATTATGACTTCGAAATGCGCTGTTAACATTTAGAATTTCTTTCCGCGGATCTCTTGCGAGAAATATTTTCTTGCTGTGTAATGCTACTGCCTCATCTATACTACTCTTTATTCGCGCAGATGTCGACGTTAATCAATGATGAACAATTTCTTGTTTAAAATGTTTGGTCGAGAAATTCGAAGGATACTTATAGAGATCCGTGTTCCGTTCCGGTGGCGTCACCGAAGGGGGCGGCAATTCGGTGTTGATATCGTTGTTACACCGGATATTCATATAAGAATCCGCGCGAGCGGCAATCTCACGTTGACGGTACGGACGTCGGAGGCTGCCCAGGACCGTACAGGATCGATACATCACGGGGTCCCAGCGGGGTGTCGAGATACCATCTTAGTTAGTGTCTTCGAATAGACGTGTACCTCGCTCGAACGAGCCAGCCTCGTCATTATACTCCTATCTACCTATCTATATCGGGGCCCGATATTCACGAATACGATCTGTCTGCATTTCGAACATTTCGATGGCCAGTGGAACGAGGTTTTGCCTCGGTAGCTTTTTACAACATTGTTAGCGCTAATATGCATTTTTTTTCGTGACTCAGAATATCATATCACGAAGAACAGACGTGCGCGGGAAAAAACAAATAATTGCAATTCTTCAAATGTTCGTAAGATTTCAATGTAAAGTTTTTTTAAATAAGATTGTACGTTACATTGAGCTCATATTGAGACTCAATTCTAAATTTATTAAACTGACCCGAGTACGATTGATTAAGAATACGCGATATAATTGCCACGCTTTTTCAAACATTCACTGACAAAGCCAACAGAAAAACGTGATCTAAAATGTCATAGGGACGGTACACTTAAATCAATTTCATCATTCTGTAAAAAGTTGCAACAATCAATGCGCCAGAACGTTTCGCGTCCCAGACAATTACGGGCATCGAGCGGCAGAGTTACGCCTACGATCGTTCGCGTTACAAAATCGTCGGTCAGAAAGATTAACAAAGGGTTCGGGAACTGCTTCATCTATTCTCGATCTAATAGCAATAAGAACGAGTGCCCCTTATTTCTTATTAGGCCTTTCGCAATTGTATCCCTCATAGAACAAATCTAAATTATCAAATAATTACAGAATTGCGCCATAAAATGAAAATATTTATGTATTGACAATAAAGCAATTAAAAAAAACTAAATATTTTTATGATCGTATTAGTTACGAAGTTACTACCATGTACAAAAGTTTACAAAATTAATTTATATTATTTAATTTTCGTAATGTTCCTTTCTAGAGAATATTATTAAATAATATTAAACTCTAAAAACATAATTTTTCTCATATCTTCTTTACTCTTTCTTGCCGTATTACTTAGCTTCACGTTGCATCGATCAGTCGAGATAGTTAAACGACCGCGTGCATTACGCCCGACACGCCCGGCTTTATTATTCATTACGATAATGAGGAGGTGAGCTCAGGAGCCTTACGGACGACGATCAATTAGCGAGCGCGACACGGCGTATAGGTAACCCGAAACTGGGGAATGAATAAAAGTTGGAGAACGCATTGCGTAGTGATCGCGACCGTACTAACCGGTCTCCCGGGACCTGTGCTCTCTGGGCGCATAATCGGCACCAAATTCGAGAGAATGCGAGACACGTGTATTAATTTCACGGGACGGCTCGTAAAACTCGTGCCTTTACGATTCTAGCGCAGATACGGCGCGATGGGGTCGGCGCCGAACCGGGCAGGCAGGTAGATGCACAGGTCCGAGCGTGCAGCACCACCAGGTGGGATAGATGGTATGAGTCGCGCAGAGGACCCCGCTGCCAGGGTCCGATCATTTATTCAAAACGTACTTATACGCGTTAAGCGTTTAGCGCTTTGTTGCGCAAAATAATTGCGTCGCTGGTTCGGCAACGAGAGGCCAGGTAGCCAACCGCGGGGACTCAACATGACTCGACTGGACTCTCGACCCGACAGCCACCGACTGTGCGAGAATAATTGTTTATTTCGACCCGATGATATACAGGGTGTCCTAAAACTATCGGATATCCTCTTAATGACAAATTTTCTAAGGAATTTGCCATTAAGAGGATATCCGGTAGTTTTAGGACACCCTGTATATGTGTGTGTATATATATATATATATATATATATATAGAGTGTAACAGAGAAATATAATGCCTCATTTCGCAAATTGGTCGCGTCGCTTTGTCATTACCACCGTTGGTATCGATTGTTATATTGAAAATACACGTTTCACTTGAATGCGAGTTTAAACGGCATATCTTTGTGGCATATCGACTACCGTTCCGCGACAACCGATTGTCACGCTCGTACAACCGTCATCGATAAGCGCTCGAGTGGGCGTGTTACAAGTTTGTGTAAGTGTTCGACCGTGCGGTGCAGAATGGCAGAAGGCAGATTATCAGGGGAGTGACTAAAAAGTACGATGAGAGTACCGAGATTTTCAGCACTCGATAATCGTTGCCAAACCGACCCTCGTTACCCGTTTAAATGTCCGCGACGGAGAAATTCGCGACGAAGGCAAGCTCGTTTTGTTAATTGCCCAAAATTCCGGGTCAACGTCGTTAAGTAGTTGCTTTTAAGTGTTTCTCATGCGCCCGACCTCGCGCTCGACTCACGGGAAACGACTCGAATATTAATTAAAATTGCGCGACAGCTTAGCAGGAAGTCCAATATATTTCAGAGAAGGGGCGACTTTATTACGTGTGATTTCGCGATAAACTTGCGGTTATCTATTCGTCGACTAACGCGACTTTGACACCGCTGTTAATGCTTTTGCTACTTCTCTCAGATCCTGCTTTCGCCAAAGAATGTATATACTGCTAATCATTGTAACAGTACCGACATTTCGCAAGATGGTCTAGATAATACAATATATTTCGCATACTTCACGACAGTAGAAAATTTTTTTCAAATAATAGATGGCATATTATAATTTTTACAATAAACAATCAATTATAAGGAATATATGTTTTCTATTAAATAAGATATCTTTCTCTCTAATGTTTGTATGTATATTTTTAATCGTTGAGACCAATATTAACATTGAAAGATAAGTAATCTTTTATAAGGTACAATCAAAGTCGTTTTCAATATAATAAAATATTTGTCTCGTTGTCAGTGTTAGTATTTTAAGGCCAATTTTTCAACTGTATCTTTTGGCAATTGTATTTTAAGTGTCCTATTAACAACATCACAGTCGACGTGCGAATGTTAGCGAAGAAAATACCAACGTCGTTTCCAATTATTTATATCTATTGTAGTCTAATCCGCGAGGAGAAAATCCGCGTAGTGTCAGTTGACGATCGTTCCGTTGCAAATGGATGCACTTGCGGCGTACGTTTTCCGAAGTCTTTCTCTCTCTTTCCCGTTCTCTTTCGCGCGCACGCCGTTCTTTACGATGCCAATTACTTGCCGAGCGATGGAACGCTTACGGGGTATTGACGAGTGGGTTCCGTTACCTTCGCAGGGCGATCTTCGACTTGGCATCGATTTGCCCTCGAAATCGAATCACCGTGGCGTCGATGCACGAGGAGAACGAACCGCTTCTCGCAGCATCGTCTCGCCGAGCTGTCTCAGGGTTTGTAACAAATTCTTTTTTACACAAAGAGACAAATTGGATATAAACGCGGAGATAGATAATTGGCAGCAGATATGCGTGTTTAATTCGGGCGCAACGTGACAAGGCGTGCTCGTATTTTTCATACGGCCAGATATGTTAACGATCGATTCTTTAAATTGTCCGTTGTTGATTCGGCCATCATCTCTCTCTCTCCCCCCCCCTCCCCCAATTACAAGATACTTTTTCATGAAACATAAGGGACGAGCGTGTAATAAATGATAGGCGATAGATCAGGCGCGATGTTATCGGTAGCGGGCAGTAAACCCGTTCTCCGCCCGTTTCCCCGCTCACTTTCAACTGTGCTTAATTTATTCGGATGATCTTGTAAAGAGCGTCCGCGTCTAGCGTGCACCTGTAAACGGTGCTCAGCCACTAAACACTAAACGCCAAACGCGCGCGAGACTGCCCACCGGCTGAATACAATCCGCCATAAAACGTCCTACTAATAACGCCGCGATCGGACTCGTAAAAGCTGCTGAACGAAACCTGTCTCGCTTGCGATCCGATCGAGAGCCTCAAATCCTACCTCCCCGTCTCTCTCTCTTTCTCTCTCTCTCTCTCTTTCTCTCTTGTTCTCCCTACTTCAATTCTCATCCGCTTCTCTTCTTCGACCTCGACCGACCCCCTCGTCGTTTCATCCATCGACCCACGCCTCGGCTGCCCTCTCGATTACCGGCCTCAATAAATGCAATTAATGATCTGTCACGTTTGATCCTGACTTACTAATCGCCTCGGATCCCGTTTTAACAGAATATCAATAGGGCGTTAAAAAATCTGTGGGCGTTTTACTCTGGCCCAGCATCAGATTATCGACAAGGCATTTCGCCAATAAACAATTTGCACAATAATCAAACATGATTGCCGAAATACGAAACTGCGCTGCCGAAATATTGTTGCACAAAATAAAAATATGCTGATTAGTTCGTGGCGAATCAATATCATTAATATCATAGCGAACAGTGATGAATAATGAGCAAATATTAATGTTGCATTCGCATATGTATTTTATTTAAGACGTATATTTATTTATATATATTTTTATATTCGGTACCTATTTCTATACGTAAAAGAAAAATTAAATTCCGTTTTCTTTTATCATCGTCGTCATTCCAAGGTAAAGGAAAATGCATATTTCTTTGTGCAAGTACATTGTGCAAGTCTACGCGTTTGTGACTAAGAAATACTTTCAATCGTGCCTCTCACGATTCGTCACTGCAATGCTTCGCGAATCCTTCAAGTCCTCGATATCACACCGATCTAATCGAAGCCTCATTAACGATCCACCAATGATCCGTGCAATTATTATGGGACAGTGGTTCTCCATCCGACATTTCTCTACATGGTACATACGAGCGCAAGTTGCTCCATGAAAGCGATGCATTGAAGCGACTTGACAACTACGAGATATTTGACAAGATATTTTCTCATGAAATTATGGATTGCCAATTACAAGAAGAATTTGAGAGAAATTTGATATTGATGATAAATCTGCTATTAAGATATTAAGTTGCATCTTCTCGCATCAGAATCCTGCAAGATAGAAAGCATCTAATATACGAAGACTTTCGGATCGCGCATCTGCGCCGTGGTGGGTTCAACGTACCCGCCGTAATTACCACAAACGAACCTGAAGACAGACGACATGTAACTCTCCTGATGCGGACAGGAGGGTCGCGCAGTCACGTAGCCGGTGAACAGGGTGGGAACGGGTCCATCGAGGTTCGCGCGATGCGACGAAAAAGCTGAGTGCCGTGGAAAGAAAGACGTGGCGGCGACGATGGCGGCAACCGAGGAGAAAAAGTCTGGAAATAGAAGTCAGCTGAGCGAGACTAGTGCGCCTACTCGATCGACGGGTAATTACGAGACCTGCGTGAAGAGCAGACGATATCGAAAGAGCTCGTGCCGACAGGCGTGACCCTTCTTCACTCTCGTTGCCTCCTCCCGCTACGGCGATTCTCTTTGTTCCACTCTGCGGCCTACCTCCGATCCATCCATCCGTCCTCCCCTGCCCCTTGCTTCTTGGTCGTCACGGATATAGCCAATAACCGTAGCACCTACTCCACGCCAAATTCCAAAGAGCTAACTCGATATACGATCACGTCGAAATCGATATCTTCCGGTACTTTCTTGTATCATCGTACACGCGAAGAAACACAGCGATACGTGTGAACTCTTATTGGCATTGTTTTCACGGTCAACGTGACGACCTCGAAGAACATTGAAGGATCCTCCACGGTTACGCCAAGAAATAGAATGTAGAATACTGAACATCTCTTCCGTCGTTCTTCATGGCATTAGCCGATGCGCGCTCGCGTCCTTCACAAAGAACGTCTCTTTGCGGATACGCTTCTTTCCTCACGTCTCTACAATCGTCGCACTTTTACCTTATTCTCTTTTTCTCCGTTCTTTTTCGCCCTGCACTCTTGGGCTGAGGACCAATAATCGTAACATCTCCCTCTGGAATTCCAGAGAAACGGAGAACTTAACTGTCGGTGACGTTGTCGTCTAATGAAAAAGTCGAGGCTGTCATCTCCGTGGTTCTCCACGGCACTGGCGCGCTCCTTTTCCGTTCTTCGACGACGAGTGTGAACGAGCAAGCACCTACGAGATGATTCACGCTCATGCCTATCCACGTGGAAAACGAGGAGGAACGGAGAAGAGAGAGCCCGTGTGACCGCTCTACGTGGTACATAAACGCGCGCGTATCTATGCGTGTAAATAGTCAACGCGGCAAGAATGTTAAGTGCTCGTCTTTTACGAGACGTTGCGTCGTAATTAATAATAATAGTACGGTAAATTATTGTGTGAGACTCGGTGACGTAAGGACGATCACCGGGCATGATAGTCACGAAAACGTAGAAACATATCAAAGTTACAGGTGCGTTAATATTCCGTCAGCATTTCGAGAATTTTATTTCATGCGAGCTAGCTACTAATCTATGTATCAAAACATCATAATTAAATTAGAATAATGATCATTGCTAGAATTTTGAATAAAGTCTATCTGTTTATAATGAAAGATAGTTTTTATCAAATAATATTAGACAAATATTGAACCAACAATTATATAATAAAATTACTAATAAATTACTATGACGAAATAAAATAAAGAAAATATATTTTAGTACATTATAGAAATTCAACTGAATTAATACTGATATTTCATAGTAAGAGAAATTTTATCGAGAATTCAAGATAGATATATCATTTTTTTTAATAAAGACACATTATTTCAATCATAAATTTCACGGTGGGCGAGAATTTTCTTTCAGCCGAAAGACAGTGTGCTTGAAAAAAAAAATCTGTCGCCGATTATTCGAAAATAGGGGCCAATGAATAGAATACTTGCCATCGGCGAAAGTTTCCAATCCTTATGATTATAACCAAGTCGCTTTATTTCGGTTGCATGGCTACTTTTAACATTATATTTAAGTTTTTTTATTCAGGTCGGAAAAAATATAGCCGTATAAAAAAGCGCGATTGTATTTATACAAACTGAGAGAAATGTTTTGTATTATGAACCAAAAGTTTTGTTGATATATGCTCAAGCAATTTATTTAGTTACTGTAAACAAATATGTTATTGCTTATATCTTCTTAAATCGTTTTGGTTTAGAGAACAAAACAGTTTTGTTCTCTAAACCAAAACGATTTAAGAAGATATAAGCAAATAACATATTTGTTTACAGCAACTAAATAAATTTCTTGAGCATATATCAACAAAACTTTGGTTCATGATACAAAAACATTTCTCTCAGGGCATATGATTAGAGTTGTTGATAAATTTTTTTAATCATTTGACAAATTGTTCATAAAATATAAAAAAATCGCAAAAATACGCATTCAAGTTAATAGGATAAATAAAACTTTGGTTCATAATACAAAACATTTCTCTCAGTTTGTATAAATACAAATGCGCTTTTTTATACGGCTATATTTTTTCCGACCTGAATAAAAAAACTTAAATATAATGTTAAATATTTCAAAATAATAAGATTTCTAATACACGCTTGAATTCGTAACTCGTTCATTGCTCAACTAGTTTTGCTAAAGCGTTGGATTCTGGGTTAATGAGTCAAGATTCTGGCACTCTAGAAACAAGACAGAACGAATGCCGTCCAATGTTGCTCAATCTGCTAGCGGCTATCAATTTAATTATGTCGTTTACACACAACGTACGTTTACATAAGCTTTCATGTGATACGATTCCGCTTTCTCGTTTTTGGACGATTACGAACCGTTGAGCATTGTGCTCGGATCAGTCGCAAGTTCATGAAAGTTCCGTGTCATAATAATTTCAATAGTTTCGTACCTCTCGTAGAATAATTATTATCGATGAGCGTAAAGCGGGTCGAGGACATGGCCGCAGGACAAACGGATTCTCTCTTTCTCTGTCGCGAATCGCGTCGTTTATGAGATTCCTTTTCAATGGAATCCTTCGGCTATCCGACGCATCTCGCAAGCTGAATTTCATTAGGAAGACGCTGTGAAACGTGAGAGCCGAGAGGAGATCGCCGTTATGTTTCAGTCGACTGCACGCATCCCGCTAATGTAATCTCCGCATCGTAAGTGGAGAAAAGTATTTCAAGTATATATGAGAAGTGATATAAGGAGACGCTGTGAGACTCTCGAAATCGCTGCGTAACCGTCCTGCTGCCGCGTGCGGGAACCATCTGGCGAGTAACATCAGGATACGCGATGCAACCTCGATAATTGCAGCCCCGTTCTATTCGCGATTTGCAGTCCCGCACGTTTCCAGGACCTTTATTATCCGGACGTCCGAGTAAAAACGAGGAAATAGGATTATCCGAAAACACAGTCCCGCTATTGGTACCGTTTTCGACAAACCCCGGCATTATCGAACATTCAAACGGCGCGGCGCGTGTTGGTAACCGTTCTAATTCGTCAGCACGAGCGGGAAGGGGAGTGTTGTTTACATCAAATTACGGTGTTGGACGGCACATCTGGTGTGCCGCCCGCGGCATTATCCCGGCCAGCAACTTCTGACCGGGCCGTCCGTCGCTTCAGGGGCGGTCACGTCTTGTCAAGGGGCCACCAGGTTGGTCGAGAGGTAACGACCTATCGGGTCAAAGCGCGCACACGCGCGCGCGTTTGGACAAGGATCAGGATGAAGCATCATTTGTCCTTAACAGGAAAAAGTCACCAAGGAAACGCGCACGTCGACGTCGACGTCGACCGCGAAGAGAGAAGGAAGAGATCCTCGCCCGAGATTCGATCAGTGCTCGACCGTGCACGATGCTCCGACTCGCTGCCGCTCTCGTCTCATAGCTCGTAGGGACCGAACGACACCAGCACGAAAGGTCCCGCGCACATACATATACGTAGAAATCAGTCGTAGTGGCGAGGTTGTATAGATGTTCGCAGTATCGGCTGCTGGCGTAGTCGAGAGTGGCGTAGTTGAATCGTGTGTTTGCAGCGAGGAGTTCCGTGTACCCGTCCGACATCGGGGCGAAGGGCGGTGGAACGGGATGTTAGGACAGCGGGGAAGTGATGGAGGATCACAGCGAGAGAATGATGAGGAGAAAAGGATGCGACGAAGATGCGGTGAAAAGAAGGCGACGAGAAGAATAGTAGGGGAAAAGGGGTAAGAGCAAAAGAGAGATGCGGGAAAGAAGTTGAGAGAGCCGCGACGCGGGGAAGCAAAGTGGATGTTGGAAGCGTGAGGTAGATGGAAAACGTGGCAAAGAAGAGCCGGAACGACGAGACGAAGAGAGAGAAAGAGAGTGCGGGAGCTGGAAGAGATGCCCAGATCGAGACTGTTCGGTAGAGAGTGGATGCTGGCAAGCCTCGATGGACCACCTACCGTTCCTGATCTGATCTCTCCGTAACGCTCGTTCGTCCATCCGTCCGTTTGCCCGTCCATCCGTCCGTCTGTCTGTCCTTCACATCGTTCGAGATTCCCAACTTAGGGCCCGCGCGACCCGCTGTTCCCATCAATAACGCTTATAATATCTAATTAATCACAAATTATCTAGATCTCGTCAGGAAACCAAGTAAGGTTGGTACGAACTCGATACATGAAATTATCTTCAAATTACGCGGATATATCCCACACAATAGCCAAGTATAGAAAATTCAAAAAAGATGTCTTTTAATTGGTTTTATATGTTTAAATGTTATGCGATTCTTCCGTGAGAATCTATGGCTGTTTATCTTACATGCGCAATACGGCGGGTATTATTTAATAGTGAAAGTCTCTCACCCGATCCAACTATAGTCGATGCAGTTTGATATTTGAATCATCTCTTTTATTAAATTCAACATACATGCTTCTCGGAATTTTCTCACATATCGGCTCTTGCACGACGAACGATAGATTGACGTATGTGGTAGACAGCATGCGCTTGGACATTATGCTCGGTGGAAAAATAACTATGTTTAATACCTACGCGAGATCTCTTCCTCGTTCAATAGATGTACAATGTGTCCATACGCGGATAACAATAAGCGTCACCTAAACGCGCGGCATGCTATTGCGTATAACGTGTATGTATTCACCGAAGTCGAGTTTCCTGACGAATAGCGGCACGTAGGAGGTCGCCCACGCGATATATGATACTTATTAGACGTATGTGAGACGTAAATACGTAAATCTACGGAAGGCGTAATAAGTTTGCACAAAGAACGAACATTTGAAACAATGTGTATGAATAAGCTTAAGAGATGGTCAACGGTATCTATTTCTGCAACTATTCACTGATGTTTGAATGAAAAACCACATATATATGTGCAAATACTAGAAATATTTACAATTGCTTTTGTATGTAAAATATTATATTTATATATATATATATATATATATATATATATATTCTCTCTATTTTATAATTTAATTAATCTTGGGAGATATTTGACAGAANCGATTAATTTGTTTATTTTATTCTAATATCCACGTTTGATAGAAAAGCGGATGAAATGAAAAAAAAATCCACAGCCGGTTCTCAACCGAATAGGTGTCCGCGATATCTGCAAATTGCGCAAACGCGCGGGAATTTTTAAGATTCTTCGTGCCACAGGCATCAACATGATACGTGCCGAATACAATAACGCAGTTGGTATGCAGTCCAATTAAATTCAACTGTATGACACGCTTTTTCGTGGCCAGCAATGAAACCACAGTAGAAGCGGGTTAAGAAGATCGTTCCCGTGCCTAACATTGTGGAACCGCGACACAACGAAATGGAAGATGCTAGATATCCGTAGCCACGCATCGTTGCTCTGCCACAAAACAAGGAATAAAGAAAAAAACTCCGGTCCAACGCGGGTTAAGAAATGGCGGTTAATCGAATAAATGATACGCTTGTGGTGTGGGCCGTGGTGGTGAAGCGGCTAGACACGCGAGCGTAACGAATCGCGTCGACCGAGAATTAAATTTGTTCGTGATCTCGGCCCATCTTCTCGCCATCGACGTATTTTTGTCGCCCGTGCCGCTTGATCGACATCTTCGCGATTAGTCGTGCAGTCGACAGAACTGTAATTTCGCTAAGACTTGTGAGAAATGCAAGTCTTTGGAATTTTATTAATATAGTAATTATTATGGCATAATATTGTGGAGGAGGAGGGGGGCGGGGGATTTGCACATAAAAAACTCTCAGCGTGGATATTTGCACGATCGAGATATATTTATGCGTCGCTTAATGAAATTAACGGTAAAAGAGACATATGAAGAATTCGATAGAAGCCTTATGAGACTCAATTCATTACGCAAAGTTCACCTTATGATGTTACAAGATTGAAGACTGGCTCTTGAGACACCGATATGGTGTTTGTACTACATCGTCTATAAATCTGAGTCGGCAGTCTAACACCTACCCTATTATAAAAGTCGTAGTCATAAAAGCTTGCCCTTGCACCTAACATGTCTGCCATTATTATTTAATAGTCCCATTATTGTAATTGATAATAGCTGGGCCCCGTTTGGCAGGAACTTGCGGTAGCAGCAACACGTTTTATTACGTTGACTGTTACCGGGGGCGTATGCGCGGCTTTTCTTACCGCCTCTTTAATGAACGAAACTGCTCGACGCTGGTTTGATAAGAAGTCAAATTATCTCGATACTTAAGACCGGCTTCTTCAGGTTGTACTCGATACGTAAATTACCTGCCGCATTATATGTGGCTTATTACATTTATACTCTAGGCTGTTTACTTATCACCCGACTAAACTGCGAAAACGTACAAAGTACACCGCGCCGAGTAATCAAGTGATTAAGGCAAAAATTTTTCATCCGCTTCATAGGCGATTTATATCGTAATTTTCATTTTTCTAAGATAATACGGATCTGAAATATACAGCAAAGTGATAAAATTGAATAACATAGAAATTTAAATGATACCAAATATTGACATTATAAAAAGAAATATTATTTTCAAAAAAAAAAGTATAAAAGTCACTATCTTTAAATACTTGGCACATCTTAACACATCAATTTTAAGATCATTATTCCAAAGTAAGATTACTATTAAAGTACTTTCGCAAGTCTTAAGAACACCTGGCTGAGATAAAATTTCATTTTCCACGTCGTGAAGTTAACGCGACCGTTATGCGCGCACGAAGAAGAGAGGAAGATGCTGAGAGCTGCCGCACAGGAAATGCATTGGCGTGCTTCGGGGAGGAAGATCGACGCTAGCGTCCTTCTCCACTGGAAATATTACCAGAAATTTCACGGACGGTGCTCGCGCGGCTCTGACACGGCGATAGAAGTACGGAGACGGCGGCACAGCTCGTCTCAGCGCGGCTCGGCGCGATCTCCCGGGTTGCCCTTATGCGCTTGTATATACTAGCGTAATGATGGTTTATGGCCGATGGAGGCGCAGACCCCGTAGCGGCTGTGTTGGACATGCGGTAAACCGCAGAACGCGGCCGCGGCAAAACCTACTCTATACGGCGGAACGCCGCAGAGACGGGAGAATCGCAAGTCGGTGGCTTCCTCGCTCGCTTGTGGGACGATGCGCGCGCGTTAAGCTTAATTACCTCGTCCGGCTCGGTCTTCACCCTAAACCTTATCTCCTATAAGGGGTCGCGTGATCGTAAAATTGCCGTGCTTTCGAAAACGGATGCGCCATCTCAAATTATGGACCCCTCGATGCACCGCACATCGAAATGTGGATACTGTTTTGTCGGAACGATCCTCGTCAACAAAAATGATGTAGAGTGTAATAGTCGATTGTACGGATATTACTCTTGAAAAAGTGATCAGATGTTTTTTTTTTTTTTTTCAAAGTCATTCTTGGAAAGTATTGCTTAATTTTTTTAGAAGGAATAGTTTCTATTTGTGTTATTAATTACTAAGCGTACTTCCTATGTGTATTGCCTACACGACACAAAGATAAATCATTTTTCGTGCATCATATTATATACAGAGAAGAGAAACAGTTTAGATAAAACTTTGAAGCTCTGCGATAGAAAAACGTAGAACAATCAAACGTCCGACAATTGCGCTGTTAATTACAAAAAAGGAAGGGAGGTAAGGAGGAGAGATAGACCTCGCATCATTATCGGAAGCATCGGTCGCGCGGTGCGAGATCAACACGATCGCGAGCGGCGATCACGGATGTTTCTGCAATCGGCAATCGGCAATTGGCGGAGGTATCATGACCGATACGAAGAAATGTAAGTATGTACGTATGTTACGTTGTGTTCGAGGCGAGGTTCAGGACCTGCGTTCGTTTGATCGAATGCCGCAATGATTGCCTCGACTGATATCTGCTCCCGCATCTCTCCGGCTAATGATTATTAGCCGTAAGTCCTTCTTACTTTTGCCCCCACTTCTCCTTGTATCCATCCTCTCCGTATTCATATAGGCGCGAGTATGAGATCGCCGCGGATCGTATTCTTACGGTACAAGCCGACTACATTGGGCCCGCACCACCATCTCTTTTCGACCCCTCGCCTCGTCTCTACCTCGTACGAAGATATCGAGTCATCCAGGTAGGCAGGCAGGCGGGCAGATACACCTTGCACGTATCGGGGCCCGATCGAACTCGGGGGGGATCGTGACTTTCGATTCGTGGTGTAAATCGAGCGATGTAATAAAGTCTGATTGCAAAATGTATCGGCCGCACGGCATCGGGCATACATACATATTCTACACGTATATTTGTGCGCCGCCGCGCCGCGCCGCGCCGCGCGGCGTAATGTACGTTTGTTAAAAGTGCTCTCTTCGCGATGGGTATATACGGTACATCATCAGGTGGGTTTCGCACGTCGCAAAGAAACTCATCGTCGTCTCGGCGCAGAATCGAATCTTGATTTCCGTTTTCACGTCGACGAGCTTCATCAGAATCGATTACAAGCGTTCATATATGACGTGTTGCGACGTGTTAGGTTCACTACATATAGATGCATTAACGAGCGTTATCGGTCATCAATTATCATTATTTCGACCATGACTTACGGCTTCGTTTCGCGGTTTCGTCACGACGTACGATCGTGGCACGCATAATTAACGATCGTATGGTCAAGGAGCCGAGCTGAGCTGCCTTTCCGTTTCTTCCGTGCTAATTTTGCCGACCATTAAGATCACGCCGGGCAAGACGATCAGATTATCAATCAGATGTGAATCGAGAGATTTACGAAATCAATAAAATTAGTAAACTACTTCATACATCGCCGAGAGCAATGCTACTCTTTTATGACGATATCGAGAACGGTGTCGTTCAGCTCCCAGTTTCAGATCCCAGGGAATATTGCGAATGACATTCGTTACTACATTCAAAATTACGATAATTAATAACGCTATACATCATGCTCGACATAGTTCTGTCATTCATAAATGATGTAGGCTTTTAGTCTTTACAGATCAAACTAGATTGTAAATATTATGCGAAGCACAGTTGGAAGCCAGGATTGCCAAAGATTGCGCAAATGACAGAATAATGAAATTTGAATAGTATATAAAAATACTCTTAGACTTACGCGCTTCGAGATACAAGTTTCTAGATAATTATGTAATTGATATATAAATAAGTATTGTTTAAGTATTGAAGGAATGTAATGACAAGTATAAGTAAATAGAAACTGTGAAAGAATTAGATAATTCAACAAATTGATATGCACTGAGAGAAATGTTTTGTATTATGAACCAAAAATTTTGTTGATATATGCTCAAGAAATTTATTCAGTTGCCTGTAAACAAATATGTTATTTGCTTATATCTTGTTAAGTTGTTTTGGTTTAGAGAACAAAACAGTTTTGTTCTCTAAACCAAAAGGATTTAAGAAGATATAAGCAAATAACATATTTGTTTACAGCAACTAAATAAATTTCTTGATCATATATCAACAAAACTTTGGTTCATGATACAAAAACATTTCTCTCAGTGTGTACAAAAATTAATAGTTGCTATCTTAGCAATTTCTTAGCAATAATTTCTTTAGTTTCTTATCATGAATGACGCGTATAAATTATCTCTTATTTAAAATAAATCTAACCTAGCATATAATCGTATCTTTATCGATAAAAATAATATTAGCCAGATAACTTATTGAAATATTTATACAAGAAAAATATGTCGACAAAAATATAATGAACATTAATGTTAGATCGTTTCATAAAAGCATCCCAGGATCTCCCGTAATTATCGATGTCGAGAACGATTACTTCGTGACTTCAAAATAAACAGATGATACATATGTGAAATGATATCAAGCAAAGACTACTATAATAATTAATAATCTGATTCTCGGGCATCAATGCGATTCTAAATGATTGTCTCTACTTTCGACCATGGTTTAGACCTTAGCCTTACTGTCGTTATTAATTGCGAATGTCATATGAATCATTGAAGTGCAACAGCAACAACGTTCTCAACAGTAAGAACGTTCTCGCCAGGTGGATTTTTAATCGATCGAAGATCGCGGATGCAAGCCGATACCGACTGTGAAGTTATTGAAATTAATAACTCGGTATCCCGGCGCGATTTCATCGATTCTCAATAATGCCCACGATCCTGATATCAAGCACTCACGGTCAAAAAGAGAGAGAGAGAAAGAGAAAAGGATCGTTACCATTACTGTTATCATTATTATCGTCATTTGCGCGCGTTTCACGTCGCACACGTGCGAGTGATAAACTTGGCCGTTTGCGCGCGAAGAGGAATCTCTTCTCTCTCCCGATCCGCGGGATCGAAAATTAATGACAGCGAATCATCGGCACGACCTATCGATCCCGATCCATCGAGCGGACGGTGCCTGATCGACGATTCCGTTACACATCTCGCCGGTTTTCCGGGGTCTCGCGCGCGGCCGCCGCGCCGTTCCACCGTCGCGTTACCACTTTGGTATTCGACGAATCGATTCCACGCTCGTTCGGCGTCTGTTACGCTGCCTGGACGTGAGCACTGCGGAAGCGATGCGCCGATGGCGCATCGTGAGAGGGTGCATATCAGTTTTCGGATACACTCGAGCGCACGCTGCGCTACGTCACCGCGCCGGATCGCGCTTCTGGACTGGTAGCGCAGGCAATTTTCTGGATGTTCTCAGTAGAGAGAAAGAGAGAGCCAGTCAAGAGGTGGCCGTAATTAACCGTAATTAGCAGGGATTCAATCTGCTCGTATCTTCGTCCGGACCGTTTTATCGCCTCGACCGTATCGACGGAATTAAAGATGCCTTGTCAAGATTTATACCGGTTGCTCCTCTGTGACCCTGCCTTGCGCGCAGGCTTCCGTTCGTGTTACTTCGCTGAAATTGATGGGAAGCAATGCGTAACGTGCTTCTCCTTCTTCCCTTCGCAGGGAATCTCCATGCGGTAAATTAGAAATTGCGGGGGTTGACTGATGAACGATGCGCAATTTGTAATTCACACACATTTTAAGATAACGCGCGAGAGAGAAACGCAGGTTTCAAAATATTAATATGCAACGCAGAAAAAATACGTACCGTATAATTAAAATTTATTTTTAAAGACGTATTATATATAATTTACAATTTTATCATCTTCTTAAAGCGTCTTCAAGCTTTTAGATATAAGTAAGAGTTTAAATATAGAGTACTTGAAGATTCTCGTCATCGATAGACAGGATGTGAAAAAGAGCCACGTTTGCCACGTGTATGAGAGAAGACAAGTGTTCTCGTGTCTCATATCCTGCTTAGATCAACCCTCAGTGATGAAGAGTAATTCGGGGTGCGGCACCCTCGATGTTTCTGTGATCCTTTTTCAAGCTCTAAGTGCACCGTCATAGATGGCCATCAATAGCTTCCCATAGAAATACAGCAGAATCCCTTTGATAGAATTTTTGCATATTTAGCACGATATAATTAAAATTTAAACAATAGAATATTTAAATTATATAATTAGTTTTTCTATTAACTCTTCTCATTATGTAGAAATTCAAGCAAGAAAAAATAATTAACAGAAAATTGTATTCCTGTATTTTTCGTCGCATTACATTGAGTGTATTTTGAATTGTAAAATCAGATTTCAACAATTCGGTAAAGATTAAACGCATATCTTACCGGTGCGCAACATTATTTTGAACCGAGCTACGCGTACGAAATTCAATCTGACCATCTGGATGCTGACATGTGTAGGGCGTTTAAGAGATCAGTTTGCTGGCGACAAGGCTTCCCAAGCAAATATGCATTGCGTGGTGCGTGTACCATACTTAAGTGCCTGTAGAACTGGCAATCGATAACTTCCACTCGGTTTCGTCTTACATGGATGCTGCGAGAATGTGGAGAGTTAACTATCTAGCCACAAATCTAGTCCGAGTCAAATGGATAAATCAGATATTCCGATTATTTTTTTATGTTTCTCACGAAGCTTTCAGATTTTCTAGAATATTATCTACTTGACGACATTGTTTGCTTTCATTTTCTTTATTAGATAGAAAATTGACTGGAACGTTTAATAAAATATACACGCGATCGTGTAACGTTATCTCGTGACGTTAATCCGTTCGGTGGAAATCTGGGCGCTGACGTGGCGAGCTTGAGGGATCGGGCTACAAGACAGAAACGTGGGACAGGTAAATACTTATCGCGTGGTGCGCGAAGCATGCCTAAGCGTGCGTTCAAACGATCGGTCGGCGGATTCATAGCCTTCGGATCTCGTCTTACGTTTAGCGCCGGAAGAGTCATGTACGCAAAGAGATACAAGGCAGGACAAATGAAAAAAGATTCTGCACGCACGAGAAAAGAGATACGAGTGAGAAAGAGAAAATGCGCGTGATGCGTTCGCGTAAATGGCCGTCTTCTTGGATTACACGGTTTCCTAAACAGTCGTATGTGCAAACGTTAGGCGATGATGTGTGAAGCACACGTGCGGGATCGTAACGTATGAACGAGCGACCCCCAAAATTCATGAAAGGGTGACTAGCAAAGTGAATCGGCGTCATCATAGGCGTCGAATCAATGATTATATAGATTGTTATCTTGAATATTATATTATTATTAAGATAATTTTTATTATAATAAAATGTGATTTAAAATTATTAGAATACATAATTTTGTATGTCAAGGTTAACAGAATTCTAATCCTAAAAAAGTCAATAATCTTAAATATCATCGTACAAAACTGAGCATTATTTTATGTATACGAGTTGACAAAATTTTGATATAAATATTACAAATATTTATTCCAATTTTCTTCTTGAGAGACACAGATGCATACACAAAAGCGAATGTCATCATATCACTATGTTGCAAGATATTTTTACTAAATAGGAAAGAAATTACGACAAATATGACACAGCATGAAATGAAATAGAAATTTATAAGGCATTGCCGACACCTATGTCAGCGATCGAGGATGTAAAATATATCGGGGAACAGGCGCGTAGGATGCGAAAGCTTAACCCTATTTAAATCACTTCTGGCTTGCTGACAATATCGTGGTGATTGCGACAGATGCGTGGACGCGCGTGTCTCTTTAAAAGGGCGTTTTCGCACCCTTCGGCGGCGACGCAAGCCACTCATTTCGAGCCTTTCCCCTCGGCAGGGACCCTCCATTCACCGTTGAAAAGCGCACAGGTGTGTACCACAGGGTTCCCATTGAGACACAGGGTTCCTTCCCGTCCTTTTCGTTCTCTCTTCATTGCTCTAACGCGCTACATCCAGATGCGCCAGCGATGCAACGTTCCCGCGGGCGCAAAACACGAAAGCACCCACTCGCTCGCATTCACGGATGCATCTGGCGCTCCCATTAGGGGATTGGTAACGAAAGATAAATTTATATCGGAGAAGCTGGAGATTTAATGCAATGATGCAAGTGAAATATTGCTTCTAATTAAGAAATTAGGTCACGTACAACATCACGAAATGGAAATATTGCAGCACATTCGATAAATAAAATGAGAAACTTTATTTGTTATTGAATTAGCAAACAACTGTATTTCATACAGTGTGTATTCTACTTACCTGAAAAATTTATGTAACAAATTAAAGAAGAAATTATATATCACATAAATTATTGATTTATATTTTATTGATTGTAGAAATTAATAGTATGAAAAAGAGATAAATTTATTAATTTAATAACGTTCTTTAACTTGTTTTTTAATACATGAATTATTTTTCAGTGAATGAATTCAATTTGAAAATATTTTTGTATTACATAATAATTTATCTTTCTGTATCGATATTATTTTTTCCTTGAAAGATTCACGAAGGCGCGTATTTCACGTAACATTCTTCTGAATTTCGTAGGCATCAAATTTGCAATTAATTATTACATCAAGAATGAACTCGAAGAGAAATAATTGCGATCAACTGCCTTGTAACCTTGACAGTTTCGCAAGTTTATGCTATCAATCATCAGACGTTCTAGATTGCAGAATACGTGGCGAAACGCACCTGGTGCGAACATATCTTGTCAGTCTCACGACGTACGCTCGGCGCGCGTTATCCCGCGTCGATTAAAAATCACCGTACAGGCAGTTAAAGCATATATACTGCACGGTAATTCGAGCGAAGGTAAAGCTACTCCCCTTGTACCTCCTTGCGGATGAGAGAAGGCACTGCCGCTTGCCTCGTAATATCTGGTGACTTGGTTCGCCGATCGTATCGAGCGCGGAACATTCCCCGCAGCAAACGGGAGCTACGTTAGCTCGCTGCGCGAAAGTGCACCTTCGGGTTCGCGTGTCGCAACCGTCGTGCGTATGTACACACGCGCGGATATCATTAACCGTTAAGATATACGCCGGGGTGACGAAGAATTAATTAGCGAATTACGCTTCCCGCCGATGGGAACCGGTAATTAAATCAGTCAGTCATCGCGACGCTCGATAAATTTTATCGGCGCGCTGCTCCATTTTCTTATTGAGCGACTGAAATAGATATCGATCCGCATACAAATAATACAAGCGAAACGCAAGTTGGATTACCACTAATATAATCGTATAAGATTGGTATCGCGTGTAAGATTCCTTCGATAACTGTGATCACTCTGAGCACGTGCGTACCTTGAAACTGACAAGATGCCGTGCGCCATGTGTCGTTCCGCAATCATCTCGTAAAGGGACACGAAGACCTTCATTACGTCGCCGCCCATGATACCTGCCAGAACGACATGGACTGCATTACTTCTCGAAATGGAACAAGCGCGCGCGCGCGCCACGGTCATCGAGAGATGTACTAACTCGATCCCGGCCTTTCTTCCGTCTGTGAGAGTTTAAGTAAATTTACGTTCCCTCTTTCTCTACATCCCTCGAGCAAAATACACCTGTGTGTTACCCGGCGCAGGGGCGGATGCTAATGCTGTCTCGCAGGCTGATAATTTTTGGCAGCGAAAGAGATATATCTACATAAACGTTTTCCCCGTTATACGAAGGAATGCGTAATATACTACTTAAAAAACTGGCAAATATTTGTAAGCGAAATGATTCCGCGTAGTCAGTGAGGGGCTTGAAACTTGATCTTTTCGGTCAACTGAGAACACGAGACCGCTACTATGTCAATAACAGTTGATGGAATTTGATAAATAACTGGCTTCGCTTCATTATACATTACGTAATATATGCCTGAATAAATATTAAAAGGTAATATCTATGAAAAGCAGTAGATTTATTTTTTATAAATACGAATAATATTTAAAATTGAAGATTTTAAACGACGTTCGTTGATGATTGTCTCTCGTACCGAAATACAGTCAAGTTTCATTATTCTCCACGTAAACCCGTCCCTGCGTACGTTTGCATTGAAAGGGCGGCGTGCTCGCGCCCGTACGGTAGGCACACGCATAACAACATGTACTTATAGGCCTCGCAAGCATAGATTGGCATCGGGGTAACCCGATAATCGGCATATCCACCGAAGGGCCCGGTGCGCCTATTAAGCTCCAATAACGACACGTAATAGCTCGGGTGTTGCGGCCTCTACGATGGCGATCGTGGCGAGAAGAGAGCGCCGCGAGAGAAAAAGAGAGAGAGAGAGAGAGAGAAAGTGCCGCGAGAGAGAACCGCGAGAGCGCTCGTTGCGTAGCGTGACTAAGCCCGCGAATGCGAGCCGATGACGCCTTGGGAAGACGTGGGTCCCGAAGAACCCGTCTCGTACCCTCCGCATGTTCGCGTAGAGACTCGGAATTCCACGGAATTCTGGCGTTGCAGTGGTCGTAGCGCCACAGGTCCTTCTCCCTTCCCGTTCCGCAGCCGAAGGGACTAACCGGGCCACCCTGAAATTATGTGGTGTCCGTCAATTAAAAAGAGTGACTGGCGGCCTCCTCGCCTTTCCTCGTCGTCGTTGACCGTATCCTTCCTCTTTTGTGTCCGCCTGCGATTCATATCGGATGCGGTACCCTGCTCTTACCGAAGAATCTTCGGGGTGAACGAGGGGGAGATTTTTATACAGTTTTTGTCAGTCTTTCCGTGAAACGCGATGCTGAATACAGGAATAGAGGCGTGGAATCGACGATTTGATTGAGGTGCTGAGGCAATAACACGTTAAACTGTACGAAAGATGGCTGTACGACTCTTGTTAGTTTCTATTTATACACAGCTTCGTTTATGGCTTCGAGAGGAGCTTTATGCATTCTGCTTGAATGGAACATACGGACTCTAAAAGTTATCGTGTAAAAATAAATAAGTCCCGCAATAATGATTTGTAATCGTCTACTCGTTTCAAAGTTGTCGTATAAAATATCTGTATCATAAATGGAATACGTTGAAAGTTGTATCGGTCATTCCTGAAAACTGGATTCCTTAGTTTCTTACATTGTGATGACAACTTGTGCATTTCTCGGCATAAAGGAATGGAAAATTGAGACGTCCGACGCCTACGTCTACGCGCGCCTCGTGTCCTTCGTGTCGTGCGGAACTTGTGTATATACGATTCATGGCGGAAGGCAGGCACGGCACACAGCGTGCCTATAACGAGGTCCTTCTAACGCCTCGCCGTGGAATCTCTATATCCTTATTCACGGCAAGCGCGTCGTACCGTTATTATTCTTCCTGCGTCGCGCAGGACATGTTGCTTCTTCCCAGCAGTGAGAACGAACGAGTTCGTTCGGGTCGACCATTCGCGTGTATCTGACGGCGAGAGACCACGACGATGCACGGAACGACGGGTTCGCTTTTACGCGCGTGTAACAACGCGCAGACGATCGCAACACACATATACACGCGTATCCGACGGTTCCACAGGAGATGCTGGTTCTCACGTGTTAATTATCGCGCTGCCGTTTATCGGGATCATAGGCGCGTTATCGTCCCCGCGATCGGCGAGGAGCAATCGCGAGTCCCTCCCTGTACGAGTTTTCTTCACAATTTCTTGCCTTCCCTTCTTTGCGCGAGCGGATTGCGCTATTAATGATCCAGCAATTTCGCTTGCCTATCGGCTACGATTTTCAGCCCGGTATTTTCGAGCCAAAGTATCACTAACCACACGCGTCGCTGGCATAATTGCAGGTTCTAATCATCATTCCTGTAGGTACAATGATAAGATACAGATAATAATAACGTAATAAAATATCTTCATGACTAAAAATACTGACCTTGTACGACAAAACTGCGAACATATTTATTAACTAAATTCAAAACAAAATAAACCTCTTGCGCGAAATACATTTTTACTTTTTGAATTCCAAGCGAACAATTGACATTACATTTCATCCAATTATTGTACGAGATTATTGCCGCGGGGGCTGCGCGGTTTATATGAGTTTACAGCTCTTACTCGACGCAGTTTGCGGCGAACTGCAGAGCAGCAGGTGTTAAAAATAACTTAATTAATGCGCGCCCGAAGCCGATGCGATAATTGGGCGGGCCAGCAGAATGTTCGAACGTAGGAACTATGATTAACTCGGCGTCCAATTAGTTCGTATTAGGAATACGAAGCGAAGCAAATATATATACGTGTGTGTAACTGTGTAGTATATAACTACAGTCGCGATTAAAGTCTTTGTCTGTCGTTACTTTGGTATTATCGGGCGAATTATTCACGGTCCTCGAATACTCCGATAATAGATGCCGCTTATTACGCTCGTCAGGATGGGATATCGTTACTCGATTTCTTATGGTCGGCATAACACGTCCTTTTAATAGTCCACCGTGGCCTCGTTATATCTCCTCTATTGCCGTAAGTATTCTCATTCGTTTTCGTTTGTCCCCAGGCGATCCAATGAAAAACGTTTCATAGATCACACGCGCGAGTTTTACTATTACAAAATAGAACGTAGCCGTTATCCGTATAAGTGACAATCTTAAAATTATCGTACTAGATACTGTAGGTTCAAGAACATGACTTGTGATGCAACTAGGCACAACGAATAATTACTATCAATACGGTATCTCATATATATCGTGTATATATAAAAAAGACATCAATCTATATTATAGATTATATTTATATGTTACTTAATTTCCGGTTTTCGCCATTGCTTTCTAATTTTCTACTTAATTTTTCCCGCTTTTAATCGGCGATACCGAAAGGCGATCGCGCTGCTGGAAAGGTAGTAATCAGTTGGTTAGCAGTGATCTTCCCGCCGGTAAAATGTTGCTGCGCCCTATCGAGTTGTACGTAATTGTGCAATAAATTGTTACTTAATTGAGCGCCATGCCGTCACTGATTTACATCGTGCTTTCACTTCTTTCATAAATCGCTCGATGTACGTTAATATCAGCCAGCCAGCTGTAGGAAAGTGCTGGTAGCGCCGAGACATTCGATTTTCCGCGGTGTCAAACAAGTACCTCGCTGTGGAATTTCAAAAATAATTAAACCGGATCGAAACTGTCTTGCTCATTGAAGACATCTATTTCTTCGAATAAACGTACATGCTGGATAAAACATATAGAAGCTTTTAGCAATTACATACGAGAGCTTTTAGATTGCACGTCCAACATATCGATAAATGATTCCTAGTTAATCTTGTATCTCGCGTGAAAATAAAACATCATTTCGTAAAAGGCCAATTAGCCGCACTCGACTATTGCTGATAGTGGTTAGCGGTCATGAAAAATCGCTCGCGTGACTGTAAAAATCGAGAAGCTTCCAATCGATCGGAGTTACTTCGTCATGCGCCGTGCAGCGCATCCCGAACCACGACATTGCAAACAACAGGCATTTCGCGATCGTCCGCCCGTCGTGTTGCAATCTC
This sequence comes from Tetramorium alpestre, assembly GCA_021460005.1. NCBI lineage: Eukaryota > Metazoa > Arthropoda > Insecta > Hymenoptera > Formicidae > Tetramorium > Tetramorium alpestre. The sequence continues at coordinate 317,056 of JAJVSH010000127.1, forward strand.
GTCGTTCATAAACAATACACGAGAAGCGAATCTCCTTGAGATCGGCAATAAGTAATAGCCATGACGGGTGAGGCCGAGCCGAGAACCCAGTGAGCAACATTCTTAAAGGGGTCAGCGCCGTGTCACGGGAAGAAAGAGTTCGCGATTCCTCCGCAGGAAGTATATATAGAACTTACGTATTCGCTTGATGAAGACTCGACTTTGTTGCAGAAAATCGAGCCGAGAAGTCCACGTTGCACTTTTGTAATTTGGACTTTTATGTGATAGCGCAAAAATAATTGACAATTTCGAAATTCATCATATAATATATACTGAAAGAAATTGCATGTATCATGTTTATATTCCTACAATTAGCTATTTGAAACTATATTTCACTTTTTTTAAAAGTTACGAAAGGCTCGAGAGCTCAATACTAAGTAACTTTTTAAAAAGTGAAACAAAATTAAATTAAAAATTATTTTTAAAAGCAAAAAATAGCGATTAATTTTTATATCTTATTCATTACGTTGTGATAATTTGGCTCTGATAGCTTAATACAGTTTCACATGATTAAATATAGAATCTGTCGATCTTTACAGATACATGTAATTTATTCGACAATGATATTTTTGCCATATGGAAATATTGCAACCAGTTAATTGATTATATTTTGTATAATGACATAATATTTTGTATAATTACGAAAATAAGAAGTCAAGATTCTTTGCTTACATTTTTTTTATATTCTATTTTTATCTCTTTTGTACTTATGTTTACATTATAATACTGTGCTTTGCAAAATACCGTGTGGATTCGAGCATCTTGACTTCAAAATCATATGTTTCGCGTCCCTCGCCTGAGGCAGTCGACGTTTCGTGAATGAAACAGGCACTTTTCGACGTTTAACGACCTCACCAGAAGTAAGGAAACATCGATTCGACTGGATATCATTCGGTTCCACACGTGATCCGACACAAATTGCCGTCTCGCTCACATTTACGATTTAATTTTTGCCATTTTCATGGTGAGGTTTTGGTAGACAATAAGCAGGAAAAGAAAATAATTAGAGATATAAATCGCGAAGTGTGGGTCGTTATTTGCAAAATTCTTGGGTTGAGAAATTCATAGATTAGACTAGAAGTTTTAAAAATTTATTTTTCTTGAAATTCACTTTGGAATTTTGTACAAAAAAATCGATATAACAAATACCCGCGAAGAAAGAATATTACAATATAAAATTTATATTTTTATTATTGCGATCTTTTCTTTTTTATTTAATAAAATCTGTGATGGACATCTGCAATGTTTTAGATATTATTACGTTGTCGAATATAAACAATTGGGTACATGTATGATGACATCATACTTCCTAGTTCTAATTCAGATTTTCAAGAAAAACGTGAAACTGTCTCCTAAATCGAGATTCGGATTCATGAAGTAGAAAATGGACGTTCTTTATAGAGTATTCTTTATAGAGTATTATGATGACGAGCCACAGTGAATGAAATGTGGTGGGGCAATAATACGGCAGTTAGTATGCAGCGGGTACTGTTACTCAATGTTATAATGCCAAGGGGTCCCATTGATCCCTCCCAATGGGTACGCGCTGTCCGGGAACAGATTCCAGACACAGCCGAACCGAGTAAGCACGTCTATCCTTCCTCTCTTCTTCGTCGGGGTGGTGTTGCACGAAGAAACCGACTCTGGAATGCCACGAGTCCCGATCCGAGCTGTACAGTCCAGATCGTTCCAACCTGTCCACCATGTACCACCGGAATAAGTCGATGGGGAGCAAGAAAGAAAAAGGGCCGTGCGACAGAAAGAAGAAGAAGAGAGAGAGAAAGAGAAAGAGAGAGAGAGAGAGAGAGAGAGAGAGAGAGAGAAGGGTGAGAAGAAGAAGAGAAAACGTAAAGGAAGAAATCGCTTTATCGCGTCATTGGACGGTCTCTTGTTATTCTTTGAGATAGATGCGTATGCGAAAAAATTAAAAAATTATGATTTCGCGCGGATGCTGATTGTAACATTCGGCAAGAAATAATAATTAATTTTGAATAATTAATCTTTATTGCAACATAGGCGATAACCGCGCCGCTATTAATTAACAATCCGAAATCCGATGGATACGCTGATGATGTCGTTGAGGCAAGATGGCAGTTTACAGATAACTTTTTGCGAAATCATATGCCCATGTCGTGGAGGGATTCGGTAGATTAGAATCTAAAAGGATTCAGTCGTATACAGTGCGTCGGTGTTAATCCGTTTGATTCGTTCAGGTATAAATCGGACCGATTCCTTAAATGAGGGAACGGGAGTCTCTCTCTGTATTGTCGGCTCACCTTCCGAGACATGACGTCATTCGGCGTATTTCTTTTCGGTCTCTTAATAGCGTCGGATAATTCACTCGAAAAAGGCGACGAGTGGACTGAAAGAAAAACGAATGTGTGGATGAGGCGGCGAGGGCGCGCGAGAAAGAAGGACGGACCGCGTCGAGAAACGACAACGGGAGACGTCGAGTTTGGTCATACTTCGCCGGAAGAAATTTTTATGGGACCCCGTCTACGACCTCCGAGCTCTCGGCGGGAACGTGTGGAATTTTTAGATTCAACCACGCTTAACTCGTAAAAGCGCGCGCCGTAATTAAAAGCCACGGAGAGATCATCAGCGTCTTTACACTGCGTGTCTCCGACGTCGTTTCCATTATTGCAGTTGGGAGACATCGGCGGACGAGTCGTTGCAATCACGTCATCGCAAAACCGATCACTGATATGGATATAATATCGCTGATATTCACGCGTGTTTAATTACAAAATGTTGACGACAGACACAGAATATTTAACGTGTTGCATCTTCAAAAAATTCGTGGCAGGAATTACCATAATCATACGAAATAAAAACGATTTTTTTGAAAAATAATAGATAATCGATAAAGAAAAAAATTATAATTACTAAATATAATAATTACAAATTATAATTACTAAATATAATAATTACTAAAACATTTGTCGGGCGCATTTTAAAATATTATTGCGTTATAATGGTAATTTTTTGTATTCCGAATTACTTTGAAATAATTACGATTACTGCGTGACAAGGTTACAAGGATCGACGAGGACCGAAAGTATGTCGGGACGAAGGAAGCGATGGATACGATGTAGGAAGATACCAATCGACGGATGATACACCAGAGAGAAGAGAGAGACGCGCTAACACGATCGAAAAGACGAGAAGAGAGGAAAGAAGGCGAACGTAGGAAAAAAGAGTCGAAGAAGGATGGACTACCGAGGAGGTTGGAAGGATGGAACCTATGGAAGCAAAAACAGAAACCAGTCTCACTGGCTCAAGGCTGCCTGGCTCGAGAAGAGAGAGAGTACCTGGCCCGCTGGCTGCTGGCGCGCTGAGCTACCTGGATCGTCCATGAGTACCTGTCTGCCTTTACCTCCTCCTGATTCTCGCCTCTCTCTTTCCCTCTTTCTCATCTCTCTGTCTCTTCTTCTTTACGTTTCTTTATCTTCTTCTTTCTCCTGCTTCTCCTCCTCCTCCTCCTTCTCCTTCTCCTTTCGCGGATTTGTTCATCTCTCCTCCAAGGGGGCCCGCCGCGCGCACGCTCTTGTGTGTGCTGCTGCTACCTTTATCCTTGGCCCGTGCACCAAACCGATACGCGGAGAGTCGTTTCACGCAAATTCGCCCGAGAACGCCTTCTTCGTCGTGCGGCGAGGCAATGCGCTAGTGCCGAACTCGTTTCCCCGTCAAAACCGTGACGCGTCGTCCGACCGGTCGAAAGCAACACATCCGCGGGTATCGTCCCTTCTTTGATCCCTCGACTTGGCGAAAGGACGAGGAGAAGAGAGACCCGTTCGATTCTTTCCGCGTAATTATACGCGCTCCTATCCCCGATGCGGCGAGCCGAGGGTCACGACGACGGCTCCACTCCGCCGAGGTGGTCCGACGTTAGTTCTCGTTTTGTCGATAGTTCGAGGATCCGTTCGGGGATTAATTAAGGATGAGATAAAGACGAGAGCAACCTCGTCTACTGTATCTGCACCGTATCTATACACTTATCGAAAGCAGAGATGGAAATTAATCTCGAAATAGGATACCAGTTTTATTACATTCAATTTTATTCGTATAAATAAAAAGTTGAATGATAAATTTATACATTTATTGATTTAATAGATTGTACTCTTTACTTAAAGACGTAAGGTTCAACGGAAAGAATCTTAACTAGAAAATCATTAACTGTGGAATTAGTTGAAAATAATACAGGAACACTGTAAACATCTTCATTATTATCGTTTGTAACAACGATGGCGTGTGCTCGACGTGTGAATTATAAATATTTAAAACGATAAACATCAATGGTTGCTTCCAGTAAGTGGTAGCGATGACACGAGGCATCTCTAGCGTGTCAATTTCAAGTGCGTGAGAGAACAGTACTAACGCCAGTTATCAGATTTGCCGGTGGCTTATCGGCGTATGACGTGCGTAGGCAGTATGCAATAACAGATCGCGATAGTTTCAACGTGATCGCGATAGGACTGAGTATAAGTGACTGCGGGAGCGTGGAAATGCGCGGAGAGAATATTGGCCAGTCACCACTTATACAAGGTGATCGTCTTTCACAAAGAAGACAGTTGTTACGCATATTCATATAAAGAGATGTGAATACGATACATCGTGAATATTGATAAGATATAATATTGAATAAAAAACATCGTCGGCCATAAAATCAATCAAAGAAAAACTGCACACACGCTTTTACAGTGTACATAGCTTGATAGTATCTATCGTAATATATATTTTTAAATTATTTATGATTGCTTCTTCGATAAATTTGTGTATATTACACACGTATATATGTATTATATCAGATGTTCTCCATTTTAACTATGATAACTAAATAATGTTCAAATGGAACACGATAACTTTTTTTTACCACGAGAGCGTCAGATAACACGCAACTCGCAAAAAGGTCGTTAACACTTTCCAACAACGCGCTAACTTCGTCATACTTGAACCGATCACCCAGTATAACAATCTCAACGTAGAAACACGTAGCGCAAAGGAGCACCACAGTGGCGATCGAAGCCAAGCAGTCAGCCAACCGTCCAGTCGCCAGTCGCGTTGTAATCGCAGAATAATTGAATCCGCGCGTTCACTACGCACACACATGCTACTTTCATCATTGCGCTCATTTCATCATTCTCTCTCTTCCCGTCTTCTTCTTTCCCCTCTGTCTCTCTCTCTCTCTCTTTCTCTTTCTATCTTCCTATTCTATCTATCTCCTTCTTCTTTTGACTTTTCCTCTTCTCGCCCGCTCGCCACCTCACCTCACCCCTTTTTCCATCCTTTCATCTCTTTCTCTCTCCACGTCCCGGCTCTTTATTTATAAGCGCCTCCAGCTACCGGCATAAATGCAGGCGAGGACTGCATTCATAAACCAGCTCTCGGACCGCCGCCGGGTTTCCTAGCTGCCGCTGCCGTTGTCGTTGCTGCTGATGTCGGTGCCCTGGGTGCCGGTGCTGGCAGCCAGCGCCAGCATCAGCGCCGGCACCATACCGCCGCGCCGGAGCAACCGACCCCGTTTACATTGACTGCGGCGGCGCGGAGAGCCCTCAGGGCACGCTACCTCGCTTACTCGAACTGAAACGATCGCCTTTTTGTCCACCCTCTCTTCGCTCCTTCTAGTTTCATTCCTCTTAGCGAAACACTCGGAAGATTAATGGGGAACCCGACCATCTCCGATCTGCATGTCCTGACGACATTTCCGGTCAGTGGATTCTTGCGACCTTATCGCATTATCTGTATAGGAGCTTTTTTTTATAATGTATCACGATTTCTATATTACGTAGGTATCTGGATTTCATTATTATCCCTAGGACACTAACTAGTAGAATCTCGATGGCTATTAATTATCAGATGCGCGTTGGCTGTAAATGACGTTGTTCTGATAAAACATTTAACGCATTTTTTAGAAAATTAGATTAATTAGATTTTGTTTATATTTCTCAAGAATTTATTAAAGAACATAGATAACCTCTGCCGAAATGATTCTCCCAGCTTCTTAGAGGTATATAGATAGCCGCGTGCGCACGACCGGATTCATACATATATTACAATTCAAGAGAGATTGAAATATTTATTGAATAACAATTCTATTCAATTTGATTTATCAAAGCGGAGAAATGAGACTACCTTTCTTATTTTTCAAGTCATAAAAATTTTTAAGTGCTTTATGTTAAAAACATTTCAATGGTTATAATGGTTATCTGATGCTTAATCGTTTGTCCACCATGTCCAACATTCGTAGTAATTAATAAATGGCCATCAACGCAGAGGCGTTTCACAGGCACCCGCTAAAACCGATGTCCTCGATTGCATCATTTACAGCCACACCGTTACGTTTTATGATAGTTTGATAGCGAGATTGGCCGTTCTCACCATAAGTCATCCGTACGAGACGAAAGCTACAGTTACAGCCAATTAGAATTAGACAAAGTACATTTATCGGGTTGCATAAGTCGCAACACAGCGGTTGCGAAACCTCGAGGAATACACAAATGCATCATTCTCATAGCGAAACACAATAAACGGGGCGATGATGCAGTCGATTCGTGCAAGGAGCTACTTAATGCCTCCGGATGGCAGGAGTTAAAATCGTGTAAGGAGAATAGAATCTCGGGTTATATCCTTGAGTACAGAAGGCTATTCCCTGGCCTTGGATGTCTGTGCGTTAGAGACGTATCAGAGTGTGGAAACACCTCGCTCGTTATTTTCCCGGCCGAGAGATACGAGCGCGTTGTGTAATGAAACGTGGTTACTCGCTTGAAATCTGTTAAGCCGCGCGTGTATTTGCTTCTGACTTTATTGACTCTGTCGGTCGACGACGGGAGTAATCGTCCGCGCGCGCGAAGCGTATCGACAGTTCCATTAGAAGTGGCCGCAATGTAAATTTACGCGACCGGTCAACTAGAGCTCGAAAAATACATAGAAAATTATTGTACTTGCTTCAGGGAGACATTCCGACTATTCTTTTGCACTAGTAAGAATTAAATTTCTATGAAAATTAATAAAATTTAAATTTTAGAACCTCGATTGTCAAGCAGTGATGTAAGATAATTTAACTATTAATTTTTTATAGTTAGACATTACACGAAGTGAGATATATTTTCTGCTTAATATTTTTTTAACTTTCATGTTTTTGCTATTATATTAAACTATGTAAAGTTTATATCGTAAAGTTTATCCCAATAACAGGCGGATTTTTTGAAAAGAAAAGAAGAGCCGTCGGAAACGGAATACCGATGACTTTGAGTCATCCGCATGACGATGCGGACGTCATCGATTTCCCGAACGAGCAAATCCTGGGAGATTACGCGTATCCTTGGGCCGTAAGAAACAGGATCCTGGGCACGCGGATGTGCAACATTCTGCACGCCTTATCTCGCGCGTATCGATTAAGATCTGCGGATTCCTGACGCGGAGCAATCTACACACTGGCGCAACGATATGTGCGGCGCTTTCCATTCGTCCTTTTTCCTCGCGCGCATCATTAAGCCGGATATCGTGCTCAATAGCGGAGTCACCATCGGACGATCTACTAATCTACCGGCCCGCTACCCGGTTACTCTGCATAATCGCGAGTAAATAATAATGTCGCATTACGCACCATACGTAAATTGGCGTACGCGCGAGAACGTGGGTCTCATCGAGAGAAAACGCGGTCGACTGTATCGAAATAGCGCGCATCTGGAATGTCGTTAACATTTTTATCGCGTCTAATTAGATGGCTCACTTTTTGTCTTCCACGCCTCGCATACCAGACCACGGCGGCAGTGAGGCGTACGTAAGTGGTCGAGAAATTAAGTCGGAAGACGATAAAAGCAAACGAGGAGGGAAACTGAACGATATTATTAACATAAAATCATAATTCTCCTGACACTTCGTTAGCACAATTAATGAATTATTCCTGAATAAAGTGTTAAGTTACCGTAATAATATTGCATATCGAAAACGTCGACCGTCAGCTAAAGCGTGGTGATTTGCGTAAACCACTCGGTAGTTTCGTTATCGTGGGACGACGATAAAGTACACTCGAGAAAAATCGAAATACCATTTTCATCAAACTCATCGTGCGGTAAGCCGGTTCTCAGGACAGAAAAGAAAATCGAGAAGAGTGGTACCGATGTACCGTACTTTAAAGAAACGACGAGTAAGTACGCTTGAATGGGCCGTGAGGCCCCGAAGGGTTTCTAGACGCTGCTTTTAGCCGCCTCTGATCCGTGACGAAATATTAATTGACACAAAAAGTAGTAGCTCTTGCCAGACCGTCCCGGCACCTTACGAAACGACTCATTGCTATACACGCGGCTTTTCTACAAGTTCACGCTTATCACCGAGTGGGTATTAATTCGTATTAATACCGCTTGTGTGCGTAAGGAAGGAGAGCATTGTCATTATGACCGAGTTGTTATTAACGGTCAGCCGTTATAATTGATACACCGGTTTTCGATGGATTTAGTGTAATTACGTGAAAAAAAGAGGGAACGGCACAAATTGATCGCTTTATTCAACGTAATTGTATCAATCTGCGCCAACGACACGGAGAGTCACGATGGTTTCGGATGTGAGGCGTCCATTCTTTTTTTCTTCCCATTGAACTTTTTAATTATAGCCCTACACTGTGTGAAAGAGTTTTTATCTCAAATAAATTTTTAATGAACCAATTTTATACAATTATAGAACATGATAAAGAAATTGAATTATAGAATTTTTTTATATTCTTTATTTTTTTTCTATAATTTTCTTTTTACATTTAAAAAATTACGTCATGTGTATGTATATTTATTACAACATATATTTCCAGAAGACAACACAGATAATAAACAATGTAATACTAATCGACGAATCTTTCTAACACCTCGATCGATACTTTTATTAAAGTCGCTGCTGCCAAAGAATTTTTACTACCTTTCTCCCCCTATTACGCTTACCCTTTTACGGCAGAATATTACATAGGTACCGCCGATTTACGAGGAGTTCTTGGCGGCCGTAAAAACGGTTCGTGAATTCGTGAAAGCACAAAGAAGATGCTATATAATTTTACAGCCGCCGGCGCCCTCGTTTTCCATACTATCGTCGCACTCATATCACATGTATATTATGGACCTTCTATAGAGCGAGCTAAAAGTAATATCGATCGGTATAAGCGGATCAAGCGATGAGAATTTACATCTCCGAGCGAAGCGACGTGTGCTAAACGAATCAACGCTCGATTCTACCATGTACATTATGCTTAAATTTTTTTACAAACTTATTGTTAGATTTAGTAACATAATTGATAAAGTTCTTAAAATTTTCTTTAAAAACATTCAAACACGTTACACGTTATCACACACACACACACACACACATAAATAGTACCATAATATTTAAGCCTTACTCTTATTCTTATTTGCAATATCGCAATATCTTAATTTCTGTAACTTAAAGAATTATCTTCTTTGCGTTGCGAATTAAGCAAGCGTAGAGGAATTTTTTTTTAATATAAATCACAACATCGTTCCCTTTACAACGATGAAATATTTATCGCCCTGCGTGCGCGTAATTTTTATTCGTGATGAATCGATGCGAGTAGTTCTTCATTCCTTAATCCATACAGTCTTCATCCGGTTATTCAAACGGATCAGCCTTTTGGTCTCCCACGAATGTCGAGATGTAATAGGTGAAAGAATAGCGAGCCGAAATCCCTCGCAAACGCGAAGGGATACATTCTTACAACTGCTATAACGAATGTTAAATAAACTGTATACAATATTTCATTGCTTTTATACGGGCCCCAGCTTTCAGGCTAAAAGCCTGAATACGGAATTACCCGCGACAACCTAATCTTAAAATACGATAACTCGCTGTGATACATCGAAAGCAACGGTAAATCATGCCAGACAATTTGTTCGACGCGGTTCCGTGATTCCACGTAATATATAATGTTTCCGCAATGTGTTGGCGCGCATGTCAATTCGCGTTTCAAGTAACGATAGACGATTACTTGTGACACGTAAATACAAATAAGCCGAATAACAAGATACGATTCGCGCCGTTAAGCAACATTACGCGAATATGAACGCTTCGATCGAACAGCGTAATCTTGATTGTCGATCAAGAGTCTCATCCGATGAGATTTTCTGAGAGAAGAAAATGACCGTTTCGCTCGAGGTCAACGAGTGTTCGTTTTATTCTTAGACTGATGGCGTAGCGTAACATACATTTTAGAAATCTTATCGGACATATGTATATGTATACGTATGTATATGTACAGAGATATGTCGTTACGGAATTTACAGAATGCACTATCATTTATTGGGAATCCTTTGCGAATAAAATGAATTCGGGGAGATTAACGTGACTGAGGAACGACGGACCAGCGCATCGAAAAAGTATATAAAGAAGCATGGCGGAGGACTCAGCGTCGGATTATTAATACCAGCTTTGGAGGCTCTTGAAGCGAGTCGAGGTGGCGAAGCGTGCTTGCAGAGGTCCGCGCCGATTAACTCGGCTCGGCGAGGCCGGATGGATCTGTGGGGAGGACCCGAAGGGGACCCGCCACGCTACGAGGGCCCACCGGTCTCTCGCCAAGCGGTTGAAGTGAGATAAGTCCTAAACGCAATTTTTAACTTTTAATATTATAACCAGAGTTCTCCCTTCAGCTTTCACTGCACAGTTACTTTGTTAAAATCCATCAAAGTCCTTTTATTTATTTATTTTTTAATTTGTCATGTATTTGACACATAACATAAGCATAAAAGACCGCATAAGAAAATATTAGTCGCATATGTAATAATTATAGTGACAATTGCGACTTGATAAGAAAGAAGATAAAAAAGGTGATAAAAAAACATCAAGATAAAAAAGGAGAAATTAATATGCAGATCGAAAAATTATCTCGTAATGCACATTGCATTTACATGTTAAAACATGTCAATCTACAAAGAATCCAATGTGACATGACTTGATCTGTAGATTTGAAGTGTACGAGGCACGATACCAAAAATGTTAATTGGTTAATTAAAACATTTTGGTGCATTTCCACTTTAGGATATATTTAGATAAGCCGCGTGTTCTATGGCGTACGCTTTTTGAGGGAAAACCGAACCGTGATTATACCTCGCTGTCGTTCCTCCACACAGTTCAAACAGAAGATAAATCCATGATGGACTGAACGATTCTTCTCCCGGTGTTGTATTTAAACAGCCGGCACCAATGACTCGTTTATTTTAAATAATTAGTGGCATTATTATACAATTTTTATAAAGATTTAAGATCAAAAAATGTTTAATTCTTTAATCTTTTTCGATAACCTAACAAACTGTCAAAATTGTCACTTAAAACACTTAATATCCCTGTATATTAAGCTATAGAGCCAAATTAGCATAACGTAACGAATAAGATAAGAAAATTATTTGCTAATTTTTTGCTTCTAAAATTAATTTTTTTGCTTTAGGTTTTAAAAAGTTTATTGAGTTATCGAGTAACTTTTTTTAAACTAAAGCAAAAAAATTATTTAAATAATTATCATTTAATAGCCACTTGACATTGCAAATGATTACTGGTTTAGCGACATTGAAACGTTTTGAGGAAAAAGGAATAATAAAGTTTATGCTCTATAGAACGGACGATGGGGAATATATATATCGAAGTCGAGTTGAGTTATTCTTGTCAGACAGTTTCTCCGCTTTCGTTACGCAGACAATATTATTACTCTGGGTATATGCGTACCGATTACGTAAACCCTCGCAATTTACATTATTTGTTGCGGCCAGACGCTTAATGAAAATCGCGCCGAGAAACTGGCACGCGATTATAATCTTGACATTGATCGCAGATAACACCCAATACAAGTCTCTATCATCGATCATTAGTTTCTACCGAACGTCTACCTAGATTCTGAGGCGGTCTTAAGAACATTCCGAACGGTGAAAACCGACATCACTTTAGCGTATGAAAGGCCGACTCGTTTATTCGTCCATATAATGCGGAATGACGTGCGGAATAGAATTGTATAAACGAAGTCGCCAGCTTTAAGAGAGATTTTATAATCCCTTACTTTTGGCAGCATACTTGACTAAACCGCACGTATGAAAATAATAAGTTACCTCTTAATAGAATATCTTCTTTTAAATTCTTTAATCTTAAATATTAATTTAATGAAATATTTATTTTCTTTTTTACATAAAACCGAAAAAGAACTTTCACAATTATTTATTTAATCAATATACATACTATATTACATTATATCCTAGAAAAATTATTAGAAATATTTTATATGAAATATCACATATAAAAATGAATTTACATTTAAATGTCATTAAACGTGATTGTCTCTAATTAGCCGTAATGTTTACGTGAGCTTCTTATAAATCTCTCGAAAAGAATAAAAATTAGATTTGCGTGGGCCAATGTACTGTGTGGCATCACATGATTACTCGTCGATTCCATCGTGCACGGACGGGAATCTTCATCGGTCATCGGCGATCCGGATGCCCGTCACGTGGCGGCGTTTTGCGTGAGTACCTCCATAAGAACCTCACGAGAGCGGTCCATTGAATGGAGGATCCGGCAAGAGAATCGAGAGAGATGGCAGGAGATATACGGAGAAGACGAAGCGGACCGTACTAATCCTGACGACCGTGACATCGTCCGTGTCTATGCAAACGTCGCGATATCGCCGGCAGTGCGACGGCGATCCATTCTACTCTTTTAATCGAACTTGTTAACTTTTAAGCACATTCCAATATCTTCGCAAATCGCAAATCGATAGTTTGTTCGGTAATATTTTAATTTTGTGGTAAAATTTCAAAATTCCAAATTTTAAGTACATTCTATGAAAAGTATAGAGTGTTTTATATTAGTGAACAATCATAGCTTTAATACTTGTTTGCCCTTCGCCATTTCAAGCGCGAATGGAAATCTTCTCTCGGGATCGTAATACTCGACTTAAGTCGAATCACGTTTATGACTACTTTTTAACCTCGTTATTATATCATGGTGGCGTCGTTTGTAACATACGCGTTAAGATTTCATCGCATTACGACGTGGACTCGCAATTTTTCTTCCAATTTGTTTCCTCATCCTTTATTATTCTTGCGAGGTAATTCGAATTAAAATACATATATAAAACTCGCATTCTCACTCGTGTTTGCAACACGGCAATACAATCACGCCGATGAGACGACTTGAGAGGCGCAATGATTTTGCGCGGCCACTTTCAAAAGCTGGTACGCAGAAATTAACTACGCGTTGCTGCACGCGAGTGATTCGTACGACGAGAAAAGAGAATCGAGAGAGAGGGAGCGAAGAGGGAAGCTGGTCGCCGCAAGAAATTCTTGCGATTTAATGGGATTCTTTGATTACTACTTGATGCCGATCGCCATTCAGCCGATCCATACTCCGCTCACGTATATCGGAGGCATTCGTAAGAGTCGCGTCTTCAGTCCGTGCCGCGCGATTTCGGCGTGTACAGATTTTCTTCCTGCGGGCCACAGGAGGGACGAGGAAGTCTGTGAGATAGTGGCGATCGTTGACTTAACACGGATTATTAATAGAACGCCCGGATGTTTCCCACGAATGAATCGTACTTTTATCTCCGTTTATTATTACCGGAGAATCCTGAGACACATGCGGTGTGCGTATCAGATAGCCAACAACTCGTGAAATATTCTTAAGTGAATAAATACATTAATGATAATGGAGGAATACACATAATGCGGGAATATTCGGCGTACGGAGTATGTGCGGACGGGTGGTAACTACGATTCTGCCGTTTTGCTTCGTCCGTGTTATGTAACGTATTACGTCGCGTTTTAGCACGACCGTTCGCGCCGTGATTGCAAATTCGGTTTCAAAATTTTGAACGGCAGTCACGTCACGAAATTATTACGACGATAACGAGTATGCGGCAGCTGCGTTTAAATATGTAGCTACATACTCACGACACTTCCGCGTGCGAAAAGAATTAAGCGTGCGTCCGCGAGAATTCTTTTCGCGGTCGAGAAATTCTGGCGTTTCATGAAAGTCAGACAACGGTTAACTCATGCGTTCTCAATGGACGTAACGCCAAGAAGCGTGCGATCTCGAAGCGAATTTCGTGGCATTACGAGAAATTGCGCTCGCCGCAATGAGTCTCGCTTGTTTTTACGCGATGAATAAAAACACTTTGATCTACATAAATTAAGGCACCTGCAGTGATATGCATCTGCTGCGCGCGTTGAAGAAACGCGTATTCCTTTACGTAAGTCCGATCCCGTGATTCGCCTGAAAGTATCGCGTAATTTTTGGGCACGAAACATCTCCCGACCTTTCGATCGGCTTTGAAAAACGAGATTCGCGGAACCCGCTTCTCCTCTTTCGCAACGTACGGGACTGCGCTTCGTTAACGCCGAAACTGCACGAAATGCACGAGATCGTTAATAAGCGATCGCGCGCCGTCTAACTCGGCGGCGGGGCCCTCGGAGTTTTCACTGGGTAGGAGAAGCCGAGAGTCCGCCGAGCGGCCTGAACGCTCAATTTCCTGAGTGGATAACGATCGGGCCCGGGTACGAGGGAGTCTAAGAAATCTGTCCGTAATTGACAGGTGACTCCTTCCACTGTCGACGTAGCGCAGATTAGCCCTTAAACCTGGAAACCTTTAGCTCGATCCCTAATAACTGTGGGAGCCTCTGCTACTCTCTCGCTTCCACTAATCGTGCCTTCTTTCTCTTTTTTCTCTCACCTTCCCTTCTTTTTCTCGGGCCCTCTCACTTTCGTTTGAGCTCTCCCGTCTCTTTCTCTTTCTCTCTCTCTGTTTTCTGATCTATCACCGTTTTCGTTCCCCCAATTGCCGTGTCTCTCCCTCGTTTGTGCCCTCTCAATAGTTGGTTCTTAAGGCCACTAAACGGATTTCGATAAGTTTTCATTAGTGACAGGTAGGAAAGACACCTGTTGATCCTTACCTTAACACAACCGAATATGGTCTCCTGTGTGAGAGGGTAGAACGGTTCGCCTCGTTAAAAAGCCACCTTGCTCGCTTCCAATATATCACTGCGGTGGCATGTACATGTCGAAAGGGTCCTCCAGAAAATCAGCATCTTTCGAAACTAATGGGATTTTAACTAAGTCAGAATAGAATGTCACTGTTGACAGCCTTATCTGCGATCGATCGTTGATTGGTGAAATTGTTACGTTCTTTTAGATATTAATCTGTAACGCTTACGAAGCAGAACGTAAAATTTTTCGCCATGTCGAATGTATTCTTTGTGTATTATCTTCAAACTATTATTTTTTTAAATTAACATTTAAATATAGTTTTTAAAATATTTTCTCTATATAAAATTAAATTTATTCATATCCGAAACTTACAAAACTTAAAAAATATATTCAAAGCGGATGACTTTCGAAAATTCAAGAAGGTCAATTTGCGAGGTATTAAAAAGAAAGTCATACAACAGGCATTTGCAAGGACACTGGACGCTATTTAGAATTCTAACGATCGTCTTCGAATGCCGCCAGCGTGGCCATTGCCGGACAGACGACCAGCCCCGTTCCCGCTGGGTAGATTAGATAGGTCTTTACTCGAATTTTTACTTCGATCCCTGTACGATTGTTTAATTTAACGAGCATAATATGCATATCAAGAATAGGGCTCGTGGGGAGAGGCCTGTTGGCGGTCCGGTGGCGTCGTGGTGCGCACACGAAACCCTTTATTCTTATCTTGAGCTTTTTTTTTAACATTAATTAACTCGACCGGGGCTTATCATGCGGGCTTTACTGACCCAACGTTAAACCGACCAGAGGCCTCAACGTACATACACACATACACACATACACCGTTTAAAGTCCCGTGTCACGCGACTTCATCGTGTGCGTGCTGTGACTCGCCAGTGCAGAAAATTGAACGATCACCCTCTGCGCGTTCCGTTCGTCTCATCGGCGTCATTCGATTATTACACGCCCAAATATCTGCCCGCCTCCTCTTAAGACTGCAATAAAAAGCAGCGATTTGCGATGCACCCGCTGAGGGGCGGTGAGGCTTACTTTCGCGATCCTGTTCCGACGCCAAAAACTCTCACGGGACCGTAATTATAATTTTTTCTGGGATCGGCCCAAAAGCCGGATTGTAGTAGAATATTAATTACCTCGCTAATAACATTTTGCCTTGTTAAAGGGCGTGGAAAGAGGGATGATAACAAAAATAACCGTTGCAACAACCGGCCTTATATAATCTACATCTGGACATGATCGTGAATAGAGTCGTAGCTAATTGACAGAGTGTACACAACTCGTAATGAAAAAAAAAAGTTGATTTCTCGCATATGGGATGTAGTCATATTTTTTAATTCGATTGACTGACAACTCACGTCCCTCTGCAAATGGAATACGCGTTGATTTTTCTCGTTTTACTCGCGCGATCGATATGCTGGCGAAACAGCGCGTTTAGTCGGAACGATAAATCTCTTTTATCCCTCTATCCGTCTATATATCTTCGTCTTCGTATCAACCGTTCGTCTAATCGTTATTGACAGCGTCACTGAATTAACGGTACGCCGCATCCTTACATTTTTCCGTCGTGGTTACCAATACATCTTCTGAAAGAACGAATTAGAGGCACTGAATCGTACGTCATAAGATACATACGTCAAGCATCAGTCAGAAGTAGATATTCATACGACGAAGTACGTACTTACAACAAATATTAGAATGTGTGGTATATTAGCTTCAAGGAATTAAACGAGAAAATAAAATTATTTATGATAGATATTTTCAGATAATTATTTATGATATATACGTAAAAATAGAAACGAAAAAAGTTAATTTTGTATTTTAAAGCTATATCTAAAGTTTATATCTATAATACACAAAATCTTAATATCTTAAATCTTTAATGCTTATTAATAATTAAAAAGAGATTATAGTTTTTAATTGTATTTATTTTAATGCATAAGAATTTGTGTAAGAATTTATTGTTCATCCATTGATATTATTGAAATGGAATACGTTTATAAACAGCAACTGCAGAGAAACTTAAGATGCTATTTCTGTTTATGCAAATAATATGTAAATTAGGAAATTTATAATGTTACCGATTTCCTAGTAATAATATCGCTACGAAATCGCAAAGAAAATATACAGTTGCGTTACTTCTGGAAAACTTTTACTTTTATTCGTGAATCTAGATACTCGATTTTCGCAAACGCCACGCAATTATTTAATAAGACTCGAATGAATAAATGGGCAGAGAAAGTTTTACTTTATTTACGGTCATCGAAGCGTCGCTAATTACGCGCGTTTGTCGTAAAATTTGCATATCATCGATTCACTGATTCGTTCTGTTAGGCGAGAATCCATATAATTTTACATATGAAGAAAAGAAATTATGTGCTATTCCAGCCTCATGGAGCAAGTATGTAACGGGCATACTTGCTTTCAGCAACAATTAGCGAGACGTCAAAAGGACACCTGACGGGTATTCGCGGGATAACGGAACCGGAGAAACCGAGCTATCCCGGAGTTCATGACACGCCTGCGAATCTGTCCAGCATGTATCCAGACGTGAAAATGAAATTCTAGCGAAATCTTAAAGCGGCATTAAATATTTCATTTATATCTTACAGGTTTTCATAATAACTGATTAAAATGAATGAAATTTCTATTAAAATTATAAATGTGTGTATTTCTTTATGTGTGAAAATAATGCAAATAACAATATGAGAAATATCGTGATTTTATTTGAGATATTTCTGAGAGATGAGACAAAAAACGTGTTGCAAAATATATTTATTAAATATTACATAATATTTTACACATATGCATGAATCATCGAGGCGAATATATAAGAAAATGTTAAATATTTGTTACAAGTAATTACTTAAATCGGGACGTTTATATTAATTTTACAAGGAAGAAAGAAAGTAAGAGTACACAAGAAGCTCGTGTCCTCGAGACAGGCTGCGGATGCAGCCGAGTTCGAAGTAACGTACGGCTGCGGTCCAGGTGGAATCTGGTATCTATAGACCGACGAATGCCTGAAGAAAGATCATTAAAATCCTCCTGCGTGTGTATACACTCTGCGCGGTTTGCGCCCCGTCGCGTATCCATTACATCTCCCGCTTTTGCAAAAGTCCTTCAGAAACCTAAACATAAATTCATGAATAATGAAAATAGAAGGCAAGGAGAATAATATGCCTAGAATCCTGTCGATGACATGCGTGCGAAAACTATATGGGATTCGTTGCAAAAGCATTTTTTCCAGGTATAATCTAGCAAAGTATAAATAATTTAATGTACGTAACGCTCGTTTATTTAACAATCCTAATAAACTGGAATATCCCGAAAAAAGAATCCAGCCAAATCTGATAAAAAGGAAAGCGGGCAAAGGCGACTTTACGATTCTTTCATTTTTGCCATGACGATGTCTCTACAATATCAAAATATTCACGATCGCCGGAACCGGCCCACATAATCCTCCGTCCCGTGCCATTTGAGTCGGGCTGTTAAAAATGCGCGCAGTCTCCAGCTAATTCGGAACAATCTCGCGAGAGAACGAGACTGGGGACGAGGAAGCCCGTATGCGAACACCGGTAGGCAATTTCTTAACGGACGATCGGGACGGCAAAAGTTGGGGACGTGTGAGAGAATCGTGAGTGCAAGGACCACTAAATGCCCTTATTACAAGTCCTCGCATTTCTTCCGTTCATCGATTCATGCGTACCGAAAATCCACATGTTTTCTCGTCTCGTCGCCGGGCGCCATAATCCCCCGAGCCGGTTGCGGTCCGGGCTTTTAAGAAACAAGAAAAGAAAGAAAAGAAGAAAGGACGAGCTATCCAGCAAATTCGAAACGATCTCACGACACGGAGAAGACATGGAAGAGACGAGGAGGATGAGCACGGCAGCGCAACGGCAGCATATCAGGCAGCACAGGTGGAATCTCGTATCTGGCTCTCAGAGAGCTCGACTCGGGACAGTTGGAGGGAGGATGGGGAAGCGAAGAAGAGTATGCGAAGGGTCGCGCGAGGGGAGGGAAGGGTACCACCGCACCTAAACACCCTTGCATGAACGCTCACTCACTCGCGCGTTTTCCTCATCTACCGGGAGAACGCGTGTGCGTTTCACCTCGTCTTCGCTCCCTCGCGAGAGAGACTCCCCATGACTCTCGCGTTCCTCCCGCTCCTCTTGCGCCTCTGTAATAATGTGCTCACATATTGGAGTACCTGAGAGAAGCACCGAGGGGGAACGAGGAGGGGGAGACGAGAGGAACATAGGGAACGGTGCTGAGTACGAAGGAGGGAGTCCGGTGAACCTCGAGATGGACCATGGCCCGTGTATGTACGAGCTGGATTTGCAAATGTATGTGTGTGTGTGAAACATGCCTACATGCCCACGGCGGTAATAAGAGAAAATAAGTAAAACCCTAAGGTACGAACCGGAGGGGGCATAGGGCGGCTTGGCAGTGGTACGCGGCGCAGTGAGGAAAGGGAAAAGGAGAAAGAGAGAGGAAGAGGAGGAGAAGTGGAAAGAGGAGGGATGAAGAGAGGTAGGGAAGGAGGTGAACCTGTTCCCGAGGGAGTTCCTTGACCCTCGGGGGGCACACTCTCTCGTGAGCTTTCGAGAGACCAACGGAGAAGCCAACGGAGTAGCCACCATAATGCCCGCCGGCTAACTCGGAGCCCTCGAGTAAGCAAGTCCTCCGAGACGAGGAAAGAGAGAGAGAGAGAGAAAGAGAGACGGAGAATGAAGGGTGGAGGGCGGATAGTATAAGCGAGAGCGAGAAAAGTGACGTACCTAATAGTAAGAAGAGGACGAAGGCAGAACGGGATAAAGTGAGACGACGAGAGATAAAGAAGGACAAACGGAGAATGGAGAGATTGCAGCGAACAAGAGAGAAGGAAGAGACAGGGAGAGAACGACGGATGAGCGTGGACCAAGCACCATCACCGCGCAGCATCCCACTACTGATGTTCGCCCGTTCGTCCATCCGCCCATGTGGACCACGGTACACCATACCATGCTGCGCTACCACACCGGGTTCGTCGTCGGATTCAAGAGACTGCCGCCAGAAGAGTAGAAAGAGAAGACAGATAGCCCCGCCGTGCTGCACTATACCGTCTGTTACAGGCTCTTTCAGTCGAAGAGAGCCCCGCAATTCTAATGACCACGCTAATCAAAATTGGCGCGAGCGTTGTGAAATTTTATTTCAAAGATTAATTTTATCATTTAATTCTTGCTGCCTGAATATGTCTATTAATTTTGCACTTTCTTATCATTAGATATTTAATCAAAGTTTGCCAAAATTTGCCAAAATTTTTTTAAGCTCGTAATGCTGAAACGCATGATTTTATTTTCATAAATCTTAAACATTGTATAAATACATAAAATAATTTAGAATTATTAGGTAAAAATAAATTATTAGGTAAAAATAACAAAATTATTCTTCGTCCAGTAATAATAATAGTTTTCAATAGTTCTCGCATAAGTTCAAAAACTATCGGCAAATTTTTTATTACAACAATTTTTATAAATGTCATATAGATTACTAATTTCCAGGAAAGACGTGATATACGGTAATCCGCGCGCGTTTATAATTTTCCGATTACTGGACGTCGCATCATGTCAAAGTGACATGCATAGTTACTATCTAGGTTCTGAAAGAAGATTAGTAAAGAGGTTTCTTATTGCAGTGATAATTTATAGCCATTTAACTCGACTCGGCTTCTCAGTTCGCATGATACTCCCGACACGCGAATTACGTGGAACGGTATATACTATGTATATGGAGCAGAAATTCAATGAGAGAGAGAGACGATCGTCATGACGCGACAGCGATGGCATCTCTCTTTCGCGGAGAGCCCGCTAGTCACATAATGACGATGGACACGCGACACCGCAGGACTTATCCATTATTCATCGTCCAAAATCATTCTTCGTAAATATATATAATTTTGTCTTGCAAGACGGAGCCTACTCATCTTTCCCATACAAACAACCGATTTTTGATATGATGATGATTAGCGATACTTAAACACTTTTTTTTTATCTCCATAAGAAAAAATACTTCAACTTATAAAGAGAATAACCTGTCGAAAATTTGATGAACCTTCGAATTTAACACATCCACACAATTATTATTATATTTTTCGGTTTCTTTTTATTTTTTTAAATTAAAACTCGAAACATCGTGGCGAAAGATTACATGTTAATTTTCTGTAACAAAAAAATAATTTTCTTATTCCAATAGATTTTAATACTAATTTTTATTTGCATAAATGTATTGCCTTAATATTTTCCATGTATTTTTTAATTACAGAAACACGATTCTTTATTCCCACAATGTTCATTGCATTCATGCGATCTACTATTCCTCCGCGGTATTAATAAATTTTATATTATTCAGGCATATTAAACTATTTGAGCCAAATTGACAGAACGTAACGAATAATTTATAAAAATTATTTGTAATTTTTTGCTTTTTTTGCTTCTAAAAATAATTGTTTTGTTTTACTCTTTAAAAGTTACAAAAGGTTCGATACACTGAGAGAAATGTTTTGTATTATGAACCAAAAGTTTTGTTGATATATGCTCAAGAAATTTAGTTAGCTGTCAGAACGTAACGAGTAATACATAAAAATTATTTATTATTTTTTTTTGCTTTTTTTGCTTCTAAAAATAATTGTTTTGCTTTAGTTTTTAAAAAATTATGAGAGGCTCAATAGCTCAATATTAAGTACTTGGCTCAGATAGCTTAATATACCTATATTATTCCGTCATTGCAACAGCATGGCTGAATGGTACCCCAGATCGCAACCCCGCGAAATTCATATCACAAGCAGCAGTCGGAGAGCGCGCCCAAGTCACGCGTTTCTCGCCTCGCGATCGCGAGAGGAGAGGTGAGAATACACAACCGCGCGCGCGGCGTTACCGACTCCGCGATGCCGCTCGTGATGAAACCGATTGTAAGACTTATAAACGGACGCGCGCTCGCTCGTGTTCAGCCGGGCCCAGCATCCCGGCACGGGGGGCACAAGTGTACGTCGTCGTGTAATGCCTCATAGAAAGGCAAGAGAGAGCAAAGAGCCCTCGAGATGTTCGCGCGGCGCGCACACACATATACAGTCACCTTTGCGCGTGTGAGCAAACGTGGGCCGATGCACACGCACTTGCGCACACACGAGGTGGATTTGCGATAGACTAAGAGAGAGAGAGAGAGAGAGAGTGAGATCCTCGGCGAACGTGTGTAAAGTTCGCGATGCGCGATGCGGGAGGAGAAAAAGAGAGAGGACCCCGTAAGGATGCGAGGCAGAGCGCGCGCGGGGTACACGTAAAGGGGTCCTCCGTGCTCCCGGAGGTGGAATGACTCGGGAAGGGGGCTACACAGAAGGGGGGGACAGACCGTGGTAGATAGGGGGGAGGCCCGCAGGCCGGCCTGCGGCTCCGGACTCAGTATCCCCGGAGCGACCGAGTCGTGTACCCCGCGGACGTAGCTGCGTTTCCGTGCTCCAGCGTGCACACACGATAACAGTGGTACAGGAACGGTGCACACGGACGCGCGCGCACATTCATGCATACACACACATACATCTCCGTACACGCCGGCTACTAAGCGGCGTGCGTGNGTGTCCATGCACACAGCGAAGGCGCGTTGCACGACGTATACGCACACGTTAGCGCGTATACGCTGGACACGTGCACACACCTGTTCGCCGCGCGTTTCCGCGGCGGCGCCGACGCCGGACGGCCGGACTCTCTCGCGGGTTCTCGTGGTGCGTCACGCGTGTGCGTGAGCAGTGTCACACGTCTCGTCCTCCTGACGTAGTGCCCAGAGGTTCCGCCGAGGATCCCGTGGAAATCGCTTCTTTTGCGGACCACAGGATTGTTACACGTGTGAGTGAATTGGTGCGCGAGACGAGCGTTTTGCATAATACGATAAACAAATTCGGTTTTTACTTGAGATGCAAACGATTCCTGGGAAGAGTTTTCCTTCTCCTCCGTCACGAATCGAGGATTAATTGACGCATAAAGTGCGAATGGAATTATCTGATAACTCGAGTTCCGAATCTTTCTCGCCTCTTATATGCTGCGGCTTGCCTGCGGATTGAGGAATTGATCGGCGAAAATCAGTGTCAAATCAGTGTCCAGTCGTAACTACATGTCCGGCAAGGAGGCATATACGTGACACTATCAGCATTCCAAATTGATTTCTATAAACTGTCGTATCGCTCGCACACGTGAATCACGTGCTGGACGTCGCGACTTCCACATCGAGGAAAGCAGGTGTCGAGTTCTCGAGTAGCGCGTGTCATCAGGCTTTTGCGCGCGCAATCGCTTTCTCCTGTCCGACAAATTTGAAGGCACGAATCGTGTAATTAAGCGCGATTAGTCTTGCACGAAGACCGACACCGACGAAGCGAGTGAATTGCAGGGCGACGAAAAAAAAAGGGGGCGTGAGTGAAAAGAACCGTATCACGGCGATATTGCAGGATCATAACCACGAGTGGTTGGAGTATTCTCGAGAGCGAAAGGTACCTGTCGCGTCGCGAGAGCGGTATGCGAAGAAGCTTATGCGAGTCTCACCCGAGTCCTCTTTGAGTGTCGCCTATGCATGGGAAAAGTGAGACTTGGGAGATCTTTACGGACGAGAAACGGTGGAGAAAAACGCACGCGAGTCGTCCATTCATTCACGAAGTGTTTACGAGTGTTTAGTGCACAGCGGAAAGGTAAACGGATCGTCCTTCCACGCGGAGGACACACGCCAGTGGATATTCGGTGTTGGTGCGCGGACCGGAAGGATCTGCGGAGTGCAGTGTGCCGATAATATTCGGTGAGAGTGGTGAGAGAAAGGAAGAAAGAGAGAGAGAGCGGAGGATACGCACACAAACGGCGTGACGAGAAGACAGTGGAGAATTTATCGAATACGCGAACGAGTGCTCGAGAGAGTGGCCGAGGAGTAACAGCAGGGGATATCGATGATATGCGGTAGTCGAGGGATTCCCCAGGGAGAGACATGAGGGCGGCCGCCACCTACGTCCTGTTCCTTGCCCATCTCATACAGGTACGTGCCGCGACACACGTCGCTCCACACCTTCCTCCGATTCACCTGGACACGTTCTCTTTCTCTCTCTCTATCGCGTGTTTCTCTTCGCGTTTCGAAACGGATGAAAAGAATCATCTGAAATGTCAAGCAATAATAGCGATATCGTCCCCCTCGGGGTGTAACTCATGCAAATACGAACGAGCTAGTCAGAGAATAGATGAATAGAATAAATTTTACGTAGGATTAAACAGGCTGGTAAATGTAGATAGAAAATTTTAATTTTAATACTAAAATTGAATTTATTATAATTTAAGACACGTAGTAAATTACATTTGTAAATCTATAATTTGCTTTGTCAGCCGTGACATGAATTTAATGGAACGACAAGGTGATATATTTATTAAAAAATCAGTATACTTTAAAAGAGAGAGACACGACTTTATAATGCACACGTTAAAATAACTGAAACCTCCAATTGCTACGTTCAACCTAGTAATGTAAACTCCATAGCCACTGCAATATCTTTCACTGCAGGCATTTAAGCCGGCATTTAAGAGCCGTAAAAAGCACAGCATGCGAGAAGATCACGGTACTATTTATACTCATAATCAGACATAATCAGCGCGAACGCGCACTTTTTAGCTGCTGCGAACGACGTTTTCGCGATCGTTAAGACACGATTGAATTGCGTTAACATTGTACTACGTTTGCTCGATCGTCAGCGGTAAAGTTTTACGCAGTCAAGTGAAAAGTATCCCCTTCTTTCGCTTTGCTCAGCGACAAGTGAGATCGGAAAAAAGGCCAATGCGCGGGTATTCGATCAAATGATGCAAGCATACAGAACGCAGTGTAGACACATACATCCCCCGAGGCGTACGTTTGCAAAAATAAATAATTGTGACAGGCTATTACGCTACATATTTATATACGATTAAACTCATGCAAGTTTTTTTCATGTACGTCTATCAAATAGGATTTTTTCGCGTATATAAATGGAATTTAAATTAAAACCTTTATCGTTTACTAATTAAATAAATATAATTACTTTTATACGGCAAAACTTTCTTGATGCGTCTTGCGTCTATCCGCGAAACATAAGAAACGGATAATTTAATGGAACATAAGTGAGTTCAATATTTGTAAACTTGTACATGTTCCACTATTGGATTATAATAATGCAATAGAAAATACCTATACTCGACTTATGAATACCATCTCGTTATCACCAAGATTTACACAAGATCTGCTACCATCGCGTATCGGAAGTTAATTTGCAAGACAGTGCGGCAAGATTTCCATACCAGTCTCCGCGACCATTATAGATCATTGCGATCTCAGCGCATAGTGTTGGCTCCTTTCAAATGCTCATAGTTTACCGCTTGTTGCATCATCGTACAAGGTGCTATCGTGCGTGATGCAGCATCTGCGACGCGAGGCCGTTCTCACGTACGTATTTTGATCTCACAGTCTTCCGCCTTGAGGGATCAATGATACAAAACCAATCGCACAGAAATAACACAAAAACGTGGATTTGTTATTATCTCTATTTCAGCTATTTTGAGCTATTCTCGCAGAAACTTAAGTTTAACATGTGCATGTAATAACTTAGATTATAATTATTGGTAAATTGAGAAAGAAATAGAGAAGCCAAGTTTATCTTTTAGCATATACAATTTAAATGTACGAAGAATAATTTCATAATAATATTCGTAATACCACAATTAAATGCCCTCAATGACGGAATTATTATTAAAAATGAATAGTATAGAATAGAAACATTTCACAAATTTACAAATTATGAAATAAACACTTAATATTCCTTTTCTCACGTTCTTATTGCTTCTATTTTTTAATTGCTTTCATATATACACCGGTGAAGCCGGCTTTGCATAATATCCGGTTATATGATTACACGATTTAGTTGATGGCTAAATTATTCATCGATATATTATAACATATAACGATGTTTGAATATACATTAGATAAAATTAATTAATTAAGATTATTGCATTTATCGAAATCATGTAGCTCTGAGTATGAAATGTGTAAAAAACTGTAATAGTTAATCATTTATATTTAAAAAATCATTAGTAAGTAAACTGCTATAAAGTGGGATTATTAAATAGAGACGATGATTTATTCAATGCAGTTATTAAGCTACTAGTGTAGATTGACATGAGAAACTTCTTTGTCTTTTTCTTGCAACTGTATAAAAATAGCACGCGTACGTATGTATATTTTTATAGATCAATATAGTCTCATTTTCAATGTTAAATAAGTTTATTGAATTATCAGGGAAAAGCAGATTCTTATCCTTGATAGAATTTAGTAATCAAGAAAATTATGATTATTGTCTATACCTTGCG
The DNA here is from genome assembly GCA_021460005.1 of Tetramorium alpestre. Lineage (NCBI taxonomy): Eukaryota > Metazoa > Arthropoda > Insecta > Hymenoptera > Formicidae > Tetramorium > Tetramorium alpestre. The sequence continues at coordinate 343,458 of JAJVSH010000127.1, forward strand.
TAACAAGGACTGCTTAGAAATATACGATTGAATTTCATATCATAGAAAAAAGATTTTATTCCATTTCGGATATCAGCGATCGTAATTTAATCGGCATCTCTTTATGTATTCTCATCGTCGACTGTTTCTGTGAACCATGGTATGTAATATGCAACTGGACGGTCTTGACGCGTCTCTCCCGCGAGTTGCACAAGGATAGGAGGACGGCACTACATCCTTCTCCTTGTTCTCAGCCAGGAGAGATTACGCACTTACTGCATAAGTATAGTTTTTTTTGCGGATGTTGTCCCGTCACTCGCACTTTATAATTTTCTTGCTGCGTCTCTCCTCCGTATTATGTACTATCTCGGGTAGCTTCGTCCAGAAACGACAATATCGCGCAGTCGTTCGCACTGCAAATTTACGTCTTTCCATTGAGCAGTTGCCGTATACTTTTCTTTAATTCAGTAATCACGGACTCTTTAAACTTGACTCTATCTTTAATATTAAGCATACATATCAAATATCTATGTAGCTCATTTTCTATCTACGGGTTACTTATTACATCACTATGTATTTATATTGCACCGGAAATGTATGTTAATGTTGTAATTAATGTCAAGTATTACCGCATATATACGGGTGTTATTTTTTTCATTGATTATAACATTATTATAATCAGTCATTATGTCAGAACTGCACCAATATACATAAATTTTGCATTTCATTGCAGGCAAGCCTATCAATGACATTTCACTTTATTAGAGAATATTAAATTTTCGGCACTAATCCAAACTTGAAATAATAATAACGCAAAATAAAAAAAATTTTTTACGATATTTCACACAAAATTTATATTTTTTCTCAAGAGATAGCGCGCGCTAAAATAAAAATGAAATAATTATAATCTCTTTCTCTCATAGCTATCCCGTCGTTTTGCCATAGCTGTATCTCGGAAAAGAGCCGCAATCACGAGCGAAAATGATTAAATTATAAATATCAAATGTAAATTGCCGGGTTAAAGTATGATGCGTGTGTTCGCCAGCGAGAAGGCAAGCAAATCCACGCTTCCGTAACGATCGACAATTTCGGTCGAACCCGACGAATAATGGGAGCTTAGGAGTCGGAGCGTTGCCTCGCTCCGACCTGGAGTTACCGAGGGTCATCTCTCCTCTCCTGGCCCTCTCCCTTATAAACGACTTTCGAAGAACGGGCCGCGGTAGAGAAGAGGGTTCCCTCGCCGTCCGTCCGTCGTTCCCTCGATGATTTCGACCTAGTGCAATTAAGCCGCCGCCGCCGCCGTTGCTGCTGTTGCTGCCGCGTTGTGTGCGCTGCTCTCTTTCAATTACAGTCCGAACAGAATTACCGTTATAACGTGCGATGCCGAAAAAAGTTCCTCGAAAGCGGTCCGAAGAAGCGCATATCCCGTGTCTTGTAGATTCGTGCTCGTGTGCGTCGCTTCGTGTGCGACCGTGCCCTTCCGCGTGTTCTATTTCAAAAAGAAACGTTAAATTTGAGAGAATTTCTCTTGTGTTAAGACATCTCTTCTTTTGATTAAAGAAAATTGATTAATTATTAAAAATACATAAGTAGTTTCTAAAGAAACATTAATTTAGAATGAAATATTAATTACTTTACCCGTGAATTTCACCATGTAGCACACTGTGATTCATGTACGCGAGGAGGTAGCTGCGAAAAAACCGCGGAAAAATATATGTGAACCTGAGAAAGGGAACTTAGCCTTCGCACGGTTGCGTTGTAATTTGCAAAGCGATTACTTCCGCGCAATTTCTTGCGCGATTCTCGAGACTTTCCACGTGCGCAGCTGACGCTTCCTTCCATAGCGATCGATGAGATCGCGATTGAGATCAACCCGGAAGTAGGCATATGATTTTTTTAAGTGTATATGATGAAACGATTGTACTCCGTACTTATGTATAGTTACTGAAACATATGGCACATAGGGAATCATCCTTTTTATAAATACTGATATGTATCTTTAACATTACTGTGATGTATCGTAATTAACCTATTCTCTCTAATCGAAAGGCGAGATACCTGAATGTAATAGAAATGCCTTCTCGAAATGCTTTTGCATTTGCATTATCTGTTTTTGCAATTTTCTCACTTTAGCCTTCAGAATTCTCTATAGATCGAATATTTTATTTTATTTTTATTCAACGTGAGTTACGCGGCGCGCAATTGCGGTTAATCGAGTGCGATCGACTTCAGACCGTCTGATTAAAGACGATTTCACGGGAAGTCGAGGGCCTTGCGGATCGGAAGGTGTTGATGTGGCCTGACTAACGAATATCGAACCATCGGATTAGCTGATCAACAGGCCGGCTTTCTCATCGCGATTTTCCGCGACGGAGATTCCGCGACGACGCGAACGATCGCACGGTGGAGGGAGAGAGGCTAGTTTATTAAGCTTGAAATTGCACGAGGCCTCCAACAATTATCGTAAACCCCCGTTATGAATTCCCGGTGCTGAGATCGATCCGCATTCGTCTGCATATGTGCAGCGAGATGCAGTGAGATGCACCTGAGATTCGCCTCGGTTAGACTTTTATTGGCCGCCGCCGCGCGATGATAATTCATCGCGTCTTCCATCGCCGCGGCTTAATTATCTGCTGAACATACCATGGACTATCATCAACTCTCATTCAATACGAGAAACATGGTTTATGTAGTTGCGTTGTTCAACTTCGATTCTAATCGTTAAATATATCTGCGATTTTTTTTCTATTCTTAAACTAGCAGCTCTCTCTCTCTCCTTCTTGATATATTCTACATCATATTATTATTGTACTTATTGATGATTCAGTCACTTACGTTTATGCTTTGACCGACTTGATGATTACGTTATTATTGCTCGGCACACGCGAATACGCATTACATAATTGTTATTACTCTCACTGACGTTTATTGAATTATTATAATAATCTTGATTGATAATTCGAAAAGTAGTAATAACAAGCTGTAATTGCTACTACTTGTAGAAACGAATAATATTTGCATTTCTCTTTACGATCTATTATGTAATGCGATATTCTAATGATCGAAACAAAATATTTTTGCATAGTTAGCGAGAAATGAGATAATGATTAGCACCAGTAATAGAAAATAATCAATAGCGTAATCAGTAGGTCAGCGTTTCTAACTTTCCTAGCATCTTCTCCAATTTTGATACATAGTTTACCGTTGACGTTTTAAACAACTCGCCGTGAAACTGTATTGTTGTTGATTCTATCTCACCGATGTGCGCTGTCGTAATTTTCTCAGATAATTCTTACAGTCATTTAGACAAAGTCGTAGACAAGAATCGACAAGAAAGTTTCATTCGACGTGAGCGGAGTATAATTAATCGAGCGTGATTGATTAACTAGTCGATTGACTCGCGGAATCTCGAACACGATTATTTCGAGCACAATCGCCTCGATCGCCCGCCTTAGTTCCGGCGCGCCTCGTTGGGGCCCCGAGTTTAGAAGAGCCTGAGAGCGGTCCACTGAAACCGTAATTACGCGCTCGCGCGATTACGGGTCTCTTCGCACCGCGCCAGCCTTATTGCGCCGACAATATTTCGAGGCACGGCTAATTAACGTAAGCTCGTTAAATTCGATCTATCGCGCGGTCTTAATTAAAATCTGCGGTTACGCATTTGCCGCAGCATAGACCGATGGCTCAAGTTCTTCCGCGTGACAGACGTAAGATAAAGCCGAACAAGACATATATTCGTCCTACGCTACTTGCGTTTCTTGCTCAACGACGACGACGACGACGACGACGACGATCTGTTAAGCCTGCGCGCCTGTGCCTCCTTCCGCTTTCGTCCTGAGAACCTAGGATCTTCTCGCGCATCTCTCACCTCGATCCATCTTCTTCTCTTTTCCTTTTTATCTCTGTTACCATTCCGTTCCGCGTCCGATCGGCGTGGCCAATTATCGACGTCAGGAAGAGGACGAGCAGGAATGCTCCTCGAAAGTGAAAACTCTGGTTAACTAGAAGGATGCGCGGCACAATTGGCAAGATCCGATGCTTCTCGATTTACACCATGTAAAATGACGAAGACAATAAGAAAGATTGGTGATGGTGAAAAAAAAAAAACAAAGCAGTGAAGAAAATCAAACAAAATATTAATCTCGGACCCGGCGAGCATTGAAGAAATGAGGAGCAAAGAGCGAGAGGACGGAAATAACGCGGAACGCGATGATGGCCGGGGTGTAAATAGGGAATCCTTCGGGGCAGAAGAAGCGCCTTCCGCGCGAACAAGAGCCGCCGGGTGAGGACGTGCGGTGGCCGAGGCGGGGGTCCGAAGGAAAAAGTCGCGGCGGGGAGAACGTAGGGCAGGCCGGGAAGAGATGAAAACAGAGAGAGCGAGCGCACAGCAGCCGAAGCGGAGCCGGGGCCGGGTTAAAGCGAAGCGTTTAGCCGGCGGTCACGCGAATCCCCTATAAAAATCAGCCCCGAGGCGGAGAAGAGGCGAGCAGCCTCGGCGAATGCTCGGCAGATAGACAGATAATGCGGTCCGGTGGCGTTGCCCCGCGTGGCGTGGCATAGCGTGGCGTGGCATGGCGTGGCGTGGCATGGCATGGCATGGCATGGCGCTGAGGCTGGGGCCCCGTCCTGACCGACATGGTACCCCATGGACCGCGGCGGCGCACAGGTGCGTGCCTGCGAGTCCTTTTTCCCCTCGGTTCGCCGGTAGTAAGGAACAACATCAGGCGGAGAAGCGGAGGCCGCCGAGCGAGGCCTACACGGAGAGCTTTTACGAGTTCGTGGAAACGAGCCGCGGATGCTCCTCACGAGTTTCGAAACGCGCCGAGTAATGGGGCACTGGACTGCAGCGCACGATGGGAATTGCCGAAGCAGCACGTGACGATGTGGATATTAATTCCACCAGTTACTCCACCGACTTTGTTCGCAGCTTCTTCGCACTTGCAATTTATTTATCGATTCAATTTCTATCTGTATAAGTACTTGCACGGAAAACTAAATCTTGTTGCGATAGGCATGACAAAAAGGGAACATGATATTCCAATGGCGGTTTGGGCGGTCGCGTCGACATGATTACCGGGCCGATTATCTTTTTTCGATACACCAGCACGACTTCTTTTGATTGATGTTAATCGGATTTTCTTGGTCGATCGCTCCGTTATTCGATCGAAAATAGTGGGTAAAAAGAAGGAGCGCGAGAAGCAGTTCGTCAATGCGGGAACCGCGCGAATACCGTCTCTCGAGAAGAAAGACGCGGTCTTTTTTTCGCAGATGCTTCTGTGCTTCATTGGCCGCCTCCAAGTTTTCTTGTCTTCTGCCGACGACGGCCGTGGACAAAAGAGTGACGATTCGATGAACGTCGACAGGTGTGACTGGTGAAACTCCGAGGCAGCCCATTAACAGTTACTCCATTTCGCGTCGCGTTCCTCGAACAAGTGTCGCGCCAACGTTAGAGATATGTATCTCAATATCCGCGAAGATACAGCTTCAACATGAGATTCCGTATTATCTTTGCATGCGAAATCAATAAAGCAGTCAACCGCGTCGCTCTTATTATATATTATAAATTATAATTGTTATACACAGTTCCAACAAGTCAAATCACTCGTTCGAATTATATAGCACTCATCATCGAACGCGAGTTCCCCCTTTACATCTCATCTAAAATGCATAGTGTGTGCATTTTGCATGTTACATTTCGCGCACATGAATAGCACACGCGACAGAAATATGCGTCGCAAACGGCCGGCAGTTTAGAAGGATGACGTAGCGGGATTTATCGCTGGCAGCGTGTTTTATTTGGAAATTTCAATAATGAGACTATCTGAAATTCAAACGGGGACTCCGTGCGATCGGCTCGTTGCTCATTTTCGTGTTCACTGAACTCGAGCAACGTCGATTATGATTAACTGCGCGCCTTAACGCTTAGTCGCCCCATCAACGGGCGACGTTTTTCCTTTTAATTTATTATCGCGTTTCGCCCCACTCGACTAACCGGCATAATCGCTCCACCTTGGCCACTGTCGCGAGTACTTGTACAACGTGTAATCGGGAATAATCGCCCTCGTAATCTATCGTCTGGTGATTAGATACTGCAGGCACCGCTTTCTTTTCGCTGCTCGCGGATCAGCGCGACGGGCTTTTGTGCCGATGCAGGCAGTTGGACTGATTGTTTTATACTTCCAATTCTTTACCGCGAAAGGTAACCGCAAAACAAAGCCAGGATAAAACGCGATTTACGAAGTTATAGTTTCTTGAATTCGAGAGTAATGCCCGCAGTGGCAGTTTTTGATTGAGTGTAAGCAAACGATCATAAATCTTGTTATGGCTGTTTGTTTACAATCAATTTTTGATATTGAAAATTTGAAAGATACAAATCATACAAATTTTAGAACGAATTTTCCTTGCTAGCTTAGTTCATCTTAAATACCGTGTAAGAACACACGAATTTCACGAAGAATCTCAGATTGAGTCACAATTGATTCAGAATTAATTACAGAGAACGCGAGAATAGACTTCCTCTTTGAAGAGGAAAACGATATACGAACCGATAATCACCCGGCTGGAATAAAGTGATCGCTATTGAGATTTTATCGAATGCCATCTATTTATTAATAGAATGAAACCGATATATCTATCTGCATTCAGACAGACACCTTGCGTAAAAGCGTGTAAACCACGAAACAATCCCGACTCACACCTGTTCCCGCCGGACTCACGATCCTCGCAGGCAGACAGGTAGAAGACATTCAAGCTGAGCAGACCAATCTTTTCAGTCCAGCCTTCGATCGGGTCTCAACGTCCCTCGACCGAAGCTAACAAAAGCTCATCGATAACAACCTGCCGTTTTGTTGCAACGATGACAAGTTCTCATGAACCTTCTCTCACGACACGTACGATACACCCACTCATCAATCGCGTCCGATTGAGATCAGAAAAATAAGGCGTAGTACATATGCACATTCGCGAAAATATTCCCTCGATAAATCTCGAACCTCCGAAAGGAGACCAAGCAGAACGATCAAGAACGGTTTTATGATTTTATAATTGTTTTAACCGTTTGAGAAAATATAAGGCATGTGCTCATGAAAATTTAATTTTGCCGATAAGCAGCGGCGAAACGAGAACTACCTGTCTTGTAATTATCGTAGGAATAGATATTACTTGAATTTTATTGCCCGATCGATGGAGTGTCTTAAATGCGTTCTTTATGGCTAAATCGAATTATTACCTCAACCATGGAAGAATGCAAAAATGATAGCCCACTTTGAAAAGTTATCTCCACTATTATTAATTTCAGTGCTTTTAACATTTTACCGAAAGCCCAGAGAATTTTACTACTCGATCATGATGCGTCTTAACGGTTTCGAAGCCATCGACTTACAATAAAACAGGTACAATTAAATTAAACGACACACACGATATGACATTTTTCTTTTTTTATTAAATAATATCTAAGAATATTTGAATATCTGATAAGAATATTTGCGCGTTAGAAAATACCGCATCGAGGAATATCTCGAGTAAAACATCCGGTCTTTAATAGACCTGTAAGAGAGATACGCAATCAGACTCGGTTATTTCGATTTGGATCTCTCTTACCAACCCAATACGATGATAAAGGGGGAAAGCGATGGGGGTTCGCGAAACTTCCCACGCAAAGTAAGTCTTTTTAATTATTTCGGTAATTTGTGGTCAGGTTAAAGGCAGTCTGGCGGGCTTGCCGAGTGGGTAGCAAATAATATTAAGTATAGGTCTCCCTATCTCTCGCAGAGAGGATGCAGAGAGAGATATATGGACCGTAGGGGCATGGCCTAAGTCCGTGGTACTGGAGTAGCACACAACACAAGTTCGTAAAACGCGAGCGAGCGCGCGAGCATGCCAGACACAAACGAACCTGGAGCGCAGAAACGAGACGTGCAATACGGACGACCAACACGCATACGCACACGCATACGCACGCCCGAACGATTTGTTCGTGCAGATTCTACGGTATAAAATTAAATGGTGTTCGGTAGGTCTATTTCACTCGGGCAGGTAGCGGCCACCGGTAATTACTACCTACGACTTGGGAGCTCAGAGATAAAATGAAAGGCCCGGACGATTTTCGAAACCGAAATCGCGTCAGTCGCTGATGCGGTGTTGCTGTTGTTGTTGTTGCTGTTGCTGCTGCTGCTGCTGCTGTTTGCTTCTATTCTTTTTCTTGCCAATTTTCGCTCTTGTCCTTTCTTTCCTTCTGCAATTCGGAGTGATCGATCGCGCTATTTGGCTCGCGATTTGCAATGATCGGCGAGATTAAGGGATAATAAAAAAAAATATTTATTTCCATTGCTTTATTAATGTGCAGGATATAAGAGATTACGTTTACGTAATCAATTTTAGGAAACTAATGCACCACGCCTCGTTGCGATTCTTATTTCTCTTATTCGGGTGCATCGATTATCTGAAATCGTTCGTTGCAGGTTGTTTAAGGCAACGCACGGGTACTTAGCTAATTTAACTAATTTACATGGAAATTTTTCAAAGTCGCGTCGCTGTTTTCTAATTAGCGTTAACATCTAATGATAAGATGCAGGTACTTTCATCGATGCGTCCCGTTGCGTCGCCAGACGGTAGCGGATTCGCAATTAAGATATTAAAGGAACACTTCTCTTCCGTAGGTTTACATAATCATAGCCGGGTATAATTACGTATTTACATAATTACATATATACCGTACGCGTTTACGACAGGCTAATGAGAGCGACGATAACAATCGATTTGTACAGCCTACTTTCTGCATTTATTCACTTTTTAAACCTGTTTATGTTCCAATTAAATGCAATGATTATCAACTACAAATCGGTATATGCATCGAATATTACAATCTTCGTATTTTCGTGTATTTGATTTCAAGTGCTATCAATAATGCTAAAATATTTTGTACATAAGAAGGATCTAGGAAACATTATTGCGCTTAAATAAAAATTGTCACTTTATTACTTATCTATACATTCGTTATTATTTCGCGATAGAACTGAAAAAATTTACAGAGATATTTGCATTTTACATCCAGCGTGAGAAAAATCGCACAAATGTGAGGACTTTTCGAAGACGGCACTTCTGATTTTCGCAGCGGTCTGCATCGGCAAATGAGTTTCCTTGGAAAGAGGCAAGAACAAAGGAAGGAGGAAGACGCATTTGAAGAGGACACGGTAGAGTCGTTCCTCAGTATGCGTTCCGCGAGCGTTTTTTTTCGGCCGGCCGGGCGAATTATTCGTACTTCGCGAGTTCCACGAGAATGTATATAAAAGTAGGCGCACTGAGGTATGGCTCGCTGCACCTTGGTTATGCGGAAAGGAAAGGCTCTTCTCCGACGAACGCTGACCGACCGACCGACCGCCGCGCGAGCGCGCACACACGCACACACACAACTTACGCGTATGCAACTCGCTACTATCTATACTGATGAAGGCCATTCTGTTCGTGCATGTCCGTATATACATATACACACGAAACGGCTCGGTTGCGACAGATTACGAAGATGCACACGCTGAAAGCAATAGTAACACATTCGCAACGAGAAGAAAATGAAAAGAAATTTTACTTAATAGTTTTATTTCGAAACTTGGGTTGGATCGCCAAATGCATTTATTATTAGGAAAATTAAAAATTTCAAGTTAAATTTATACTTTATTTTACTTTTGTACTGATAAAGACTTAATAAAGTCGAAACGTTCTTCTATGTTTTATCCTTTTCAAGAATAAAGTTAAATCAACATAATATTCTTTATTGCTCGATTATATAGTCGATTATTCTCATTAATTTAAATTTTAAACATTTTTCAAGAGTACCTTTTTCGATTTCATCATTGAGAAAGTAAGAATATCGCGTATAATTAAACAAAAAATTTATTTTTTATTGTAAATTGTGAAAACCTGTATAGACAATGAAGTTATTAATATACGTACAATATGTAGTTAGAAAGGGATGAACTTTCAACCTAATAACCGCGAAAGCGACCGTCGCTGCGAAAAACGAAAGAAATAATCGTTCCGTAGATAGAAGGCGCAGTACCAGGATAAGGAAGCGATTGTTAATACGAGGTGTCCACTTTTATTACACCTCGACAGCCCCGAGGAACTTCAATTATCGTTGGGTGGCAGTTGACTCCGGTGAGAGAATATACTGGGATAGACACTTTGGATGGAAACTTAGGAAAGTGGAATAGAGTCTTCAATATATATCTATACTACGTTATACAACATCATTAGTGCACCTCAACTTTTTATACATGTTTTATTTACCACACGACATATATCACTAATTATTACAGCGTTATATAATAACGTTCACGTCACCAACATATCATTGCATTATTTTATGAAAGCGTTATCGAAATCAGAGTTCTCTGTGTCTCATCTTTCAATCCGGTGCCGAAATTTCGTCGGACATTCTGGTCGCGTTCGCGAGCGATTCTCTTGAACGTCTCCCAGCCGTAGCTTCGTAAGCGCCCATCCGCGACTCCGCGTCGGAGAGGCTCTTCCGCGTCGGCTAACTTAAAACATCTCCAGCTTGCTTGTCGTCCAACAATTTCTCGTCGGCACGTGAGCGGACTGTGCAAAGTTTACGGAGCGCGCGTTTGCAAACGCTCGCGCGCGTTCGCTCGCCAACAAGAGAAAGAGAGAGAGAGAAAGAGAGAGAGTTCTATCGCTGGACCGCACGGAGGCAGGAGGTTACCGACGAAGCCGAGAGAGCCTCCAGAATAAGTATGCTCGGCTAATAAAACGCGTACGCGCGCATCGTTACACACGGCGTTCGCTTTCCAAACAAACGCGCGGCTCTCGTCACCGCGCGCACTCGGAAACTCGTACGACGGGATTTATCGCCGTAGGGACGTCGGTCGTCGTAAATGCGAACCACGACGACGATGACGACGACGACGACGACGACGACGACGATGACGTCGACGTGGAGCGACACGACACTAATCGAGGAGAGAGAAAAGGAGAAAGAAGGGACCCATCTTCCATTTTCCGACGTGCAAAAAGCACCGAGCGATGTTAATAGACGCACGCTGCGGGGATAGTTATTACTATTGCCGAATGGGTCGGGTTAACGCAGGGATAAATCGCGATACTATTTTTACGACGATGGGATCGCATATACGCGAGGTCGTCTTCGCGATCAACAGGCTTGATCGTAAAACACAAAACGTTCGTTTGAAATTTATTGAAACGATCCTCCTTCCGTGCATTCATTTTCGCGATCAGCGGAATGATAAACGACGATGCAGATTGCCTCGCAGATTGCAGTATTTTAAATGCTCCCTAAATACAGTTCAACTATTATTGAAGCACTGGATTTATTTCGTAAAAGCGATCGCTGATTCACGTGCCCGCTCTTGGTTTTCTTTCAACGATTTCTCCAAATTGCTCCGAGTGTGCATTATCACGCATATCATTATCCGAGTCAAAGGCACGAAATTACGCGGCCTGTATAATAACTCGGTCGAATTTCTATACCTGTCGTGCGCGCGTATTGTCCGAACGCACAAAAGATCTGATTCATTACGAATTCTATTGTGTTACCGTCCCCTCCTCTCCTCCTCCGTCTTTCTTGAATCGCGCGATTATCGTCACACGGACGATCACCAAGTAGTTTGCTTTTCAATTATTCTCTGATTTATCCCCGACGTCTACCGAACCGGAGCCGCGGCAGCTCAGCGCCGTGCCGACCCGTTAAAATGTCACTCGCGGGACGGGCTTATATAACGTAAAGGGAAACGCGTTATGGAAAGCAAAGGCCAGCAGACGATCCTTTGCGCTTTCTACCTTCGATCTTACTCTTACGATAATTACGTATGTCATGTATACGTATATACACAAACGCACACGTGCATATACTCTGTACCTGCGCTCGCGATATACAGTGTAATCCTATGCCCCTACTTGTAGCTCTTTAAGTGAATTAAACTATAACAAAGTTACTCTCTCAAAAAAGCAATTTTGTATAGGCTTATATCGTTAATTTCTGAAAGTGTTCCTAATCGATTCTAAATAATTAAACAATGTATTATTACAAAATTGAAAAAAGGAGATTGAGAAATAGGACAAACTGATATATTTAGTTTTTATTTCTGTCTTGATACTTTTTGTGTTTATATATATATTTTCACTATTGCATATATTTATTATTAAACCGCTTGCGTTGTCCGTATTTGCGTACAAGGAACTCAGGTTCACAACAGTGAGGTAAAGAGTAATTATTCACTATACTTATAGGATGTAGAATGTGTGATGCGTATCGCGCGTAACGGTAGTATCGCGGCGAGCTCGAAAATTGCCCGGGCGTGATTGCAGTTTCGAAACTGCTCGATTTCTTTTCCAAGATTGGCCCGAAGCTGCTGCTGCTGCTGCATTCAGTGCATTCGCCTGAGGCCTCTCTTTCCCTCTCCCTCTTTATCCTGAGATGTTAACATGAGATTTCCGTTTCCACGATACGCAATAATGGACAGTAACCCGAGGCCTTTTCAGATTCCCGCGCTTGGCGCAAAAGCGGGAACCGAATTTTACGAAAAAGTCTTTCATAATATTAGAAGGGACTTCTCATTTCTTTCCCTCCCTCACTTACGGTTCATTTTCTCTAAATTTCACGATTTACGAAACAAACTCCTAATAAGTTAGTGAGAAACAAGTAATTCCACACTTAACGAGTCGTTATGCAAGTCATGTAGCATATATATAGCATCTAAGCATGAGTTGTTTTACCTGAAAGGCAAAAGTTCTTTGATCCTAGAAGTATTTTCTTTTATTAGACATTGGATATGCAACGTAATATAATGTTGTCACGCTAATGAGATTAATAATAATACAATGAGAATGACAGCAAAACATAAAATGTCGAACGACAAGTTAATTTTATAATAACGTTTCCATTTGCTGTGTTGCAGGCAACAACCGCGAGCGGATACTTCGAGGTGCAGATCCTCTCGCTGACGAACAACAGGGGCACCCTGGTGGACGGTAGATGTTGCGGCGGGGGAGGCGGGGGCGGAAAGGGAGAATTCCCGCCCTGTACAACGCCCTGCTCGACAGCCTTCTGGCTTTGCCTCAAGGAGTACCAGTCGAACGTCACTGCCATCGGCTCCTGTAGCTTCGGCAACGTATCTAGTCACGCCCTCGGCCCGAACACTTTCACCCTCACCGACCCCGTCACTCTGCAACTCCACTTTACCTTCCGATGGACGGTGAGTCGTTATTTCGCAATAGTCTGCATCTGAACTTGTGTTTTTTCAACCATCTGAACTTATGTTTTGCTATTTGCATTTTCTCTTTACGATGCAATAATAAACACAGTGCAGTCTCTCACGTTAAAAAGATTTCGCGAACATGTTCTATATTTAATTTTGATTTATGAGTATTATCTGCTATGACAAGTGCTTTCTCATTTATGACGTTCGCTAATATTGTTTATTCAATACGGATTCAATGTTGACCCTGTCAGCTGAGAATCAGACGATCGCATTTAACGCTAAATACGCGTCGAGAGGGTCGAGAAAAGGCAAGTGCGAGAGTCGAAACACGCGGCGGCATCACCTAATATCCGTGAGAACGCGAACGTCGGCTGAAAATCCTAACCGGTCGCCGTTACACCGCACGAGGCGACGAGGCTTAATTCGATGTCCCGCGATTAATGACGCCGTACGGTGTACATATACGGGACCGTAATTTTGTTTGGTCACCGGCACAATGACGTCGCGCCGAAAGACGAACGGGCGAGAGGATGAAGTCGTAACGAGGGGACGACATATTCGGGCTTACGAATCGGCCGCCACGGATCATTTATCATCGACGCCGTGACACGACGCCGACGGAGAACGGCGGCGTCTCATTAGCGACGCCGCCCCCGGGGGCCGGCACTGTAAATATATACGTGGCCGTACCGATGACTACCTCCTTTTCGAGCTCCCATTCTCGAAATCGCCGAAAGCTGGCCGGAGTGTGAGTTGTGGCGAACGGCGCCGCTCTTTCGTAACGTATAAGGCTAACGACCAGCAAGACTGGAGTAAGAGTCGTACGTTTATAACTCGCATTATATCGCCCGGTCGGATGAATCGTGAATTTCTAGTCCTTTGTCCGCACGGTGAGGCGAGAAGGCGCGAGAGAGCCATCGAATCCGCGCGCGAGGGATTTCCGGTCCGCTGGTCTCCCATCCGCGCGAGTCGTTGCGTAGAATTCCAGTTTGGTTCCAGTCGCTTGGCAACTCCTCATCGTCAGTTCCTCCATCTCTCCCGCTGCGTTCCTCCTTCTCACCACGCTCTCGGTGAACTCTCTCGCGGCGAAATTTTTACGATCGTTCACCCACGTTGAATTTACCTTGCCGTTTTTTCTGCGATTACAAATCAGCTCGCTCGACCGTGAACAGCCGGCGGTTTTGTACATTCGAAAATTATGAATTTTCTATGAGACGTTGCGCTAATCGCTAATTTTTCGCGAGATAATTGTCTCGTATTTAATGAAGGGAAGAACGTAGAAATTACACGACGTGAAAAATAACGTTTGAAAAGATACTCGCTTCTCGTATTATCAATACTTGATTGCTACAACGTTGACATAAAAGGCTCTATCTATCTATTTAAATAGCCATGGTACGTTATCGTGCAGTGCACTAGAAAAATTCCATCCTCCTCGGGAGCCAGAAAAGCGTCTTGTCGGTACCCAATTAGTAGCGCACCACCTACGACCAGACCGCCATCGTCGTCTAACGTAATTACGGCATAATGTACGAGCGATTTCGAGGATGCCCAAACAGTCCTCTCGAGAGACGCTGGAGTGCGCAGGCAGGCGTGCCCTCGCGAGCCGGGTATACTCCACAGGACCGTCGAAAGTGCCTCCTTCAGACGACGATGGGTTCGGTGCCTGACGGGTCCTGAAGGGTACCGCGTTCGAAAAAAACGCACCCGTGTACCTACCTACACGCGTCCGCGTCGTCGTGGGTTGTTTGAAGAGCGCCAGAGTCTTTCTGTTTGTATATTTCATAACTCGCTCGCGGGTATCTTCCGTCGAGAGGACCCATCGCGCGACAAAGGGACTCTACGTGAGGCCCCGTTTTTTTCTGTTTTTCCCCTCTTTTCCTCTCTTCCCGAGGAACCGCCGCCGCCGCCATCGCCGCGAAGGGTATAAACAGAAACCCTTAAATTGCTTCCCTTTTTTCGTCAAGTATTTCTCCTCCCGCTTTCGACGTGTTACCTTCGATCATTTAGCGCTTTGCCGGTCTAATTCAATTATGCCGGCGCTGCGCACGAAAGAAAGAAGCGTATAAAAGGCATACAGGTGCGCGAGAATATGGATATGTTTGCCGCACAACGAAATAAGGGACTGCAGGGGAATAAGAGGCGCGGAGATAAAAGCCCGGATGCCTCGGTATCTCGTGTATTCGCGTCATGAATGTAATAGCTATAGAACGGTTTTCATGTGGTACCCACCATGGAAAACGGTAAACTGCCTGACTTTCATCGTCCTTCCGCAGATAATGCCGTCATTATCGTCTCCGCTGATTGAATACGGTATATATAATCTCATCCTCTCGACTAGCACCGAGACACGAGTGAGCGGCGGGCACTCTCGCGCAGGCTACCGAATGCCACCTGCGCTTAGCGAGGCCTGAGAGAGAATCCGACAAGTCCCCTCTTCTTACCAATATAAATCTTGCGACTCTCATCTTATAATTCTTATCTGAACGAATCACCGGTGCCTCGATCGCGCGTCCATTCGCCGAGATTTTCTCAATCTAAATGTATCGTTCGCTTCTCGCTTGAAATCGGAAAATAATTTGAAAACGATTTCTCCGTTTTACGCGAATAACCAGCCGCGGGTATTACGTGCGAAAATTGCGATTCGAATTCGGAGTTTCGTATATACGAAACTCATCACGATAAAATAATTGGATCGTTGAGTCTCTAATACGTGGAGAAACGTGGCATAATGCCTAGACGTTACCGATAGTCCTAGATACCGGGCATCCATCTATATACCGTGTGTAACTTTCAATAAGTTACATATGCGGATATCGCCAGCAATCGCAGGAGTTTTCTAATAGCGACCTAGTTTACGCGAACGTGATGCGGTCGCGATAGTAACGTCAAACATTGTAATCGTCGTCGCCGTCGCCGTCGACTTTCCCTGCTTCTAATTTCAATACCAATGTAAGGAATACGGGGTAAGGATAGGCATCTCTCTCCTATCTACGGCAGTCGCATAATAGTACGGGAAGCGATCGGCGAGATGAGAGTATACGGCCGAGCTTTTGCACAATCCACCTCGGAGCTATATGCATCTTCGAACCAAGTGTGTCTCCTTTCTCCGACCACGCATCTCCTCCTCGTGACTTGATCTTGCCCTCTCTCTTTCTCTCTCGTTCTCTGCATCCTTACACAAATCGTTCTACCATCTTCTCCCCTCGGCCCCGTCCGTTCTCGATAATTTCTCCTTGTCGTTCGACCGTTACCAATGCGAACTCTATGAACTCGACTGTACGATTCACATGCGATGGTGCGCGTATATATGCGACCTGTCCTGTCCACGTGCGTTTTGTATGCACTGGCACGCACGACTGGCCGGTGTGTTGAATGCATTGGAACACATATAAACCCACCCATACAATGTCTCCAATCTGGGCGCCACTGGTGAATGGTACAACATCACGAGACGCCGCTGGATCCACGTGGACGCCGCACAATTGTCCTTCAAAAATAACGCACATCCAATTACTTAAGTATTTTTCTGTGGTTTCAGTTGTACCGCAGTTAATTGATATATTGTATGGAAGGACAGCTGGTCGTAAATTTGTAACGTACGACTGTTTCAACTACGAAAAGTCACGACTAAAGTAGAGATTTCAATTATGAAAATTGTTTCTTAAGTGTGGCATTGACGTACAGTTACGCGAAACAGAAAAGAGAAAGAGCTTCTCCGGATTGAATTGGAAACTGTGTGTCCATGGCACGTTTAATCTCCTTTCCCCGGGCACGTGATTAATTCCGACAATCGTAGTTTCGATAATGGACGTATAATGATAAACGACGTTCGGCCGAGCGGCATTCATCACGTAAGAGGCGGCGATCGGCAGGGGGAACGGAGGGGAACGGGACGGGGGACGAAAATGAAGGAGCCCGTTCGAAGACGCGTCGCGGAACGCCACGGGGATCGAACGACGTGAGTCAGGGGCCCAACAGGTGTACATCCGCGTCTCGAAAACGGGCCTCGCGGCTTTATAAGCGTTTTCCATTCTCGCCGATATCTTCCTTGTCCTTTCAAACTACCGCGTGTTCCAAAACTACGAGGACACTTTTAAATCAATTCTCTTTTGTTCTACCTTTCATTCTCAATTGAAACTTAAATTGTATATTTGAGAAATCCTCATTTTTGCAAATGTGCGTTTCTCTTTTAAGTTTATAAAAATAAATTTTCAAAATTTTTTTTTCATTTTCGTGTTTATAATATTGAAAATTAAAAACCGTTTTACTAGTTATTAAACATTGTCATAATAATATAATGACTTCTTTATAAAGAGGCAACTTCCAGCATTTTATTTCGTTTGAAACTGCTTGCAGAATCGCCGGCTGCACCATGCAATCGCTGGTTGCACCGTGCACTTAATAGCATCATGAATAAACTGCGCTAAGCCCGCGAGCGGCACCTACGGTTGTTCAAATATATTAGCGCCGTTAATACGCGACGCTAACGCGAATAATGAATAACGCTCGCGGGATTTACATCGCGCGGTCATTCGCGTCGCGCATCCCTGCGCGTCGCCGAGCCTTTTTCTAATCGCACGTAAATTGCACCATTTCGAATGCGGAAGCGCGAGCGATTTGTCAAAACTTCCGTGCAAACCGGTCTTCAGGGGGAGAGACCGGCGATCCGAAATTGCTCTCTTTGCGCCGATCGCCCGCGGGGGTTGCAATCATGGCCAGCCGCATCGGTCTCGCCATCGAGATTTACGTTCGCGCGAATTAAAGATTTCCTGATTGCCAGCTCCCGACCGATCGAAGACAATTTCTCTCTACGAAAATCGGTGATTATAACGACACGACGTACATACTTGTGACACTCCCACGTACAAGCCGGTATTAATCTTAATTCCATTAACGTAATAGCCATGCTGCCGATATAATGACCTGTACAATTTGTCATCGATTGTTGAGCAAGATGTTTCTTCTGCCTGCTTATTTAATCGTTATTAGATTTATTTTTACGATAGGTAAATGTGGCTTATTTGCGCGCTTTATGTTCTTGTAGATTGCTTTCTCAAAATGATACCGGCGATGAGTATTAAAGATCGCAAAAGATAGAAAGGGAAGAAAATTAGTTAACTGCAGGATAAAATGTAGAATAATTTAATAAAACTTAACAATACAAATGATTAAAAAATAGATTAATAGAAGAGTAAGGGATTAGAATTAATTTAGGAACTAAACATGATTATATAAATTAGAACAAAGTATGACAAATAACTGAAAATTTTATTTAATTGAAAAACTCGTGAAAAATGAGACACTTGACGTTAATTAGAAATTATGAGAATAAGATGCAAGATAAAACCTTTGTGAATTAATTATAGAGTTACGCGAGAAACAGTTTAGCTGTGTTAAAGAAGAATGAAGGAGACGAGGAACGTCCGACAGTCGCGCCATTTTTTTTTTTTTTTTTTTTTTTAATCACGAGAACGCACGATTTCCTCTTGAAGAGTAGTGAGCTCCCGGGTGGATCAACGGGTGCCCATTGAAGCGAGATTCATCGCGCGGCGAGTTCACCGGGAACACATAAATTGCACGTTCTTAATGCGGAAGCGCGGCCGATTTGTCGAAACTTCCGCGCGCGCGAACCGGTCCTCCTTGTTCTCTCGCCGCTCCGAAATTGCTCTCTTTATGCGATCGCCCCGAGGAGGATGGTTGCAATCATGGCATTCCCCGTTCCTTTGCAAGATTTATATTTGACCGCGTTTATGTTATTGTATACGTATCCCCACGCACGTGTCGGCGGTGGGTGGACGTGCGCAAACACCGACAGGTGCAGAATGCAATGGCGTGTTACACGAAAGGCGGGGGGGAATGAAAGACGAGGAGGGTACACGAGAGGAAAAAATGTCGCCACGCTTTTTTGTCACTTGGGCGATGCTTCTTCGCTTTGGAGTGTCTTCGCGTTCCCGTTCACGGGGGGCTCGACGGGACGAGCGTGGTGGAGGAAACGGCGGGGCCTCAGGGTCCTCTCCTTTGGGCCGGTCGTGTGTGAACCCGCTGCGCGAAGCGCATACCAAACTCGTCCCTCTCTCTTTTTCTCTGTCCTTGCTCTCTCCCTGTTTCTCCTTTCCCTCGAAAGGCTGTCGAGACCGTCCGCACAAACCACTGGCAGCGTGCAGTGTCTCTCCGATTCGCGTTTTCTCCGAGAGTACCTTGATCCGTCGTTTCTACGAACTCGTAAAAAGAATCACGTGTAATACAACATAACGCAAGAATATATGCAAAAGGATTTATAGTAACATACATTTCCATCGTTTCTCAATAATTTATTTTCTGTCCGAAGGGCAGAACGTGATTTCGACGATTTTGAAAGAAGCCAGTTTTGGCCGCATTAATTTCGAACTTTACTACTGGATATTACCGATCGAAACGAATGTTGATTACGTGCATCCGTTACGACGTCCCGAGTCTCGCCAACTCACCCGTATACTCGAAGTGAAGCGCATTCGTGGAATAACGTGAACACGGTCGGACAGTCGAGGCGAGCATTTAATGCGAGGCATAGCGCGCGTATCCCAGACTCGCGTTATGTTATGCAGGTAAGGTACCACTACCAGCACTACCAGCACGATCATCAGCATATCGCCATCCGCGCGGCGTTTCCACTTTGGTTCCTCCAAGCGGGAAGAAGGCGCGCCGTGCACTTGGCCTTGTGCCCTCGCAGATAGTGGACGCCTCTCTTCTACGAGCATCTCCCCGTCCACGAAGACGACGACAACGACGGGATCCTCTCCCTCCTGTCGTCCCCTCGTTCTCCATCTCTCCTACCTCTCGCACCGCTTTGCTCTTCCTCTCATTCGCGATCCTGCCCTCTCTCCCTCGAAGAGTCTTTCTGCAGTTCTGGGTACACCGCGAGATTTATTAGCCATCCGGCTAATTGGGAAGCGAGGACGGCCGGCGGGATTACAGAACGGAGATTTCCGTCGCCAAAGGGACGGTGCTACCGAGAGAGAGAGAGACGACGCAACGCGACCGGACGGTGCACTGGACGGAATCCCTGGCGAACGAACCAGAATCGCCGGCCGCAAAAGCGGCCCGTTGCGTTCCACGGCGTCGCCACGTTTTTCAATTACGGCGCGACGCTCTATCTACCGCGTGTTCCGGCTTGGTCAATTAGCGAGATTGATTCTCCGCTGCGAGTCGAACACGTACGTGATTATCTTCCCGACGATTTTCTCGACGACAATCTGCCTTACGTAATACTTGATCGAATAATATTGAGGAAAAGGCATTAGCGAGGCTAAGGATTTATCTGTTTCTATTTAAAATTGAATTCGTTGAAATACTTCTTAGTTTCTCGCCTCGCGAATTTCTGTTCCAATCACGTCGGGATCGTGGAAATAAAAAGGCGCCTACTTTGCAGAGATCGTTTCCTCGGGCGTCGCGTTACCGCGTGGCCGACTGTAAATCCCGTCAGAATGAGGAGACGCGATTGCACTCCGACACATGCGTGAGAACGCTCCGCGTCGCGTCGCGAAATCTAACGCGGCGACTAGGTAGAGGGAGGAGATCGCATGGGAAATCGGAGGGAACCTTTGGGTACCCTCGTTCGATCGCGTACGCCGTCGCCTTTTGTATGCGTCCTCACGTACGGCTCGTTCGATCTTTTCCGCGAAACCTAAGACACGTCGCTTGACATAGAGAGAGGAGACTCGGCGCACTCTATTCGGCGTACGTAAGTACCTATCTACCTGCTTGTCTGCCAGCCTACCAACGAACGCACACGAGCATGTACGTGCGCGCGTACGTAAGTCATAGGCCCGATAGACTGACGGACGAGGTAGGCAAGCGGGCAGGCAGGCAGGCAAACGGCCAGATAGCCTCGCAGCGGGATTCTACGTGCTTCACGTGTCCGCTCGCTTCCTTCGATCTCTTTAGACTCGCTTCGAATCGCCTGCGCCGCCGCGTGATGCTCTAATACACCGGACATGCAGATTGCACAAATTCCGGACCGACCCGACCGCCAACGAGGGTTTGCTCATCGAACTCGAGAGGCACGGCGCGAATAAAATTCCTACGAGTATTACTACGAATTGTTCAAACAGACTGATACTTGTGTTCACACTCTGTCAATCAACGAAGTTTTGCAAGTTTTGACAAAAACTTGCATGATATTATTCTGGATTATGTGCCTGTTGGTACCATGTATAAAACTATGTTTTAAATATTTTAAATATTTAATCTGTAAACGCGGACACCGTTTTTCAACAATGTTTTCAAAAACTTTGCATTAACAGGCAACGTGGGACCGACTGTTGTCTTACAGGAAATTAATTAATTGGTCATCGCAGGGAAATAGACGTGCATCGACTTCTTCGAGAATACCGCTCGGCTTAATTAATTTCCTTCGCCTACGCGAGTTGGCCGCGGCGATTCCTTCCACGTCTCTCGAAAAGACAGTGGAATCGTGCCGGCAATTTCCAATAACTAGAGGTTCCGTTCTCTCGATACCGAAAGATTCGATTTGCATGAATCTTCTGCACTGAGAGAAATGTTTTGTATTATGAACCAAAAGTTTTGTTGATATATGCTCACGAAATTTATTTAGTTGCTGTAAACAAATATGTTATTTGCTTATATCTTGTCAAATCGTTTTGGAATTGTTTAGAGAACAAAACTGTTTTGTTCTCTAAACCAAAACAACTTAACAAGATGTAAGCAAATAACATATTTGTTTACAGCAACTGAATAAATTTCTTGAGCATATATCAACAAAACTTTGGTTCATAATACAAAAACATTTCTCTCAGTATGCTTTTCAATTTTTTCCGCGTATTTTCCGAAAGGAAAAAATTGTCGGATGCATCCATGTGGCATGATTCTAACAAATTCTTACTCGTGATGCTTTATGTATTTCGGCGTGTTTACGTGCTCTGACACGCATTCAAATAATGGTTTATGCGTGTACTTCGCGTCGCACAATTTGAGAAACGGGATAATTCATGTTACGTACTGGACAACCGTGGAATACGAGATGACGCATACGACCGCGAAGCAGCACGTATGCACATCCCACGCTCGTCTTTCTTCCGCATTATATTTATTATATTTTCTTAAGGTCGTGCACGATAAAATTGATAATTGCTATTTTCAATAGCATATTGAATATATGTTATTTTGATTAAATTGCATTGGTTATTGCTTTAGTCATTGGTCATTTTTTCTGTCATTTTAATTCGTTAATCTTAGACGATGGATTTCATTCCTTGTTCGCTATCCAGCGTATTCTCGGCATTACGAAAATTTGATTATTAGCTGCTTTGGTTAGATCATCAGCCACAAGTTGCATTCCCAAGGATGCATCCGCTTGACTAGTTGGCTTTCAATTTCCCCCTCGGTATTTAATGGTGAAAGGGGAAATTCGTCAGGTACGCCCGTGATTATAACGCTGCGAGGCGGAATAACGAAACGCCCACATGAATTCCTAGATCCACGATCGTGCCATCTTGGCGGCTCTTGGTTCTGCTCTCTTGACGCATCACGCATGTTCGTTTCTTTGTTTTAGGCCTGCTTGCATGATAATTCCGAGCAGGTACAGCGAAGATTTAAAGTTCATTTTGCATAATGAGCGAACAGTCAGAAATGGAAAAACCATGCCTAATTCATGATTGTTATTCCCAAGTCTTTTTGAGGAATTTTCATATATAATAAACATTTCAAACTCGACTAAAATTTAAATAAATAATTTTGCTGATACATTTTAATTGATAACAATTTCTCCAAACACATTAACGAAACAAATTAGCATTTACATGCGATGATCCGACGCTTATCGCGCCGGTTGGTAGCTTATCGAGTCCGAAAAATCTGACACGATATTAGAGACTTCCTCCGACCTTAACCTTAAACCATTTACGTCTCAATTGTGACGAACTCGTCGCGAAGGAATAGGAGCGGCGCGACAAAGGAAGCGTCACGACGTTCGAGCACAAAAGACGTTCTTTTCACGGGGAAGCAGGCGCGACAGACGGTCACAACCGACCGCATTAGAATATATATACGAGGTGTAAAAAAAAAGGCGAGCACGAAAGTCGCGGGCGTGGGAAAGCCGGTCCTCGAGCGAGCCACCAATTAACACCAATTAACGCTCATCTGCTCTAGGTACTGCCAGCCAGCGGAGCTGACTTTACGTTTAGCGCGAGACGTCTGACTCGCCGCGGATTGGCCACAACATGCTCTTTGTACTGCAAAGATTGCATCATCGAGTATATTGCCTCGTCGAAATAAGAGAAACGTACTGGATAATGATTATTCCCTTTTGATAGAATTAACACTCGGAAGTTAATATAATTTTTTGAATTCTTTGACAAGCAAAACTCGCGCGAATATCAATTGGTGCGATGCATAACAATTTCGATAGCTGGGAAAGATTCATACGCTATAGACTCGTGAATTAAGTTAAATCACGAGCAATTGTGCATGATGTCAAAATTAGAAAAAGAATGGGCCAGCAAAAAGTCGCTGAACGCTCACGTAAGAAATAAATCACTATATATAGTAGAAACGGATCACTTTGTCTGTTTGAAAATGAATCGCTTAATCAAATTATGCTCCGAAACTCTTCTAATTTTAAAACTATAATCGTTTTTCGCGATAATTTCCAAAAATGTATTTAAGAATAAATAAATATATATATATATTTATTTATTTAGGTAAATATATATTTATACATATATAAATATTTGTAATAATATGAATTTGTCAAGGCAATGTAAATTTTGAAATGCGCTTTTACAAGTTGCGCAGCGTTTTCATCGTTATTACTTTACGAATACCAAAGTCGAGACTCTTTGTTCATTGTCTAATTTCCGAGGATCGTCAAGTTCATTATACCGATGCAGGCGCGCTTGCGAGCGCGAGACGCCAATGCGCGCTAATCTTTTTTTCACCGGGACCGGTTCCATCAGAGGAACACTTCCAGCTTTCTACCATCGCATCGGCGGCTCGACTCCCGTGTAACCCCATCGGGTGCCAGCGTGCGGCTACACGAAGAAGCGGATAGTCGCGTCTTCCGTGCGCGGCAGCACGATTCGAATTTATTTATTGCATTAACCGGCCGTCGCTCACTCACGGCCCTTGATTGGTGGTACCAATCGGGTTCCCCTTTGCGAGCGACGCAACACGCTGGCGGAGATAAGCCGGCTATATAAAGGACGAAACTGTCATGTCGATACTCGTGCAAACGGCATTGTAATTATCCTAATTAACGGCCATTCTCTCAGTTTTGCATTATCATCCAGGCATTATCAATATATCACTAGTCATTACAACAAGGCTTACGGTAATATCCAAGTTCTAATCATGATGCTTTGCCTATGCCGCGTTGAGTTTATCCACACAGGTATTATGTCGCATAGTGTATGTATAAATCATCAACTATCGTATAATTTAAGAAACAAGGCAATTTATATAACGCACTTTACACACTTTGCGGTGGAACGGGAGATGACACCCGCTTCGGCATCTTGTTATCAGATTTACATTACATCGGAATCAATACGTTCTACGCCATCCCGTTTACACCGGAAGTTGTTTTCTACCGCATAGTTTCGCACGACGAATGCGCTTTCGTGTAACTCTCGGTTATATAAGCTGAAGTCCTGAAATTGGTAACCCTACACTATCATATAATTTAAACCGCCCCCAAAGGTCAGCAGACGCTGTATAAATTTGCAAAAGCACCAGGCTCCGAAGGTCCCACTTAGAGCCATGCCTGGCGAGGAATTATTCAAGCTGGGCAAGGGTTAATTGCTGCCTTCATCAAACCACCTCCCTTCCTCTTTCAAATGAGCCCTTGTCGTCCGTGACATCACCGTTCTGTATTTAATCCAGCTTCGTTGCGTCACGGCGATGCTGAATCGTAGACGAGGACCCGAACAGATCTGTCAAAATATAAGAGATAAACTCGATTATAATATACGTACATTTTTTTTTTGTGAAAATTTATTCAAAATATTTTACTAGGTAATAAGTAAAAGGTAATAAAATAATATTAAAAATATCAAAATAAATTACACACACACATATATATATATAAAATAATGTAAAAAACGAAAAAGTTTTTAACCTGAACCTTCTTATCAATTACTTGTTGCTTTATAGCTTTTGCGAAAAATTATTTTAATATATTCTATTGCAGAGGCAATTCACATTGATCCTGCAAGCGAGGGACGAGATGAGCGCCGGCGTGATCGAGGAAGCGAGTTACAGCGGCATCGTCTTGCCAGGACCCATGTGGCACACTCTCAATCATCAAGGAAGAAACGCTCACTTAGCGTATCGGGTGCGGGTCCAGTGCGCCGATCATTACTACAATGCGACCTGTACGAAATTCTGCCGACCTAGAAACGACATTTTCGGCCATTACACCTGCGATGAGAACGGGGACAAAGTGTGCATACAGGGATGGAAAGGCGTCGACTGCGAGACAGGTGAGTCTAACATAATTTCGATCGACGACCAATGATTACTCAGGATCGTTGTTACATAGCTATATGTCACTTTATTTAGAATATATATATGTCCAAAATTTATATATCCTACATTTAGATTAGAATTGAAACGCAAACTTCAATGTTGTCTTCTTTGGGAAAATAATTTTCTTCGATAAATTGATAAATATGTCATTTTTTACCAACTTCGAAATAATTCTTCTTATTTTTTAAAATCATATTGGAATGTATTGCAAAAAAGAAAAGTGTAGAATTTCCTTAACATATTTCAGTATTAGCACCTCAGGTGTGCATCGACTTTAGAATGAATTATTGCTGATTAATCCCGCATTTACCGCGCGTATAACTACGTATTACCATGAGCATTATTAATTATACTGGACGCGCTGTAACGTATAGGTAAAAAATATCTGCGTAAACGTATTCCTTGACCCTTCTGTGAATCCGTTCATAGAAAATATTTCGCAAATAAATTACTTTTATTCAAGTATTACATGAAATCTTTACATATACGTATATATGCACACACATATATACATAATTATATTTAATTTTCAATTCATTATAACTTGATTTCATAACACATAATATAACACATAATACCGTCAGTTTTCTTTATGATGCAAAAATACCCGCTGTATATAAAATAAAAAAAGAATTTACTTAATTAACGAACTCCCTTTTTTGTTCAAGAGAAAAAAAAACTTGTTCAGGATAGATACAAAGATACACGCCGTATTCTCGCTCGTCATCTCGTTACGCATAAGAGTATCTTCGACCGCATCGATAGCGTATACGGCGCAGGCTGATTTTTTGCTCTCTTCCATGTGCCACCGGGGCAATAATTAATCGTTCATTGGAGCGTGAAATTTCACGACACGACTTACCGCTTATAGGTGACTCGATTTAACTCGATTTCTCACGCATACATATGCACCTCCCAGCTTAACAAGACTTACAATTCGATTATGGGCTATTAATAATCATTGTATTAATAATCAAGCCATTGCATAATACTTCGATAATACTCAAGATAAAAAAAACTTTGATCTTCGTATAAGAGACTTATCCTGCATTTGCTTTTGTGGAATCCGTAATTGACAATTGAAATAAACAATATTACGAACAATGAACTTGATATTTTAATCTTGAATTACAATTATTATTAATGATTAATAATGAATTAGGTTTGACCGTTTTCTAATTAAATCAATTTAACAATAAAAGGAAGCCATCTACAATCGATGCTGGATCTCTTTTGCAATAATTTCATCAAGTACTTTTTTCTTTTGTTCGGTCAACTAAATTATAATGTTAGTTTTTTTGTCTTAAAAAATATTTATTGAGGACTTTGGGTAATATTTTTCATTCAAGACTTGAGTAATCCATGAAAGTCTAACAGATACGGAAACGAACAGTACGAAAAAAAGATACCGAGAAGACCGACGGCAGAACGGAAGGACGAACGAAACTGCCCTCTACGTTCCGCGATATATATCTTTATTTCCACCGTTCCGGATTCTCGGTCCGTCCCCCGGGGAACGCAATTCCGTCACGTCCACGATTTAGCGCGCAGGAAGTCGCCTCGGTGACTCGAGCCGAGAGGAAGACGAGCGCCGCCGTGCGTGGTCCCGTATGGATCGTAAAACACGCGAATTATCCCGGAGCGTGCCTCAATGAGGCGGACGTTAGACGCATGTCGTACGATCGCCACAAAGGTAGCGACACATCACGCCAGGTCCAGTCGCACAATGCTGCGCCGACTAATATAACAGCTCTTTCTTCGCTGCTTAATCGTTACTTCCGCCTCGCCGTGACCGCTCCGTGGTTACTGTCATCCCTTCCCCTTTATGACGGGACACAACGCGCGCATAAGGTCGATCACAAGCGGACCGACGACGACTCGAGGAGACCCCGACCGCATACATTTGACGATTCCGGCCGTTAGATAGATACGTGAGTCCCCTTTCTGCACTCTGGCATTTAAATCATGCCACTCTTTTTCTGAACAATCCGACATTTGCACGATATCGTGACACAAAAATAAAGTTCCCTCCAGTGCTACTGTAAAGTCGAAATATGCATAGAAAGAAATAGGTTTAACATTCGTATTTTGACTATTTGATAGTTATGTATTTTTTTCCGAATAAAAATGTACAGTCAGTTTCATAGAGCTATGTACACGTATTATTATTTTCGTGCTGACAAATTTTGGGATGTAATAAAGATTAGAAGGGTGCAAGAAAATTGAGATTCCATGTGCTGGCGCTCAAATAATAATTTGCTTGCCCAGTCATTTCACAAGTTTGCACGTTCATGATATTATGCCAAAGGAATTTAAATGACATGCGGTTACTTCGACGACGCTGCTCGTTTTCCTTGGCACTATGAACTTTGAGATTCTACTGTTTGATAATCAGCAACCACTATTATCTCGGGTCGCTACTCGATAATCCACTTTTTGCCATATCAAACACATACAACAGCGATATCGTTACATCGCGACACTTTTGTTTCTAACTTCGTATAAACTTCCGGTCTCGTCAAAAGATTGAATCTTCTTGACACAAAGCGCGAATACCTAAAAAATTTCTCCCGTTTAACGACGCGGAAAGATCGAGTTATCGTTTTGAGCACGTTCTACTTAGGCGGACGGAAAAATGCGCGAACCCCAATTAGAAACTATCGGCGAAGATCGCGTGTTCGTGCAAGGCGATGAGACGCGAGTCTTGGCTACGAGAAAAGATAGAAGGAAAGAGAAAGAGAGAGAGAGAGAGAGAGAACTGGCTCCGACATTTTTATCGCGCTGTGAAAGGTCAATAGGAGAATTTCACTCGTGCATCGTCTTCACACGATGCGCCAACCTGGTCGCGCGATAGAGGTAAAATCTCTACGCTAAGCGCATACATGGTGCTCTTTTAATATTTGGCAACCGCGAAAAGATCTTGCATATTAGTATTCCCTAGCGCTCGAAGTCCATAAATTTCGGTTGTAAAAATATCGCACCATTGCATTACGACAATTGATGTGTGACGATAAAATTAGACTGAGGGAAAAAATGTATAAAATTAATAACATGCCATGCGTGTAATTCATCGCCAAGAGACAAGCCTTTATCTCGCGCACGCAATAAAAATATAATTACATTTCTCCGAGAGAGAGAGAGAGAGAGAGAGAGAGAGAGAGAGAGAGAGGGTTGCCTCACAACAATGACCCTCTCGACGCGCGGATTACCGGCGGACGAATAAAAATTTTTCTCGCGACGCATGCAAGCACAGATGAGTTTTCTTGGAAAACGCTTCCGCGTGAGCGGCGCGGCCCGGTCATATAGTCGCGCGCGAGAAAATCGCGGACCACCGCGCCGGTCCGGCAATCCGCCTCACTTCGCGCAGCTGTTCCATGCAAAAAGGCGTATGACGCGGAAAAAGGAAGAGACGCTTCGCGAATGGCGAATCGCGCAAGTTAATTTACCTAACTGCCGGCATATTAATCAAACCGTGGGCATACGAGTAGCAGCGCGATCGTTTCAGCCCAGGAGAGGGATTTATAGTTTCTAAACTGTGCGAAAGGACTGGGCGCGGGGCGCGCGAAGGAGTCTCTGGAGATTGTAAGAGCATGGGGGCCAAGGCTTGATTAGCTCGATCCTCGACGACGGACGACAGAAGACGATGACGATGACGACGACGACGTTAGCATATGCAAGCGCCGCGTCTCGCGGGAATCGCGGATGATGCAGCGCGGCAAGAAAAGGCTGTCGCGAATGCAACGTCATTTAGGGGGCCCCGAAGTATCGCGATGCAGTCGTATAAATATCCGTAAATGTCCGTTGTCCGTGCCGGACGGGAGAGCGGGGCTATTAATCATTAAGAATGCCGCGGGCGGTATACGCGCGAATGTAACGTACGCGTGTACGATAATCGCGTATGCACGGTAACGGTAAAGGTGTTGGTACACGGCCGACTGAAATCCCGAAAAGACATACGTATGCGCACACGAGCGAGCGCGCGGCATGAGTTTTCGTTTCACGGTTGGAGGGATAATCCTTCTCTCTGTCACTTCTCATCTGTCTTTCTGTCCCACCGGCTAATTGAGTTGCCCCGTCCCGGCGAGATCCCCGTCACGTACGTCCTCTTTTCCCGCTGTTTCTTTCTTTTTTTTTTATCCTGGCTGGAAGAAATCGAGTCGTCATCGTCGCTGCATCCTCGTCGTGCTTCGTCGTTTCCGGACGGAAAGGGAAAAGGGGAGGTACGATATCCTGGCCGCGCCGAAATTAGATTTTCTCGTCCAACTACCTGCATAAAGAACCTGTTGCTTCGGCACTTCCTCTCGAATCTACAAGTAATTGAAATATCTGGTAATGGTGCGGTAATTCCTCAAGAAACCGTAGAAAATGTCACTCGTCGGTCCTCCGCGTTCGTATCGACCCCCGTTTCGTTCATTACATCTTCGCTAATTACGTTTGCCCCGACTCTATGACTCTTACGTGTCGCATGTCGCGCACGGAAGACGAACAAGAGACTTAATCCGTCTACGTCACCATCCACAAATGTCCGTAGATATCTCGAGAGAATTCTTTTCGAATCTCTTGTTCAATAGCTGCGTATGATCGATGAGTAAAACTGAAGTCTCTTAAGAGTACGCAAGTATCTCAATCTTCACGATGCAATTATATCTTATTTGCAACGGTTGAAAAGTAAAAGAATATAATGGAAAAGTATTATGCATTTGAAACTGCGTCGGAATTACTGCGACAAAACCGTCATTAACGGAGTTGTTGGAAATTATTGCACCATGGGTCATTTGCTCCTACTCAATATTTGTCTGAAGCATTGAGATAAAATTAGGTTCTACTCAATGTCATGAACTTATCTAATTTAATCATGTTTTAGTAAAAATTAATGATATTTTGAGTAATGAGAATCTGGAATAGTTAAAAATGTCTCAGATTAAGTATAATTTGTACAAATTTAACAGTATGCGAATCACTAGAATCTCAAGCGTCCCGAATTGACTGCGACAGCAGCATCATTTTGTGTAATTCACAAAAATCATTTCAGCCGTGTGCAAGGAGGGCTGTCATCCCGTGCACGGCCACTGCAACGTCAGCGGCGAGTGTCAGTGTCGGCACGGCTGGCGCGGCGAACTCTGCGACCAGTGCATGCCTTATCCCGGCTGCAAGCACGGCTACTGCAACGGCTCGAGCTGGCAGTGCATCTGCGACACGAACTGGGGCGGGATATTGTGCGACCAGGATCTCAACTACTGCGGCACCCACGAGCCGTGCCAGAATGGGGGCACGTGCGAGAATACCGCGCCCGATCAGTACCGATGTACGTGCCCGGAGGGCTTCTCCGGGCCGACCTGCGAGAAGGTCGACAATCCGTGCGCGTCCAACCCGTGCCTGAACGGCGCGATTTGCCGCGAGCTCGGCGAGACAGCGCAGTGCGAATGTGCCCCGGGCTTCACCGGATCATTCTGCGCGACCGACATCGACGAGTGTGCCTCGCAGCCATGCCAGAACGGCGGTACCTGCGTAGACGGCAAGAACGGCTTCGTTTGTAACTGCCCGCCCGCCTGGCAGGGCGTGCTCTGCCAGTTCGACGTGGACGAGTGCACGCTCAAGGAGTCGCCCTGCAAGAACTTTCTCACCTGTATCAATCTAGCCGGCGATTACAGGTAGGTACCGCCGCCTTTGTTGTCAATTATCGTGAATTCGTGGAAGGTCTTTCAGTAGCGGGATTTTATCTTTCCAATGTTGATGGTTCTTTGTTACTTTTCTTATGTTCCGTGTATTCAACAAGAACTAGAAGAATTATGTATATTATGCGGGTAGATATAAACGCGTTTATTAATTAAAAGCAACAATTTAATTAATAACATTCGACAATCATAGAAATGCGAAGATATCGAGAATAGCAATTAATAAGCCCGAGAGGAATTATATTTCAGATCTAACTGAAATTTAAAGTCTAAACGATTTTCCTTCAAGTCGCAACCTTACCACTCACAATTTTTTTTTATCGTTTTTTATCGCAGGTGCCGATGCCGGAGCGGCTTTACCGGGAAGAACTGCACGAAGAATATCAACGACTGCGTCGGCCAGTGCCAGCACGGCGCGCTCTGCATCGATCTGGTGGACGATTATCATTGCAGCTGCACTCCCGGCTATTCCGGCAAGGATTGCGACGTTGATATCGACGAGTGCGCGTCCAAGCCGTGCCAGAACGGCGGCGAATGCCGCGATTTGGTGAACGCTTACGAGTGCGTGTGCCCGGTGGGCTTCACCGGCTACCAGTGCGAGATCGATCGCGATCATTGCAGTCCGAATCCGTGTCGCAATTCGGCGCCGTGTTTCAACACACAGACCGACTATTACTGCCATTGCCCGGCACAGTGGCAGGGTAGAAATTGTTCGGAGCCGGCCTCGCACAATCCACAATTCGGCGCGCTAGACGACGGGCAATCGGGTTGCGGCAGCGAGGGTACTCCGTGCGGCGGTAAAGGCCGGTGCAGCGGCGGCAGATGCATTTGCGATCCGGGTTACACCGGCGTGCACTGCCACGAGAACATCAACGATTGCCGCGGCAATCCCTGCCTGAACGGCGGCACGTGCGTTGACCTGCTTAATTCCTTTCAGTGCATTTGCAGAGAGGGCTGGAGCGGGGATCTTTGTGATCAAAGTAAGTAATGCGAGGCATTTAAAAAATTCAATAAAATGGAAATTGTTCGATCTAGTCGTTTGAACTTGATACAATGTGGTAAATGAATTCTTCCAGATGTAGACGAATGCTTGACACAACCTTGCCGTAACAATGGTACCTGCGTAGACGGCGTGGCGGACTTCACGTGCATCTGCCAGGGCGACTGGAAGGGTAAAACGTGCGCGCTTCGCCGCGGTCACTGCGAGCCAGGCACTTGCCGAAACGGCGGCACTTGCCAGGATCGCGGTGATGGCTTCACGTGCCATTGCCCGCATGGATGGGAGGGTGCGGCTTGCCACATCGCATCGCCGTCGGCGTGCACGAGTAATCCCTGCGCGAACGGCGCGACCTGCGTAAACACGGTTGACGGTAGCTACCGGTGCGTTTGTCGCGAGGGCTTCGAAGGGCCGAATTGCCGGCGCAACGTGGACGATTGCCAGCCAGTGCCGTGCCTGAATGGCGGCAAATGTGTGGACGGTGACAATTGGTTCAGGTGCGAATGCGCGCCCGGCTTCACCGGACCGGATTGCCGCATCAACGTGAACGAATGCGCGAGCGATCCGTGCACCGGCGGTGCCACTTGCGTGGACGGTATCGCGAGCTACTCGTGCGTCTGTCCACCCGGTAGAACCGGTCCGCGATGCGAGATCCGAACGGCTGGTGGACCCGGCTGTGCGGCCGCCACATGGGAGGATGACTGCAACATATGCGAATGCCGGAATGGCAAGAACCAATGCAGCAATGTCTGGTGCGGGCCGGGCAACTGCCTGAACGGCACCTCTTGCTTGGCCCACGAGGTCTGCGTTCCTAGTCCAGGCGAGAGTTGCCTGGCGCCACCGTGTCCGGCGTGGGGCGAGTGCCGTCCCATCGAAACTGGGAGGCGAGTCGGCCCACCCGCGTTACCAGCTCCGCCGTCCTGCTGGCCCGGACAGTCCATGCTCGGGCCAACTTGCTCGAGACTTACGATACTACTGCGGAGAGATACCTTGGCATCCGGCACGTCAGTAGAGCTGCTATGCCGTCGTCTGAGGAAGCTCCTGGCCGATCCACGAAGACCGCAGTCGGTGGTGCTGCTGTGCGATCTGAAGCCCGGTGACAACGATACGGTGGAAGTGACCATCTTCTCCGAAGCAGCGGCGGACGCGGCTCGCGATCTCGGCGAAACACTCAGTCGTCCGCTAGCCAGGCCTCTCGTTTTGGCCTCTGTGCTGGAGGTCAAAGTAGAGACGGCATTGCTCAGTGAGCCCAGTTCGGCGAGTGCAGCCAACGCCGGCGGCTACATAGCTGTTCTGGGCGGCGCTCTGGCGACCGTGCTGTTGTTGGTGCTATTTGGTAGCCTCTGGTATCTCAGAAGTATGAGGCATAGATCAAACTTGACGGCGACTACCAGCAGCGAGACGTCGTTACATCGTCATCGCAGCGATCTGGATGAAAAATCGAACAATCTTCAGAACGAGGAAAATCTGAGGAGATATGCCAATCCGCTGAAGGATCAGGATTCCGAGCCTCGTGTGTCTGTCGTGAGGCCTCTGTCAGGCACTTCGCTCGGCACGTTGACCGGCACCGAGGAGAGTCTTGAGATGGTATCTGAGGAAGGTAGACATCGTTTACCACCTCTCTACAAACCGCCCAGCGCGGAAGCCAGGAACAATACGGCCAGTTTTAGCTACGAGGAAGGACCACACAAACCTTACAGCAAGCCTAGACTACAAGAACCACCGTACCCTCATCAGCAGCCAGGTACCAGTCAGACATCAGGACCACATCAAGTGCTAACGGTGCATGTGTGATTAAATATCATTAAAATAATATGAAGAACAGTTGGACAGAAGTGTCGGTGATTTTCTTCATTTTTCTTGCATACATAATGCACTAATGAAAATTCTTAGGGACTAGAAGGTAACGCTAGAGACTGAACGCTTACTTGAACGATCTATTTTTTGTGATAATGGGAAATATGACTCTCTCGATTTCGAGATAACTTGAGACGGCTCTCTCCTGAGGTTCTTCTTTAAAGTTGAACCAATGTCTAGAATATTATATTAGGAACAAATGCAGAGAAAAAAGAAAGAGAATGCACGATTTTTATAGGGCTCAGCAATATGATACTATGTTATAAGAATAAGATAACGCATAAATTTTCGATGATTTTCCGAAGCGCATCTTTTTAGGGTTGTTTCATTCATATTCTAATAGTATTATTAGAACATAATGTTGAAAATTCTCAATTTTTGGATAATTGTACAAAAATATTATGTACGATTGAAAATTTAGAAAATATTAAAAATTTATTTTCTCTCTTTTTCTCCTCCGACCCTTTCGTGTTTCTATATGACAATAAGCGATCGACAATTATAAATAATTTTTAATGATAATGATCAGTTGTTATTGTTGTACATATGTACATAGCTCGTACTTATTAATTTCGCTAAGCCTGTCTCCTTCGCATCCTTTTCGGCGTTGCCATTCCTCCCCCTTATACGCGCTTTGATTTTATATGTTTATATTTAATCCTGTATTCTTTTGATATTATTATATATCGCCATTGTTAGCATTTTTTATTTTCATAACTTGAAAAATAGGATGGCACCGTCGCACCTACGAGATGTATTGTTTGTCATGTATAATCGTCGAAGCGAAACTGCGTTCCATTCAAGATCAGAAAATACGTAAATGAATACGTAATGTATGTAAATTAATTGGACAAAAAAATATTACCGTTGTTTTCTTAAGTATCATCATTTAGGACTATTGCGATTGATACATCACGCAGACATCGCTCGATCATCGTACGTGAAAGTGTGCTTTGTATGATATAACGTGGGCTTCAAACGTTCCTTCAGACGATATTATTGTGATACTCATAGAGGAAACAATTTCATTGTATAGCATTACTATGGTACGTGTTTATTTACTTCAACACTTGCTCGAGTTTTATTTTTTTCGCGAAGATACGACACGTGATTTTTACACGGTATACTGCCATTGCGAAAGGATGTGCTATACGATACGATACTAAATCGCAACGGCACATTTGACTTGTAAAAAAAAATATTAGCGGCATAAGTGTAATACGATTTAGAACGTATTCGAACGCAGAGTAAACATGAACGATGTACATAGTGAAGCTATTGCATCGTGGAACGATGTAAGTAAATCTAAGTACACATGTCCAGATCATGTTCTTATCCCCAGTCATTATTGACCTTACCCTTAGATGTGCAATTCGTTTTCTTTTTTTTTTATATTAGTTTCCCGTATCCCCTAGCGAAGTGTCTACAACAAACTAGTTTAAACTAAGAAGCATAACTCGTTTTAGGCGTACATAGAATTACAGCAGGAAGGAACAAAGTTTTATAATAAATACTTTATTTTGTAGAGAAAGCTATATTATTGTACGAATACATATAGAAGAGAGTGAGAGACGATGAATATATATATATAAATATAA
>JAJVSH010000127.1:394965-411369 GCA_021460005.1 Tetramorium alpestre
CCAATCTGCTGGCAAATTTGACGCATTTTGCTATCTGGGTTTAGAAAAGGTGAAGCCACGTACTTTCGATACTAGTTCGCGAATGCTAGTGACGATTCTAGTGACATCGAACAAAAAAACTATCGTTTAGGGAATAATCGAGTTGAGAAAACATCGTTGAATAATCGATTCTGTAAAAGAATAATAATCGATGTCAAAATATTTGTCACGATATCGCCCATCCATAGTATAATCCAGACTTCGATTCGTCTCCTGTCTCATTCAGTCTCATCCTGTCTTTACATTTCATCTAACCTTTTACTGTTTTATTTATGTTTTTTGTTAATTGAATAATATGGGTATCCATCCATTGAGTATAAATTTGGTAAAAAGCGATAGTAAGGGTGACAGATTATTATTTCGATATCCACATATGACAAATCATGTAAGGGATTCGAATCAATGCACGAAACGAAAGAATCCTTATTCATTGACTAATACAGAAGATTTATTGCAGGTTTTTATTTTTATTTAAATACGTATAATAATAAATTCATGAAAAAAAATTTTTTTAAATATATATATAATTATTAAATTGCATTTTATTCGACAGTCTTTGCCATTTCCAACATCAAACATAAGTAATGGAAATTTAACTGGTTTAACGGACGAAGTTCTCTCTACTTTATTTGCTGTAAAGCCAGAATTATGTGAACAAAAGTTTGAGCTGAAAGTAAACGATGTTCGCTTTGTTGGACATCCAACTTTAGTTCCATCCCGTGGCTTAAAGGAAGTAAACTCCTCAATGCTTTTCAATATAGTTTTTGCACTGCAGGCACAAGCCAGTCATTCGATAGTAAAGTGTTATTATGATCTAAGCAAAAGGTGATATAATTTTGACATATGCATGAAAAAAAATTTATAAGAAGTGGAAGTAATATTTTTGATATTTTTAGATTAGGTATAGCATTGAGACATGAAGAAAAAAGATGTGGTTTTCTGACAGACGAAATAAAGATAATGGTATCGACACATGATGAGATTGCTGGAAGGTGAATAAAAGAATTTCATTTTTTTTTTATAAAATCACATATTTTAGATATGTACTTTTAGATCTGAAGGTGAAAGCGATAGCGATGAATCACCATATGAATTGATCCTTCAAAGAAGTTCATTGGCACGTGATTTAAAGGCTGTATTCAGTAATCTTAGCTATTCTGGTATTGTCAATATCATGATTAACAAGTGGATCCAAATTCGCTTCTGTCTTCCACAAAAAGTTCATCAGTCACATAAAAAAGGATTACTTATTGATCCCGAGATTATAGACAGGTTTATTAAGTAATATTATTACATCAAATACAAGATACATAAAGTACATCCGTGGGAATGAAAAGGAATTTTAATATAACAGCCAGAAAATTTTATCTTTATATTTTTACAAAAACTGATTACTTTTAACAAATCTTTTTATTTTTACAAATTTTATATTTTTAATTCTGGTTTTATTCCGATGGATATTTCTTATTTCCAGTTCTATATGTGTGTAAACAATTTTAAATGTATATATTTATTTTGCAGGTGTTTAAACAGTTTAAGACCCTATCATGGTATACTCTTGTTGACTGAACCATTGGATTTATTAGAATCTTTGCAAATAGATTGCTCTCCAGCACTTAAACGTTTGATTCAGATGTACAATCCATTAAAAAGTTTGCAGACTTTAGCAGCAGACTCAGATCTGACACTCGCACAGGTGTTTCAGATAGCTGGTCATTTAGTTTATTGGGCAAAGGCTACAATAATTTATCCACTTTGTGAAAGCAACGTTTATGTTGTGTCTCCCGATGCTGTTTTGACTAACCAGTTGCTAGATTCTTTCTCCGAACACTTTCCAGGAATTTGCTTACTTCAAGTATATATACTATAGTTAATTTCATTCTTTGGTTTTGCATCTATATTACATATTAATTTTAACCTTTCTTGTATCTTTTACTTTAAAAATATAAATAATATGTAATATAAATCAAACTTAATTATTGAGTTACTGATAAAATTTTATAAATTTTATATTTTATATGATTTCAGGTAATCAATGATTTTTCCTTACCAACTTCAATTAGTCAAAAGCTAAATCCTTTGAGCCAGCCGCAGCAACAAACGCAATTAGTAAAGATAATCATATGGCTATTAAAAAATCATTTGCTTTTACAGTTGCACACCTATGTGCAATATGTACCAACAGTGTACGGGCGTTTATCATTGGTAAGACACAATTATATATAATTTATTGTATAATTTAGTGAAATGTCTTATTTAAAAAAATTTCTAAAAAAATCTTGAGATAAAATTAATGAAACATAAATAGTTTATTACTTGTTATACTTTAGTCTTAATACATTTTTTATGTATTTTTTTGTTTGTGCTTATTAGGATACACAGGATCAACAAACACACGACATAAATGCGAGAATAGAAGAAAGCGAAAGTACATGGAGTTTGAATGAAACGCCAAAAGGGACGCCTACCGAAATCAAAGAGGAGTTATCACTGACAGATAAGGAGGATGTGTTATATGACTATCAATCGGAAGATTATGATATTCCTTCCGATGATAGAAAATTACTCGATAGACTATGTTGTCTTGGTTATTTTAACGGAGATTATCATTTAGAGGAAATTATGTATTTAGAAAATATTCGTAGATCTCAGTTATTACAACTTCTGGATAAGTTTCGAGATGTATTAATGACTTCCGAGTCTGAAGATCCCGCTATAGCACTTTTTTATAGTCGATTAGGTACTTGTTCTTAATTGTATAGCAGCAGAAGCAGTGATCTAGTCAAGAGTTATTTCAGGAATAACGTTTTTCGATTAAAAGATACAAACCACAAAAATGTTACAAACACAATTTGTATAAATATTAATAGCCTATATAAATAATAATAGCCTATATAATATAATATAGCTATATAATACATAAATTTTACCTCTCAAGATGATTATTTTTAGAAATTTTTTTAAATAACATTTTCTTTTTTATTTTATGCCATTTCATTTGTTACCTGTTATAATGAGTTTAAAAATATTAAAAACTCACAAAATTTTCTTTACTTTTTTGAAATTAGAATTATTTAGAGGTTGTCATTTGTTTTGTTACATATGTTTTTTGCATGTTTTATACTTCATACATTTTTATACAGCTATCTTATAGATAAATTGCTATATATTTAGTATCTATATCTTGAATTAGAAAACTTTATACGTTACAAAACATTTTATTTATTCTCTCTTACAAAACTCACAATAAAAGTCACAAGACTTTTATTTAACGTGCTTATTCTATGGATAATAATCTGCATTACAGTAGAAGAAATGAGATAATGCTGGGAGTTAACGTTATTTTATAAATATGTTTGTCCACACATCACTATTTTGTGATATTTTCAATTTATTTGTATCGATCCTTGAGCTGCCGTAGTTATTTTTCTTTTATTTATGTATATATGTACGGTATGTGGTGGTGCGTGTATGACTGCGGTCCACTTGACGCTACAAATGCTTTGAAGCAATTTTCTTCCCTTTTATCTGAATAAAGATAAAGCATTTGAAGCATTAAGTGGACCATAGCCTATGTATGAATATGTATGCATGTAATTTTAGCAGAAAAATAAATGACTATAGATTTTCGGACATACTGTACATACAGCTTTTCTCAAGTATATTCATGTTATTTCGTTCAAGTTTTTACTTTAAGATTGCAATAATTACATCAAGTAATCATGATATAGGCTATGTTTCATAATTGCTGCCAATACTGAAAAACTATAGTTTACGTGACGTGAAGTGCAGTATTTTCAGTACTGGCAGCAATTTTGAAACACAGCCATATATAAAGTTTAATTTTGCAGTAAATAATGCAGTTGCGATGTTTTTTTATGATAAATGATCAAAAATAATTTGAAAAATAAAATTTATATGATTTAACGCGATTAAATGTAAGATATGACCATTTCCGGATTAATCTTCAGTTACTGCAGTACATATGTATCGAGATTTTCTTATTAGAGATTATAAAACAATTAACAGCACTAGCATGACTAGAGTTTTGAGATGATGATAATTAAATAAAATATTTTGACAAACTAACAGGCAGGCTTAAGCTGAAGAAATATATGAATGTAATATTTTCTCAAAGTCTTTTAATGTTGCAACCTATTAAGATAGTGAAGAAATATGATCATGTCTTCAAATAATAAACGACATTCGAAAATAATATAAACAGATAAAATAAATATCTTATTTTTAATATATTCAAAATGTAAAAGAATACATTTGAATATATATTTTTATAAATTCCATAGTTAAAAAAACATCGTCAATCAAGACTCTAAGACAAGATAACATTGCATTTAATGCATTGCAAAGTACTGAATCAAATATTTTAAATATTACCTACCTCTCTCATTTGTATATTTTATTATCAGTCACATATAATTATTTATTCCTATTTCATGTTATATTCAACTCGTTAATTGTCGAGATTGTGCAATTAACATGTTTAGGCTCGAATGCAACAGCTTTTTCATTAAGATTAATGTATATCTAAATCATCATGCTGTATTGATATAACGTTCTATCTTTCTAGCGAAAGATTACTTTTAACGTTGTAAATTCGTAAGTACACTCACTTTATTAAAACCTGGGATGTAAATGTCCCATTCAGCAATTCCTTGAACAAGAACTTGTCATATTTTTTTTTTCCTTTTACAAGTTACAAGCTTTGTCATAGTTTTTGCCTTGGATAATTCTGTACTTTGCTTTTCAATTTCTTTAAGGCGCATTTAGCCGCTGTACATTTTGCGATTCTATAATTTCGCCCAATTCCTTTGAAGGAACCCTTACCAAACACGTCTACAGTTACTCGAACTCTACGGCCATCAGCCAGTTTCTCAGGCCTACTGAATTTTGCCGTTTCAGGTTCTAATTCCAATAATTCGCGGATTGGAGATTTGGGAACATTCGTACTAAATTGTTCTGCAATTATACATCTTTTTAATAAATTGAGACTTTATCTTTATTTGAATTGAGGAGATATATTTACCAATTTCTGACTTCATTATCGTGTAATAAACACTCCACACCGCATCGAGAGACATTCCGCTATCCAAGTAAATAGCGCCGGCTAATGACTCGAAAACATCACCTAGTGCCTTTGGAACTTCTACATCTTCAGCTTCCTCACATTCTTCCTCGCCAATCAAGTAATACTAAAAACGCACGACACATTCGTTATTATCACACTTATAGATGTACAATTTATTAAGAACGCAATGTTTGCTTTAATATATAGACACAATAATGTTCGCAATCTCTCTTTACCTAAAAAAAGTGTTTCACTGATTCCTATTGATTATATCACATTAAGTTTAATAATTGTAATGAATTATGAATTATGAATTATAATAATAATGGTAATAATGATAATGTTAATAGTGATGGCTGATGATAATAATAACGATAACAAGCAATAATAATTCCATGTACCTCTTCGCTAATGGAATGTCCATTTTCTTCTTGTATTCTTACAAAGCGATTTATTACTACACTTAAACCAGGTGAGAGATGACGGAAATATTTATGAAAACCGCATCTCACAGCTAAAGAAGCAAATATCGTGTTATTGACTAAGGCGGATCTTAAATCTGTTAAAGCACCTGGCGAATGTTGTCGGGAATCCTCATATAAATGTCTAGTTATTAAATAATCTGAAATGCAAAAGATATAATTTTAATGCGATGATTGCAGATAATTATTACAATTCGATAATTAAGCTTAAAAGATTTACCTAGTACAGCATCTCCAAGAAACTCCAAACGTTGATAACAATCCGTTAATCTATTTGGCTGATAAGAGGCATGCGTAAACGCTTGCAAAAGATAACTATTGTCACGAAATTTATATCCTATACTTTCTTCTAATTCTTCGTATCCATCGAGCATCATACGTAATTCACTCTCCGGATCAGGAATGTAACGAAGTAATGGATTTTGCGGTTCTTCCAATTTTCCGTAACAAATCTAAAAATTTAGATATAAAATCAAGTACTAGACACTCAAGTATTAGACTCAAGTATTAACCATAAACATAGCAGAAAAATTTTTTATATAAACAAGACGATTAAAAATTTATACATTATAAATTCATATTAGTTTTTTAAAACTTCAATTTTTAATATATTGGACATCCTAGAGATTAAAAAAGAAATCTCTGTTAAAATAATTCAAACTGTTAAAATATGATCCATTACGTTCCAGAAAACTATTCATAAAAAACGTGTCTTTGGATTATCACTACATTTCCGACAAATTTTAGAGTCTAAGAGATTTTTTTAGAGAAGCTAAAACACAACTACTCACTTGCGTCCAAGTAGTTTCACCATGTTCATTAACTCCCTTTACGTATGGCGTACTACCAGGTATCCTTTCGTTCGGTTCATTTTCATTTATTATTATAATTTCTTCGGTGGGCAAAACGTGAATCCCCAACCAAGTCATGAAGAGAAGCGCTCCACGAGGTCCGCATGCAATTAAATATGCCCCTATCAAAGCTTCTACACAATCCGCGATACTTTTATCTGGGATACTGTGCTGTGTAATTAAATTATAAGGTATGAAGCATCGTAAATTATCTAAATTGTTCGACAGTGTA
Source organism: Tetramorium alpestre (assembly GCA_021460005.1). Lineage (NCBI taxonomy): Eukaryota > Metazoa > Arthropoda > Insecta > Hymenoptera > Formicidae > Tetramorium > Tetramorium alpestre. Next base: position 401,656 of record JAJVSH010000127.1, read on the forward strand.
CTTTCGTTTCTATCTAATTCACTCTTCATAATAACGAGTTTTTCCTCAGTCTCTTTAACGAGCTGAGTTATTTCGGTGGGATTCACAGCTTGCAAGGTAGGAATGTCTGCTTGATTCCATAGAGCGGAAGGAACGCCAGATTCGATCAATGCTTGCTCGAGTTCTTTGGGAACGTAATAACAAGGAGGTAGCCAATTGTCATGCGGTTCAAACTTGGTTGCTATCATGCTCTCGCCGAGCATTTTCTGTCTGCCAAGTCTATAGAGATTCAAATTGCTGACCTGAAAAAAAAATTAGCAACTTAAACATTACATCTTAATATATGTATCACTTGGAAACGCGCGTTTACATATAAAAATATAAAATACCTGTTTTGACCTTAAGTGACTGAGCTTTCCTTCGTGAATATTGTCATATGTACAATACAAGTATGTAGTTATAGCATACTTGAGAAATGAATCGCCGATTGTTTCCAACCGTTCTAAATTAATGCCGTCATTCGCATTAGACATTGTTAAAGCTTGCAAGATTAAACTAGGACTTGGTCCTGAGTGGCCTTTTAATTCTGGTTGATAATCAAAACTAAAGAGATCATTATTTGAATAATTTCTTTCATTTGGCTTGTTAATCTGTCTTTTTACTGTGCAAATAAATTCAGTAGACTTCTTATTTAATATTTCGATAGTAAATTTTTCTACAACAGTTTCTATGTAGTCTTTATGTTTGTAATTTGGCTTTTCGCTTTCAGTTTGGCAATTTGACGAGTTTCTTCTCTTAATTGTAATTTCAGAATTGCACGGTATGAAAGTACCATCGGTCATTATATCGTTTTCCTTTTTTTTGGCGAATTCATAATGCGCTTCCTTATGCTTCGCAAGCAATAACTCTTCGTCCTTTTCTGCATACATCCAGAAATTATTATCAAAATTCTTCTCCGTCTCCAAAAGATCCAAAATTTTTTTGTTAATCTCCTGCTTACATATTTGTTTCTCATCCTCTACAGCTTCGGCAATATTTTCTCCCATATAAGAAATCTTCAAGCCTCTACTTTCATCCTCACTTTCGTCAGATGTGTCGGCAAAGCCATCGCTGTATATGTCATCTGATTCGTAACCATCCAAGTCGGATTCGTATGTTGGCGAACCATATCGAATGTCATTCCAGCCAAAATCTTGCGACAAGACTGTCACATTTAGAGGAAACGATTTTAGATTATCTATATCGTAATCCGTGGGACTTATCGTCACGTCGTTTGACCATGCCATGTCGTTTGACCATGTACCAATCTCCAGCTCATCATCCTTTTGCTCATCGGCAATATCTTCTTCCACTTCATCGGTTTGCGTGTCGGACTCCAGTTCAATTTGTTTTTCAACTTCGTTGCACAATGGTTCTTTTTTATTATTCACGTCTTGGTCAGACATCGTATTCGGACACTCGTTGTTGTCTATATCGTTCAAAAATGAGTTGTCCTGTGCATTGTCATTTTTAGTCTGTTTTGCTTTCTCTGCTTCCTTTGATCTTTTCAATACCTCTGCCAAGCTCCACCCAAAATCTAATGCCGGCCAATTGAAATCTAGAATAATTTGTCAAAGAATAATCAATAAATATTAATTTCACACACACGTCATTTCGGGATTGTCAGATTCTAATTCTAAACTCGTTATTAAATCAATAGACTGAGATAATTATCTTCTCGTAACATGTATGCAAATTTCAAGCGATGTACCTGAATCCAGATTTTGTTGCCCTAAATTTATCATATGTGCAACTTGACATCGTATTTGATTAGCGAGTAACAAAGCATTAATTCTGTACAATATGCAGGGCAAACAAACCGCTTGCCTCCATAAAGATGCTGGAAAAGGATGAATAGCACATAATTCAGCAACAAGAATCTGTTTTTGCTCTAAATTTTCTCTCTTTGCGCGTTTCGTTTCCTCACTGCTTGTAGGCAATGCGACGCCTTTGCGATTTACATATCTAGAATAAATAAATTATTAAATCGTTGTTTAAAAGATGAATGTCTCAACAAATGGTTGTTTCACATGGATCTCACCTAGGAGTTAAAAAGTTTAGTCTAGCTGACGTATGATCCACATCTAACAACGATTGCTCTATATTTTGTATTTGTATACCATATTTCTTCAAATAATATTCTTCGAAAGTGCTGTAGTCATCACCGGGAAAAGAAGACTTTGGATTTAAGTTTGTGCATATTTCCGCTACATAGAAGTACTAAAATGAAAAAAAGAAAAAAGTATCACGAAAGATAAAAAAATACACAAAAGCTTTACATTTCAATATATTTAATTTATATTTAATTATTACTTGTGGTTGATCTTGACTTCTATACCACGGCATGATTACAGCGTCATAATACTTGGATGGATCAAATTTAAACTTTTTTCTCTCTTCTTCTGGAACCTTAGTTGGCACCGCATTTCGATTTTGATAAATGCATTCTAAAAAATTCCAATCCACGCTAACATCTGATTCTTCATCCTTCGAAACTAAAAGATTAAGTTTCACAAGTATAAGTGTAAAATTTTATGACGATTTGATTCTACAGTATCTTTTTAAAAGAGAAGCTAGGATATCACTGAGAGGTATTGAAAGAAAAGGATCATCCTTTCATTCTCTAGTAAATTTACACATTTATACTCACCTATTTTTACTGGTACAATAATATATGAATTCTCAGAAGCGTTTGGATCAAAGAGCATTAGGTATTTCTGTAATCTCAAAACGTTTGTAAAAGTATAATTAAGAAAAGTGTCGACTCTTTCTATCTGAACGTCATCCAGAATTACAGTCTCTTTACTAAGTTTTAATTGCACGTGAACTTCGCCTGACCTAGTATAAATAGGAAACGGACACAACTGTAAAAAGAGAAAGTACATAAAACATACATATTAAAAGAATTATAATTTTCTCAAATAAATAATACAATAGAGATGAAAACTGAAGGTTCAAAAATGTGGAATAAAAAATGTATCACCTTGGGTATCTCCTTTAACGTAAGTATACCAAATCCAATAGCCGATTCTTCAGGGGGATAAATGCGTCTACCACGTGTATTTTGTTCCTCAGGTAAAGGACAACTTAGTACCATATTAATATGATATAGATATGATGGTACTCCAACCATTGGTCTACAATCCGTTAGTGCTTCAGCTGTCTAATCAGAATAATATAAAATTGAAATAATTACTCATTTAGAACTAAGAGGAAATAATACAAGATTTCCAAAGAAATGGCAGAAACCTTTTTATAGTAATATTGTCTCCGTTTTGTCGTTCCCGGTCTAGCTTCCGAAAAATCAGCTCTGCTTTCATCTGGTAAGGCAGGTACCTCTGCATCTTCAGGCTTGGCTTTAAAATTTTCCTTTCCGATAGGTAACAAATTATCATCTATCTCATTTCCCCGATGTAGATCGATGCACATTTGCAAGGCAGCCATACGTCTAGCCATTGCTCTGTTCGGCATTGGATATGACTATGACGCGACAAAAGAAAGAAAAGCTGTGATGTATTATAAATTGTATATATAAACAATTAAATATACAAATATTTCTCAAAAATTATTGAATGTCTTTTTTACCATGTACGTTTTTAAAAACAATTGAAATTTTTTTTAATAAAAAAATGTTACAAAGGTATCATTATTCGAGAACATAAATAAAAATTAAAACAAAAGAACTTCTGTCAGACTAAACTCTTGTGAAAGAAAATATATGATAAAATCTATACTTTACTCAATTTCCAGCTAATCTTGTTTTAATAAAATTTTAATTTAAAGTTACAAGAAAGAAGTTATATATTAGTTATTGTTATATAGTTTGGGATGACGCGTGGCTCCGTGCTAAGTGAGTGATTAGTAACGGAAGGGTTCAAATCTCGATGCTTCCTCATCCCATATACATTCCATTTCTCGAACGCCTACCGATTGGAAACCGACTCCTCTTCTGGAGGAGAACCGGACTTCCGTAATCGGTAGGTTGAAGAAGAGGAGGCACAATGGATCTAATCTAAGTGCCACAAGCGGGCTTCACTGAGAACCATTATCCCTTTAGCATTATTATTATTATTGTTTAAATGTGCTATGTAACATAAAAAAATCCAAAAAGTATAATCTCGTTCGTAATTCTAAATTTCGTTAAGCGAAAATCATCTCTGAATTGATCAAATAAATTGTAATTTAAAAAACATCTGATACTATAATGTCTTTTATGTTACATTTAACATACATATACAGTTATTTACCGTAACTACATATTTCAACGGTGAATTTATAGGAAGCCGTAGGGAACAGACATACATCACCATATCATGGATATTTACTGTTACAATGTTCCATTCTGGTGTTAATCTCGTGAAAGTATCACTCGGTAATTTTGCACAATATCTGCATAATTTAAAATATTAATATTAGCAAACAGATTTCTTAAACAATACTTTTCGTTTTTCACTAAATATTAATAAAATATATAAAGCATTATGTTACCTGTTAACTAACGAAATGGCAGAATTAAAAGTTACTTTGGGAGCATCATCACCATCGAGTGGTTTGTAATGTGGTATCATTGCAGCATACATGTCTGCTTCATTCTCTTCGTCCTCAGTTAGCTCTTTATTAGAACATTTTAATAATAAAGTCTACAAAATAGATTGATGCTCTTCCATTACAATTTTCGACTGAGGTTGGCACAGATAATGAAACCACATTAAAGGTTGATAATAAAACTGGTACGCACTGAAGTTCATGAACAAATCAAATAAAACGTATGCAATACTATGACTTGGAAAGATAAGCCCGAATACAAATTAATTAAGATTCTTTTTTTTTTCATTTCAGCTATATTGCGAATTACGACAACATACGTGATAAATTATATGAATCGTTTTCTTGCACTATGATATCGAAAATTAATTCTTTTTTTTTCTTTGGCATGCCATCACACGTATTCGATAATATTAATAGATTCATAATGTAATCTATCGAAGCTCTCTTGTGAATTAATAAATAATTCAAAATAGTTAATTGTTATATTGGTTGCTATAAGATACATCTCCACTTAGGGAAAGAAAGATTTAGAAGTGTAAATTATAAATTAAATTATATATGTATTCACGTGTGTGCAAGATAACAAAATAAAAAAAAAATTTTTTTGAAATATTTTATCAATCTATGCTATCAAATTCAAGTAAATAAAAAAACAAAAAAGTAAATAAACAAACTAATTTAACTTTGACATATATTGTAGCAATATTCATATATTTTCTCACTTAAAATGTCATAATTTGATATAACTGAGCTAATAGCCTTATAAAATCTTATAAAACACTACAATTTTATTGAAGATGAATTAAAATATGAGTCTTGCAATATAGTTATATACCTTTTCTACATATTGATATTGAGCTAACTGCCATATAAATTCCTTAGACGCTTCTTGTGGCACTAATAATACATGCAAGGCATCCACAGCCCTTGCTCTACTCTTGCACTGTACATATGACTGATAATTCTTCGGAAAATCATACCTCATTACAAAATTGCATTTTGGAATATCAATGCCTGTAAAACATATTGTATATCAAGAAACAATATTCATTATGACAGCTTAATAGATAAAAAAATGAAAAAGTATATAAAATAAAGTACAAAAAAACAATATAAATTATCATAATCATAGAAAAATGCACATATGTGTTTATTAAAAAATACAAAATCTGACATATGTCCATAAAAATTCTTTTCCTCGATCCACACATTTCGAAATTTATTTTTAAGAAAAATTCAATATAAATAATATAACAAGAAATTTATACACGCCTTCTTCCAAGATTGAAGTTGCAATTAACAAGTTGCATTCATGAATTCTAAATCGCTTCAACACTTCTTCCTGCTTTCTATGTTCCATTTCTAAATCTCTCGAATAACCAACGTCATCAATGCTTTTTTCAATAGTATAAAGAGGTGATAAAAAATGCAAATCTTCGTCGTGCTTACATATTTCCTATGAATAATTAATAGCAATTAAAAATTGGTGACATCTCGTAATTATCATAATGAGATTTATACACATACAATTAATAAGTAAAATAAAACTTTAGCTGTAAATCCTTTATCCACAAAAATTACTCCACAGAGTAGATCAGGGTCTGTACCACTACAGGGGTAACGTTGCGATTTGAATGTCTTTCTGTAATTGTCATCGTTAGATCTCCAATTACCTCCAAACTTTTTCAACTGTGCAGGTTTTTCCTGATTTCTTGAGAAAGGAACATGTGACAAACTTTTTGTGACACAATTCTTTGGATTAACATCTGAAAAATACAATATATTTTTACATGCATACTAATATATATTATTATATGCTCTTCATACATATATTTTATAAAAATTGGAAAAGATTCTTACCAGCACTTGCCTTTTTCTCTGGAGTGTTATTCTCTTTAGTATAAAAAGGAGTATAAATTTTTAAGATTTCCAATAGTCGATGAACTTTTGGAGTACTATACTGATATATTCTTTCTTTCTCAGATAGATGTTGAAATTCATTATCACAAAGGGCACTGTATGTAAAATTCACATAAATTTCACACTAGATTATACTGGGTTAAATTTTTGAGCGCATATAACGCATAAATGTCAATATCGTCATTACAATATTTACCGAATTTTTATAAAAACAGATGTCATCATATTTAATAAAAGATAATGCCTCTCGTAAGGAGTTTTGATCTTCAATTTTTCCGTTAAAAATAGTAATGTTAAAGCGGCGCGATCCGCACACCATGGTCCAAGAGTTTCTAATATATGCAAAAAATCTTGCATCATCTCAAAGGGCTTTTGTATAGGGTCAGGAATTTTCTGAATATCCTCATAAAATTCTTCAGTATAAATCTCCATTGGATCATAACGATGATCGCGTAAAAATTCAATGGCATGTAGCACGCAACTTTTAAGCGTATTATACAAGTCTTTCTTTTCTCCATTATCATATTCCACAACATATTCTCTTGGTTTTGGGCTATAACTACATATAATAATTCTCACCTAGTTGGTTTGCAAGAGAGGACACGATTAGCAAATTATTTTAAACTTACCGTATTACTGAAAGAATATCATTAGCGGTTTCTACTTGACACTGAAAGGCAGCTTCTACTTTTTCTATCTCTAAGCCCAATCTTCCAGCTTCCTGCGTCAAATTAAACACTGGTACCGCTAGCCCGATTATTCTAGGAACATTGTTGCACGATAGAAAAGTTTGCAGGACAAACTTTAGATTGCTATCTTCGATAGACTTATGGCACTCGTCTACTATGACTAGATTTATGTGACACGAGAAAAGTTTATTTTCCGATATTAATTGTGCATAGGTTTTTGGTGTTCCGACTAATACCTATGTGTACAAAATAAAATATATAGGAAAATATAGATTTTCTTTAGTTCTTTTCACTTTCTTTCTAATATATACATATATAGTAGTAAATAAGTATTTTGTCTTACGTGAGAACTTTCAAAATTGTTGTCAAATTCTTCAAGTGCACTAGAATCGCATGCTAATACTTTCAGATCTGTTAACTGTTTTATATAAGTTTCTATTATTGTAGACTTATCTTTGTCGTTTAATACATATATTGCCCGTTTTCCACCATCGCTTGCTAATCTGTATAAAATAGAAGACACATTCGGGTATACATATTTAACAATATATTGTATTATATTTAAATCTGTGCTTCTCTAATTAGATATACGGATTTCGAAAATATATCGAAACATTTCATTACCTTCTATTATTCGTAGCAAACTCTTGGATCAATTTTATAGAAAGAAAGGTTTGTTCAGAATTTTTTCCTAAACAGACAATTATATTCTTTTCTTTCGCTGCATAAAGAAGCTCTACCTACAACAAAATGTTTATAAAAATACACATATATACATATATCTCTCAAGATATCCTCGAATGTGCCCGAATAACTTACCTCGTACTCCCTGGGAGTAAAGGACTTTGTGTAGACCTGATCATTTAGTGGAAATGCCATGGAATCTACAACTTCTCTATAACTATTACTGTCAATAACAAAATAACAGTTTCCTGATAATTATTAAACAATTTTTCACCACTCAGCATTTATGATAAAATTCACAATATCATACTTGAGGTGTCTGTTATTGGGTGATTACACTTACGTTTAAAACTTAAGATTCGGCTAGGTTAGACCGTAGAAAGATAAGAAAATAACTGTAGAGAGCGTGACAGGCCATTTTAGTCCGCGGGATAGGTAAAGGCTCAGGTAACAAGTCCGATTGGTTGCGCCATATTGAATGTCTTTGCAATATCAAGTAACTATCTAGTACTTTTGTAAAAACAGCATCGATGTTAGAAAAAAGAAATGGCAACGAAATATTTTTATACGTATTTCATCCTTCTAACACTCGTCATCAGACTACGCATCGGAGTTTGAGGATCGTGAATTGAAGATTCACGATGCCGCGGAGCCGGGAGCGCGGAGATAATTGAACAATTTTAACATTATATTAACTATTCTAACTGTATCAAAGATAAGTCAACGAGTATTTTAATTTATTCAATTATTTTATCATCGAAAATATACGAAATCTCTTAGATAGCTCTTTGACGATGAAAATTGAGCAATGAAATAAGATTTATAGTATAAGTTATAAATAGATGTTTGGTATTTTTTAGATATTGCAATATTCTCGATCTAACAATGCACATATTTTAATATATTTAATAGAATAAAGTATCGTCAATTTATCGTTATTGGATACTCGAAGCGGCAGGTTCGAATCCGCAGAACAAATTGCTGTATGGAGGTTATTTCGCCGCGAGATATCACGGCGATACAATAGATATCGGAAAGATGAATTATTTTCTATTAGTCATAGTCAGTTATCTGTCGTGACTGATTGACTCTCACTATTAGTGTATGTACGTCTTGAGGTGTTATTCGTTCATTGCGAAGTGGATATCTCGCGTCGAACATTTATAAAAACTCAAGTGAAGGGAGAATAGAAGTATACAAGGAGTATGTTAGATTAACAATCTTAATTTAATCGAGACGATTTAGTAATAATTATCTCTTGAAGAATAATTAAATTTCAATACGTCGCGCGCGTTCGGATTCTTCATTAATTCGGAAATAAATATCGCTTTCGCATTGAAAGTGCGGATAATAATCGAATAATTTAACAGAATACAATGATATGTCGTTTAATTGCATTTATTATATATTTCGCAGAATTTATGTGTGCGAATTTTGTAACAAGTATTTCAAATAAACGGAAGCAATCGCTCCTCGTGTAGCATTTTTTCCTAAAATGTGACATACATCCATACACATACAAGTAATATATTTGCCGCTGAAAAATTTGCGATTGAATATTCGGCGTAAATTTCCTTCATTTTGAACGCCTCGTAACGGTTAATGAAAAAAAGGTCGACGCTCAGCGCACTCGGCAACTTTCGGCAACGCTCGGAGACGCTCGGCAGCGGTAGGCGACTCGGCAGTTACTGCGTAACACTCGTACTAGTCGTTACGAACGTTGATCGACCGTTGAATATGCAGGTTACAAACTTTCATACCGGAACGCGATCATATTTTACAGACGATTGCGCGACTAACGACTTTCGCGAAGCCGCGTCAAGTGTCTTGTGTACCGAAATACGATCATATTTTA
>JAJVSH010000127.1:411394-446574 GCA_021460005.1 Tetramorium alpestre
AAATATATTTTAATAAATATTTTGTACTGATTTTATTATTTGTTTTATTATAAAATTGATTTAAATTTTCAAAAATTTGGTCAATTTAATTTCATTATTCTTTAATTGTATTACATGTAAGAATAATGTTATACAATTAAAGTATAATAAAATTAAATTGACCAAGTTTTTGAAAAATGTCATTGCAATAATAGTAGGTTATATTGATGACTAAAAGTAGACTTTTAATTACCATAAAATTGTCTGTAAGTTGACTTATAGTCGCCTTAAAATTGACTTTTAGTCGTCATAAAGTCGACTTTTAGTTGTCACAAAGTCATCTTTTAATCGCCATTAAGTCGACTGTTAGTCTTGCTTATTGGTCGCCTGACAGCCGACTATGGGCGGGACATTTGTCGGCTGTTAGTCGACTAATAGTTGGCATTCAGGCTAATTTTGAAGTCGACTTTAAGGTTATTCTGCCGACTGACAGTCAACTAACAGTCGACTCGGTGCTATCTGGGAAGTGTCTTGTGTACCGAAATACGATCATATTTTACGAACGATTCCAAATTACGGCTCGAATCAACTCTTTCGATTAGTGTTAGATGTATAGTATCTTGCCGGTTCGATGTATCTCATCATTGGTAAGTCTCTCGTGAAGTTGCAGGCATAACGTGTGGCATCGGAGTGAAGTCAGCGCCAGTTTCGAATCGGTCAGTAAAGAAATGTCTCGTAGAACGGAGCTGCGTCACATTTAAATTTCAGTGCGAAATGTAGCTGCGATTACAAGCGTGTGACTCGAGACTCATCAATCGCGTGTGGCACAAATTCTGGATTTGTAAGAATCAACGCTCTCAAGACGTACATCTTGCGAGATTTGCTCTATTGCGCGAATAGTAAAAGGACGGCGGACATATTTCGCAGTGCTTTCGTAGTGTATCCTGGAGCTTTTACTTCGTTCTGCTCGTTCAATTCCGTTACAACGCGAAGTCGTAATCGTTCCGAAAGACACAAGCTATGTATGTGTTTCTTAATTTGTTTGAAGCGGAAAATATAGAAAATTGATACGTGGCGTGAATTTGACGAGTGCTTTTTCGTCATCGTTACTTGCTATATCGTAATTTTCGCGATGCCGCATCGAGTGTCCCAAAACGTCATCAATCATATTCTAACGAACGATTCGAATAACGCCATGAGTTTAAAGTTATCGATTCACGCGAATAATTAACTTCTCGGATCAACAATGAGCATTTATTGATGCGGGTATAAACGGGAGTGCCGTATAGTATCGTGCGACAGACTTTTATTAATAATTAGTTCGCGCGCGAAGTTGCAGTTTGTTATCCGCGAGTGTCCTGTGCAACGGGAGAAAAAGAAGATGGCCTGAAAAATCCCAAATGCCCTGAGAGGACGTGGAGGTCTCGGAGAGACATCCGGCCTTGGCGGAGCAACTTTGAGGTATCATCTCTTATTTATATAAGATTAATAGGTTTTTTTTCCATTTATTCAGATTGAATCATCTCAATAAGTTAGAAATAATTAGAAAATAATAAATTTTATAAAAGTTTATTCTCGTAAAGATCTTTTTTGGAAAATAGATAATTATATGAAAAATATCTCATTGGGAGAGACGAATTAGGTGCGCATAAAAATTATCTTTCGAAACGTTGATTATTTTGAACATTATTTTAATTTGAATCTTATTTGTATGTTGCAGTAGCATCATATCTACTGTGGTGAATAACTCCGCCCGTTGCACATCAGTCGGTGAGTCAGAAATTTTTTTACTGAGGATGTTTTAATATTATTTATTTTATTGATTTAAAAAACTAGATTGTTAAAAGTTTATTCAACTAATATTGCTTTAATTGTCATGACCGAACACATGGAGATATGATATTTTATGTAGATAAATTTCTTGCATATTTATCTTATACATTAAATCAATATCGAACATAATTATATGTATTTTATTAAATATCACAAATGTGCTATCTTAGTGTTAATTGTAAATGAAGAATCATAATTTACCGTGTTTTAATTTCGATTTTACCGAGATTTAAATTGTACTAAATTCTATCAGACTTCGGGATATCACATGAAGATGGCGTCGTCAAATGTTCAATTTTTTATTAATTATACACGTATATTTACATCATGGTTTTCATAATTTTTATTTTTTTTACAAATATCAATAATATTTATAAATGATATTAGCATTTTAACTAAATGAATTTAATAGTCTTTTTTGTTTATAAGGAATATTATTTAACATGTAGTCGATCGATAATTTTGTGATCCTCTATTTAAATCTAATGTCTCTGTGATATACATAGACTCTATAATAGAATGCACAAAATTAGCTAGAATTAATATTAAAGCAATTTGCATTACATATTAAGAAAATATACATATATACAATACAATATACGTATACTTATACAATAGCATGTTATACATTTAACTATAAAACTATGTAATATAAAACAATATTTTATATATAGATTGAAATCTATATAATTTATGTAGAAATATGTGAAATGAATTTTTTCTTATCTTATTTAACAAGGTTACGTTTTCTATTTCTGAACACAAGCAAAACTAGAGTTTATTTCGTTTGCACAAGCTCTTTCAAGTTTTAATATATGTGCATACAAAAATTTTCTATTTTAATTAATCGCGCAAATTTGAGCTTAAAAGTTATTCGATTTCGAATAAAATTTTCCTTTTTCATTGCAAAAAAAAACGATTAAATAAGAATTAATCACAGCGTCACAGAACGCAACCATCGTCGGCAAGTAGAAATTTATTGCTGTATAACGCCATGAGTTTACAGTTATTTCCTGGCCTCGCGGTATTCTTACTTTTCAGGAGCGCGGGCATTATCTCTCGCATACAAAACAGTCGATCGAAAAAACCGAATCCCCATTCACAATTATTGCGAGGTAGCATCCCTTCTTTCATCTACCACTCACTCTATCTCACGCCATCGCTAGGCCTACCCCCCATCCTTTTCTTTCCTTCTTTCTTTCTCTGTATATTTCTTTTTCGATCTTTCTTCAACCTCACAATTTCCCTCAGTTCCCGTTCCTTCCCTCTTCACTCTCCCACCCACTTCTCACCGCCTTCCCTTCGTTACTCCCTCTTCTCCCTTTTCATCTATGCTCTATCCTTTTCTCTTTAGTTCTCTCTCTCCCTCTTTCTCCCCCTTCTCTCTCTCTCGCTCTCTCTCCCCCCGTCGTCGTTCTTAACCTGCTCTGCACCCCCCTTCCCCTTCTCTCTTTCTCTCATCCTCTCACCTTGTGATCCTGTCACCCTCCCTGGTTCCCCCGCTTGTCTTCTTGCTTACCTCTCCCTTCCCCGCTCTTTCCTCTCATTCATGTCTTTCTCTTTTCTCCTGTTTCTGTCTCGTTCGCTCTTCCACTTCTATATTCACTATCCTTATTCTCAATTACGCAGGCTCATCACTTTTCCGTAACCCAAGTATTGTTTTACTTTATATTTGACATTTTGACGCATTCTGTTATAATTAATGAAGGATTTCCAAACTATCCATTGAAAAGTTTGGAGATTCGAATAGGTCGATAATCGATTTAATCAACTTACCGTCTCAACGTGTTCCACGCTATATCGCGAAATACCGTTACATGCCGTTAAATATAAAATGAATTAGATATACATAATATACATGTAACAGAATTATTTATTAAAAATATACACATATTAATTGGAATTTATCATAAAAATTAAGTATCGGAGAAAAATACAAGACTCGGGGGGGGGGAGGGGGATTAAAAAGAGAAGGAAACAAAATATCTTAAGAAACCACCGAAGAAATCGAGCTGTAAACAAGTGTCGATACTGATTACAAAAATTTAATTACTGAATCATATCTATAACTGCGTGAGAACTGCAATGAGGCCAACGCCATTTTGTGATACACACTTAAAGATTGAAGATGGAATGTAATCTTTAAAGTATAAAATTTTAACTTTAAACAGTAGTGGCCATTTTAATTCTCGAATACAGATATGCGCGCTTCACGAGCACAGTCTAAAATATTTAAATATTATGCCAAACTTTATAGTAACTTCAAACCAGAATAACCAATATTATTCTGTAGCATACATTCAATGTACTGAATGCGACACTTGTTCCAACTCCAAGCTACGGATATTATATATGACTTTCACACAAGATAAAACTGGGATAGTACATTCTAAGTGTAACAGTAACTGGTTCCTGTGATCGTAATGATAAGCTACGTATCGAAGAGATAGGATCAGTTTCATCCCGTTGCTGTGCAACAGCTCTCTTTCGAGTTCTCTTATTAACCCTCTTTATTATTTCCTCTTAGCTATGTCATTACCCTTTTAGCCCTTTCAATTTGCGTTTCACTTCAACACACTTCATGCATTTCGAGCTATGCCAAGTGTACATTTTGAAATACGAGATCACAACAGTTGCTTACGAAATCGAATGAAAATTATATTTTTTACTGTATGTGTATGTCAACGAATGTCGTGTATACTAATGCAATTGACTGTGGCGTATTTTTTTTTATTTAAACTAGTACGCGAATATTCATTCGATCGCGCGCAACCAAAGCGTCATATTGTACAATATTATTGACGCTTCCTCTAGATGATAAAATAAAACTTTCAATCAAATTGCGCAAATTTAATTAGTTTGTAATAAAATTGAACTGAAATATTGAACGATATATTTATTGCTTTGAATTCTTATTTAAAAAAAAGAAAAGAAGATGGGTGGGAAAAAATGATATGTGAAGAGACAAAAATATTCTCGTGAACATTTGCTGAACGAATTAGGAGTTAGCGAGTCAAGTGATTATCAAAAACTTTTTACGTTTTCACTTCAACATTTGATAATTAAAAAAACCCTGACATTTGATATAATTGACGTGTCCACCTTCTAATCTTGTTCTGAACTGTGGCAATATTGCGCAATAGTACAGACGGACTTACAGACGGATCAACATTTCGTGGATTGCACAATATACTTGAGCAAGTTTTGGTTGGCACAATATATTGTACAAATTTTCAATACAGCCTCTACACTATCAATAATATTGTGCAATCAAATACTGGGGGGGGGGGGCTGCTTAATATATGCATATATTCTATCGAAAATATAGAAACTATTCTTTCAAAAATATGGAAGTAAATTACTGAATATTGCTCATCGCGAATCTTTGCGCAAAATGCATATCGATCTTTTCGATATTATCGATATTATTCCAACCATACGTTTGTATATTTTGTGCTCGTTCGAAATACGAAGCACTCGGTGGACACGCCAGGACGAGCGTCGCGAAGATTCGCCTTCTGGCTTCACCTGGCCGCGGCTCGGAGCAAGCTCCGAGAAGACGGACCGGTTCCAAAGGATGCTCTTCCACCTTTCCGTCCTTCGAGCAACGGCTGTGCGTCGCTGTAAGTCGCTTCTTCGTGGTCGGTCCGTGTCTTTCCCCGTTCCCCCGTGACTCGCTCGCTCGCGAGCCGCTGCTTCTTCGGCGTCTTCTTCGTCTTCGTCGAGCTTCTTCCTTTCGCCGCTCTCACCTATCTCAGCCTCTCCGCCTCCTGGTCCCCGAAGTTTCCTGTACGCGGCCATGCACGCGCGAAGGCACGCGGTATACTCCATCTCGCCCGTCCTCCCGTCCCTCTCTCGCTCTCTCCCTCTTTTCTCTCTTTCTCTCTCTCTTTCTCTTTCTTGTCCACGCTCTCACTCTTTCTCTCGCCGCGCCTCCGATCCTTTTCTTGATAATTTATTTTTAATAAACCATACGCCCCGTCATACCATGGTCACGCGGCATGGGAAACTCACCTCGCCATTTCATACGCGCCTTTCAGCCCCAAAGAAGATCTCCGCTGTCGGACAAGAGAGCGCCGTCGCGCCGCAGCGAAATCTTTCCTCTTCTCCCGGGCGAGAAATCGTGTTCGTGCAAGGTCGAGACCTTGCGAGTCGTACCGAAGCGTAACGAGCCGCGTGTGGCCCACGTATACCGATTATCACATCAAGGGAGATATCGGTTTTTCGCTTAGAACGTCTCGACCAAACTGACGTTTTCAAATATTTAGATATGGCTATGTAAACATTGCAAATAGTTAGACTGCATATTTTGATGTATAAGCTATCTCGAAACTTTCGTAAAACTTTTATTCCAATTCTAATGATCGTTTCTAAAACAAAATTATATCATTATTATTATTTTTTTTGACAAAATTGAGAAAAATAGATGGCATACTTCTAAGGTCTGTTGACTTTCTAAATTTGATTTAATTTTCAATTTTTTTAATTTTCTACTTTTCTAAATTCTTATAACTACACGCAATATCTGATTTATATAATGTTCCGATGGGATGAAAAATCTAAATTATTTAAATCGCGCGGTATGATTAAAGTTTAATAAACGATTTAATAATTAAATATATATACATATTTATTTATGTATATGTTCCTGTAATATACATGATATTATTTTGAAAATGATTTATATCTTATATATATTTTGAAATTATTGCTTATAAAGTTTTCAATTTTAATAATTTTTTTTTTCTAAATAATAGTGTGTTTCTTCTTACTCTTGTATTTCTTCGTGTCTTGGTGCTTTCTTTCGCTGTATTATATTTCGTTTCCGTTGCGTTCTGCAATCGAGACGAATATTCGCGTGACCGGATGCGCAAAGTCCGAACCGACATAGAAGCGTAAATCACGCAAAAAAAAGTACAAAAAAATGTATAAAGAAAACCTCAAATTTATTCATGATAGATAGCGGAGACAAGAGGCCGGAGATAATTAATGCAGAAAGAATCTTTTAAAGCCGTCGCTTTTGAAATATTATTTAAATCTTTTATTTTTTTTTTTACGAAAGAACTATTTTAAAAGGTTTTTTTTCCTGGAATCGATATTGATGCTACAACAGCCCTATATAAGAAAAGGCAATTTCCAAGTTGGATTTTTTCGTCGGCAAGTGGCGCATATCGGTATCTCTTATCGCTGGCAGCGCTCAAACATAATAAATCGGTGCACCGCTAGAACGAGGCATTGATTGAAATTTAATATGACGAAAAAGGCACTCGAGAGAGAAGGCGTTTTAATATCACGTACCTGTCGAAAACAGCGCGGTCCTACTCTCGGTGGCCACACGATTAATAATTTATCACCTGTCAACTCCCGATCGAGGCTGATGAGTGCGCTGCCGAATCAGTATACATCTATATGCATTTAATTTGATTGCAAAACAAGAAAAACCGATTTTCTATGAACGTTCCACTATTATTGACTTTCCGCCTGTTATCTGGTGAAACGTAAGCTTTACGAAAAAAATCACAGACAGACAAATCGCATCAATTTGTCACTCTTAACGATTACTTAACTTCCTTAACTCGCGAATGTTCGCATTACGACTGCCACGGCCAAATGAAAAACTTTTTCCAC
The DNA here is from genome assembly GCA_021460005.1 of Tetramorium alpestre. Classification (NCBI taxonomy): domain Eukaryota; kingdom Metazoa; phylum Arthropoda; class Insecta; order Hymenoptera; family Formicidae; genus Tetramorium; species Tetramorium alpestre. Next base: position 418,835 of record JAJVSH010000127.1, read on the forward strand.
ACAAAAAATTATCCGTCATCTTGTACGATCTATTTCAATCTTTTATTTTCTTCACGACATAAGAATATATATTATACATACATATAGAAATATATAAGATTACGAATATTTCACAACTGCGGAGTTATTTTCAATTATAAAATTCAATGGGAATGGGAAGAATATAAGAAATATCCTATATTTCTTAAAGCCTGAACTACAATATATTTTCTATACATATATACTCCTGCCGTTTTTGTGTCTTTCTCCTTCAACCATCGAGCGATTGGAAAAGAAATGTCGTTTCCAAGCAATTTCTAGATTTTGTTCCTTCATAGTTATGATTGTCGAAATAATCTTTCCTTTAATCGATTTCATCAAAATTTTTATATCTTTTGTAAATTCGTATCAATTTTTACATCTTTGAAACTATTTGAAAAAGAAAATATACGTATATATATTATAATTCACAATTCTTACGGCGATATCCATTTCAAAAGATCAATAACATAAATAATTAGACGTGAATAAAAATTGTAAAACTTTATAATAATTAATTATTAACTTGTTTTGCAATTTGAAGAATATCTTCTTCTTCTTTCTTCTTACTCTTTAAATAAAATATAAATAAAGTACAAGTTGATTAAATTATTAAATTATTAAATCTCTTCAATTTATAGACTTTCTCACGCGCTTCCATGTACACTATTATGCATTACTGCAAATGACGCATTAACGTGAGAGAGGAATGGATCCCGTAAGAATGTGTCCAGGGCGGTGAGCGGATAGCGGATAGCGGATAGCGGATAACGCATGATTCACTCTATGACTCAAGCTCTAGTCGCTTCGGTAGCTCCTCTCTCTAGCCGCGCGATAGAAGGCGCGCCCGGATCACGGCGCAACATTTTCCAATCCGAGTCAGCGACTTCTCCGTAGTTAATGTCGTGGAAAGAAAGAGTTAGGCGAATATACTTGCGCACGTTACATCATCAATAATTATGGCACTTTTCTCCATTTTTCGTAATAATGAGTATTAAAGCATTGCTGATACTAATAGATGTACATGTTATTTTTTGATATTTGAAAATTTGTTCATATTGTATATTTTGGTTCTCTCATATATTTGGGAAATTGATTTAAAAAATAACCAGTAAAGTCCATCATGTATATAATTTTTATATATATTTGTACACACAATTTATACAATTTGTACAAGTACGTAAAAATAATAATATATAAACTGTGAAGACAAATATTCTATAAATTGAATAAATTCAAATTTTTTTATGCGAAAAAAGACCCAAAGATAATGAAATTTCTGAGATGATATTGAACGGGGATGAAATGCTACAAGCACTCACTTTTTATGACAATCGTTAACGCGAGTGAATAACAAACGAAATTCGCAACATACGTGCGAACACGGTTGTTGTATACTCACGGAATTTCGTCGTTTACAATCCAAATATCATTACTAATTTATCTCTAGGTCGGAAATTACACAAAATAATAAACCGTCCGCTATTGAGCAGGACACATATTGACAAAAACGCACTTATGAATATAAATCCGCTTCCTCTGTATGTCAGTTATGATATACAGGAAGCGTATATGCGTAAAATTTCTTTAAAAACTACTGTAGCTATTACTTGTGCTTTTTCGGGAGGGGAGCTTTCATTTACCGGATACAAACTTGATGCTTGAATGCACGCTGCAAGGAAGGATGGGTGAAAGATTAAAATTAAAAAATCATCCCTCTAATTTATTACAAGGGCGAGGGGGGCGCAAAGTTAACGCAGCCGAAACCAAAAGAATTAATAGAAAGGAGTTGAAAAAAAAAACTCGGGGAGCCAATGTACGATTTCGAAGATTAGGAATTCAATTCCACCGAGTAGATTCCCGCCAATTCCTTTTAATCCACCTGTTCTCTGGGGATCTGGACGATTATAAATTAAAAAAGGGAGGAAACGAGAAAAGGATAAGGTTATAATGGCGTGGAAAAGAATCGGAGAGGGAAAAAGAGAGAGAGAGAGGGGTGGAGGGCACCGGCAGAAACGAATAACAGAATGGCGAAGGAAAGAGACAATGACGAAGGAGAGCAGAAGGAGAAAACGAGAGAGAGGAGAAAGGAAAGAGAGAAACACGAAGTCGTAGACGCAATGGAGAACGAACGTTCGCTAAGCTCGACGGCGTCGTCGTCATCGTCGCTGTCGCCGTCGCCGTCGAAGTCGAACGTCCTCAGACAACGGCACCACCATCGACCTCGTGCGGGCGTCCCTCGCTAAAGTAGGTTAGGTCGATGAGGCCACGACGACGATGCTGCCGCGGTTTCTGCGCAGCGCTCTCGATTCAGCACCCCCACTTCCTCTCTCTTCTCTCCCCCATCTCACTTCCTCTCTCTCTCTCGCACTATCTTTCTACCTCTCTCGATTTCATTCTCGGTTCGTTCTTCTTCTCTGCCCTCTTGCTCTTTCTACGTTTCTAACTCCGTCCTTTTCTCTCCTTCCGTTTTTCTCTTTTCATCTCTATTCCTTTATCTCGTCATCTCTCTCCCTCTGCCATTTATTTGTCCCTATCGCTCTGTCCTCCCCGCCGCCGCTATCACACGTCTCTCTCTCCTTTTCTCGCCGTTTGTCTCCGTCGCTCTTGTGATTCCGCTATCGAGTAAGCGATTCCGCAAATCGTCACTGCCTGCTGCCGCACGATCGATTCCGTGGTGTCTTGTGTTTTTCGGAAATCTCAAAAGTTTCCACGAAATCATCCGATCGACGATCGCAAGACACTTGCAAGTTGTTGACATTTCAAATTTAAGAAATTTGTCCGTGAATATTATTTGTAAAACGCAACTTTCTTCGTGAGCGTTTTATGCGTTATATAGTCTCCATCATAACTTTATATCTGAAATAGAAGTAGAGAAAGTACTTAAAAACTTTACAGATTAACTTTTGATTTTAGCAGTAAGAGATATATAGAAAAAAAATAATTTGCATCTGTTATAAAACGGATGTCTACATACGGATACCGTGCATATGGATACTTAAGAACTTGCTTAACACCGATTATGGAATTAACTAACTACTTGGGATTACTATTAGTAACTTGCTACAAGTAACTACTACTTGGGATTTGAGATTCACTCGCGGATAGGCGATATGGTGTCTACATTCTCGTCATTTAGTCTATTTAGCTACAAGAAAACGCGCGCATAATTTCTTTCTCGCGCCTCCTAGATGGGCGCTCTCGTTCTACGCAAGTATGATGAAATGTGTCTGTCACATAATGGTGTCTGTTTTGAAATAGTTTGTATATTACGGTACATCTTTTTCCTGTAAAAAAATTAAAAATCACAATAGAGAGTGTAATTTTATTACATTTAAAAAAAAAACAGAACTATTATATTATTTCCAAACTCTCGCTGTGAAATGAAACAGACAGCTTGTTCAGAATATCTACGCGGAAAAATCGATTGGATTTATTGAAATTCGCGATATTGAGGGGTGTTATTAGGATATTAATGTATGCATTACGGCAAACGAATAAATACACGCGCGTAACGGCTGCGCATTACCAGCGGAATTAGTCGCTTTGTACCTCAGAGAGAGAGAGAGGAATTTTGTGTGTTTCAATTAAACTGTCATAAATTTTTAAAAGTATCTGTGATACCAATATTTCTGGTTACATTTATCGTCGTCCATGTTATCGATAATTTTGAAGAGAAAGATGTTATTGAAAAAAAAATTCTTCTTACAGAATTGCTCAATAACTTAAACTCTTTTATGATATTTGCGAAAATTTCTGATCAATATCATTCAACTTCAAACTCTGCATTTACATTACATGATTAATCTGCTTTAAAATTATGTCGTGAAAAAAAAAATTATAGAGAAAACTGCAAAATCAGGTTAAAAGCTTTAACATGAAAATTTTTATGATTTTGTTTCGATTATTTTTAATGTCCTCTTAATTCTAGACTCATTTTTAATCGAGATAAATAATAGATTCTCCTTTAATGATACTTGTTTTTTTAGGAAAATAACAACGTTAAAATAGTATTTTATGAATAAAATTTTCAAAGAGTTTTCCAAGACTTTTAAATTTCCAAAACTTTTTCAAAATTTATGTGTATATTAGTATTAATATTAATATTATAATAATTATACATTGTATTAGACTGTTTAACATTATATGATATTAATATTAATATCTTAATATTATAATACCAATATCAATTAATATTTATATTTATTAAACTAAACTATGTGTCAAACCCTCTATTATACATATATACATATATATATATACATATATATATTAAAATTGATAATAATCAAAAACAACGAAAAAACTGAACTATCAGTTGCAAATAGTAATTATTCCAAGACATTTTAAATTTGATGTGTGATAGAAAATGTGTCATAGTAGATAAAAAAAGATAAATTTTCAATTAATAAATGGAACATTTGGATATAATAAAATAATTTCCGCGGAATTTTGAATCTAATAATTATTTATCACATTAGGAAGATAGTAAAACAAGAAGAAATATAAGTATAAGTAACATGATATCGAAGAAATGTGTAATTTCATTATATATTCTCCAACACACACCTAAGTTTGAAACACTGACATATTCCTGTCTTATCGTCGCACATTCAAAATTTTAATATTTTTTCATGAAAAAGTCAGTCGCGCGTATCGTGCAATGTCTTTCCAATTTCTTCTCAATTCCATATCCTGTTAGGATCTCGAAGACAGCCTGAGACCGATTAGCTTTCGGAAAAATCGGGCGTTAACGCGATATCGGCGATGAGACGTTTATCGCGAGGAAGCGATCGAATCGCATGGTGACGCGAGAATGACGGAAAACATTCGACTCGCTTCTACGCTCGGAATTGCGCGGCGAGAAAGCAGATGGACGTATCGATCGATCGACACGGAGCTCGAAGCCCTACCGCCGGCTTTAACGTTATATACAGTGCGCGGGCCAACAAATAATATAATTATGCTATGACGAGTATTCGCGGTCGGTTGATATAATTTGTAAAGGTATAAAAGTAATGTAAATATATAAAATAGAAATTAAAAAAAAACATTAGTAGCGGTTTGTTTTATGGACGACGATAAATAAAGTAGAAATCGTGAAATATTGCCACGTGATTCTCGGGATGTACGGGCCGTACGTCCAAAATCACGCGAAACATGCTCCACTTTGTATAATCTGTATCCGTCTGATGCGCTTTTTTTGTCCTTCGCTCTTCTCTCTTGTACTCTGTACGCTCTTACCTGTACCTATACTAATTGTATCCTGGCTGAGCGTGTACGTTTAGCTGCAGGCTTTCTCGTGTTTCAGTACGGATTAATGAAATAATTTAAAGTGGGTTTCGTTTATAATAAAAAGTATCATGATACACACTAATAACTTGTTAATCTTTTTATACGCATTATTTCTTTTACATACGTTACAATATTTATTAAACGACATGGAAATTGATGTAGAAAATTGTTACCTTTGTGCTTATTTTAATTTAAGATTATTATATCGTATTATTATTATTTAATNAAGATATTTCTATCACATTTATTAGAATAATTTATATATTTTAATAACTCATTTATTAAAAGATAATTCTGTTTTACATAGTTAAAAAGTTGCAGTTTCATAATAAATTGTTTACATTCCAATGTTGTAAGTAAAACAAAAATTTACATAATTAAATACATATATGTATGTGTGTGTGTATAAATATATATATATATTTTTTTTTTTCGGTGTAACACTAAATGGAAATGGAAAAGACACATTTGAAAAAATTTTTGCAAAAATTCGACATCCCATTTAAGGAATTTCATTAAACTGACATGGTAAAGTCTCCTCTTGGTCGGTAAGACCCGACTAGCACGCTCACTGCATTTTTCTGGTGACTATCGGAACCGCTCGGAAGTTTAGCGATCGCCGATTTCAGCCGGTCGATCTAACGGCCAGTGATCTAGTCAAGAGATAGACTCACGGATTGTCCGACCGTCGTGCCGGTCGCGCCTGCCGGATGTCGACGTATATCGATCCATCGAACTGGACCCGCGAGCTACCGTGTCGCACGGGCCGTCAGACGTAACGGACAGGATAGTAAAAGCCCTCTGGTTCCAGTTGGTACGACGGGTTCGTTCGTACATCCGTCCGTACGTCCATCCGCTCGTACGTCCGTCAGCCCGTCGGATAATACCAGAGTTCACCTAAATATAACTCAGAAGTGGAGAAACGGAGGGAAACGCGCGCACGAGCAAGCGAGCTAGCTGGCCAGAGAGTAAAGGAGAGAGAGAGAGAGAGAGTATGGTAGAGGATAGTGGGGAAGGAGAGAGAAGGGGGGGGAGAGAGAGAGAGAGAGACTCACCGCTATGCGTTCAGCTTGCATAGCCAGTTGCAGCTGCATGGACATCACCATGGCCATGTATTATTTTGTAGCATGCTTAATATATACGCTTGGAGAACGGATCGGGCCGAATTTCGACCATGGAACGACGATTTCGACTTTCCGTAATTGAATATACACACACGTGAGCGCGTACACGTACATGCGCGCGCTCACACATATACATATATGTACATATATAAATATACGCCGCTGATGAACTCTAACTCGATCGATCGTCATGTTAAAATCTTGACGAGATACACTAATATCTGCCGCATATATAGCGCAATACCGCGAATCCTCGATCGATTCGGATAAGTAAAAATGAAAACGGACGGTCACCGTTAACTGCCATTGTGCAATCTCAAACGATAGTTGTCGTATGTTCTTATGTAAAAAGCGCAAGTCTTTCTGGACTATATACTTTGAAGATTTATGTTTTCAGAAATAGCTATTGTCCGAGAAAGTTGTTAAAAAGACCCATTGGAAATTACAATTGATAAGAATCATCACAATATATCAATATCTTAAATATTCTAACATTTAAGTTTTAAATTGAATGTTGTTTAAATTGATTGAAATTTCAGTCAGATTGAAACAAAAAATATTAGTTTGTTATTCATTTACTTTTTCCAAATATATATATATATATATATATATATGTACGAAGAAAATTTATACAGTATATGAAGTATATCCGGAATTATTTTTTAATTTTATCATAAAATATTTTATGCACATATACATATGTATGTATATGTGTGAGATGAGATGCTAGAACATAAATAATTAGGCGATAATTTCGATAATGTGCCTTGTCAATGCCTTTACAATGACGATTGTTTGATCTAATTATGACCGTGGTAATTATGACCGTTATATGAGGAAATTTAAGTTCCCTTAGTAGTGTTAATTCATAAGCTTATGAGTATTAATCATTTCTACTTACTTTATGCGAGAGATACCAGAACGAGAGGCTAGTATTTTAAATACATTTAACAACGAAAAACGAAATGAATTTTGATATGATAAATTCCAATATTCGCTTCGCGTTGACAATCATTGTCAACACATAATATAAAAAGCAAACAATTTTATGACTAAAGCACGAGGTGATATTGAACTTTGAATTATCATGAATCAAGGTTTTCTTATTTTGCCAGAATTCGTCAAAATTAGAAAAGGAAGTTAAGTATCCTAAAGGAAATTCGTTTAATCCCCCTCGCTTTCACGCACGTGTGCACACAAGCGTAAAAAGTATATTACCCTCGAGTTCTCGTCACGATTCATATTCATTAAGATTGTAGGATTATTTGGTGAAGATTTTCATTGCGAATATAATCAGAGACTTTTGACTTATCGATTAATGATGGATGCAATGAGCGTGTTAGGACTGCAATGTTAACCATTTTAAATCAAATTTTCCTCTTTATCAATGCACCCTCAATCATCTGCAAAAATAGAGAACCGTTAAAGCAAAACTAATATATATATTGATCAATACCAAATATATATCCGAAAGACTAAGTTTATTTCAAAACTATGTATTAATTTTAGACGAAATTGAGATTTAAAAACTGAATCAAAAAATTAATATTAAACATTGAAGCTCGGTTTCAAATTAATCAAAGCATCTTGCATCGTAAACAACACCGAATGCGTAAGACTTTCTTTGCTAAAGGGGGCACGGGCGGTACGTCGACAAGCTTGCAAGAAATGTCAAAAGTCTACCAGGTACTCATTAGGTTTGTCTTGGACGAAACTCGCAGAGCGCGATTCGAGCAGGGAAGCGCGCGGGTATCTCTCGCGGTGCGTCCTTACGTCCCATTCGAAAATAATACGGCGCCTCTCGTTAAATTACCCGCCCCTTCGCTTCGGGTGGCGGCGCGGTACCCTTCTCTGACTGCCGCTCGCTCGGGAATCGGAAAGGGGAGACCGCGGCGACTGCGCGCAGGCGCGGAGGGTCGAACGGAAAAAAATCGGCCGGGCTGACGACGGGGGATGGTCGTCGTATCGATCGCGCTAACATCGGGAACCGAGAGCGTCGAGAGTCTACGGGTATAACCGTGGATGCAGCCACGATGACGGGCTATACCCGGCTCGGAACGAGAGTGAATGACGCGCCGCGCCGGATCCTGGAAGACTCGATTATAACGCCTTTCGACATTATATAAAGAGAACGTCGCGCCATATGTTGAATCGATTATCTCGATTGTCACTGCCGAATCGATTCGACGGCGGTGCAGAGACGCGTTACTCTCGAAATTATTCCGATCGCTCACTGTGGCGCCGATGGATGAACGCGAATCATTAGCGGACTAGAGCCGAGAGCGTGACTCGGGAGAACGCTCTCTCGTCCGCGACCGGCTCTGCTCCCCGGCTTTGCGCATCCTGCGCAAGAGGCACAAGGTAGCACGCGTTGCCGGTCCCGGAAAAAGCCTCATCCGTTTATACGTTCTACAAAGCGCGCAACAAAAGTCACGGCCGACGTCGCACGAACGCGCCCGATCGCGCTCGAAGCTGCGGCAAGATGGCGAGGAGGATCGTACGAAGGGGCGAGAAGCGGGAAAGACGGAGAGGGTGCGAGTACAGAGGTAGAACGTAGCTGCGAGAGAGCGAACGAGCGGGGGATGGGAGGGCAGCGGGAGGGGGATGATGACGAGAGGGAAGAGCAGCGCGTTCGACGAGCGATGGACGCGACGGCTAAAAATCTCGGATATTTTCGGCCGCGCTCGGCCAACGTCGGATGGAAAATTTATACAAAAATACAAACGCGCGACGAATATTAGCCGGCGTTATGTATATTAAACCGAGAGAGCTGTCCGCGATAAATTCTCGACTTTGTTCGACGCTGACTGGTGCTACGTCCGCGCGATCGCAGCGCCATAATAATAAAAAAAGCTGTAATATTAATCGTAGCGATGGCACAGATAATTATTCTGAATTCTGGCGGTGCAAAAAGAGAACAGGTGCTAAAGTAGCATTTGCAAAGCTTGGTTAAAAGCGGAATATTGGGACAAATAGATTTTCAGCCAGAATTCGGTCAATCCACGAACCTAAAAGCAGGGCCGACTATATAAATTCGCGGTAACCCCGGGGTCAAAACGAGACGAAAAGCTTTCAAATTTACAGGTAACATCGATCTTATTATTAATTGAAGAATAATGCAATACTAATATCAAATTCGCTACAACATCCATCTTTTTTAATGAAAAATTTAGGACCCTTTTTTTTTACTACAGATCTTTTACTACAGGTCTTTTACTACAGATCCTTATATTGGAGCAGATTCAAATATGTGAAATAATCTTATACTTTTCGTAGAAATAAATTAGTTTTTTGCATGTCACAACTCATAATTGAAGACATAGATTTATGAACTAATAGATGACTAAACCTTGATTAACTATTATAAAAGAACGTAATCCAATATGACCGGAGTAAAGGACCGGAATCTTAATGTAAATTTCACAACTTTAGATCTAGATTTAGCGTTGAGTTTCGATGTTAATATTGCCAAGTATAGATTTATAATTTAATCACAATGAGATAAGCGGGAGCTTTACTATGACATCCGAGATGATATATTGCATGCTACTATTTATTTATTTCAATGCTCGTGATAAATTAAAAAAGAGATGTCGCAATTATAAAAGTACTACACAAGTTGTACAAGAGAAGAAATCACTTTAAAATACCACAATTAATACAAAATTAATACAAATTAATACAAAATGAATATTTTAGAAAAACAAATGTTTTCTGTTGCCTTCAATATAAAATACGTATACATACATTAAAGAAGTCAAATATAAAATTAAAAGTTATAATCTCACAAAAAATGTAATCTAATATTAAATAATTTATCTGGATATGTGACAGAATATATATCATATTTAAAATATATTTAGAATTATATTAAGAATATATATTTTATAGACGGAATGGATGTAGCATAAACAAAATATTACAAAATATCCCCTTTTTCCAAAAATAGCTTTCTTTTTCACAATCCTCTTTTATTAAAATATATATTATTAAAATATATAGTTTTGCGGCAGAGTTAACACAATAAATGCACTGCTATGACAGAAATATTCTCATTGGACTAGTTTGAAGATTCTCTTGAAGATATATTTTTAAGTTGTTGCATGGTTATTTGCTTTTGTTAGTTCCTGCTTGCAAACTGAAAATCTGTAAGGACAATAACAATGAAAACTCTTCATACTTTTCTCTGTGAAAGAATAAAAAAAGTAATATCAATGCTATCTTAAATTTGCAAGTTTCTCTAACATTTACACAGAAACATTTGCTTGTTCTTGACAGTTTATCAAGAAATTATAAAACATTCATGTCTTTTATATAAAGATTTATTTAAATAGAATAAATATATAAAAGCTACTTTTAATAATATAAATTGTGATAAAAATATAATTGATATATAATAAACACATCTATTTTTATTTTTTAAAGATATACATATATACATATACATATGTAAAAGATATACATATGTAAAACATCTATTATTTTACAAGGATTACTTTTTTATTACTCTTATATTTTATAATTCTTTTATTAAAAAAAATTTTTAATTGATTAATTTCCAAGTGTTGTATCTTTAATGCATGATATGATGCGTACATGTAACACATTTTTTTACAAGATTTTAAATTTTATATCTTAACAAAAAACAAAAACATGAACATATGATATACATACATGAGATAATACATACGTACACCACTAAATATTATAATGTACAAATAATATTTATCAAATGCTTTGACAAAACAATAGAGACAAATAATAATAATAATACTTCGTAAATGCAATAATAATATAAATTAATAACATAAATAATAGAATAACAATACTTACATTGCTTATCATGGCAGAATCTCTATAATCGATTAGCTTGATATCTCTCTCGTTAATTTCTCGTAGTCTTGTTAGTCTATCTATAATGAAACATATAATTATATAATATCACCCTGTAACACGTAATCTGTCGTAACGTTTACAGAATCGGACATACGTGTCAAACATACCGCAACGTGATCCTTCCGCTGATTGGTGAAGCTGCCGTAAGCTTTGCTACGGTCGTCGCTAATTGTTCCGCGCCGATGTTATTTCAGATTGATAAAGCAGCGCAATTTGCAGCCGTACGTGGCCCGTCGAGACTGTTGCCGCGTGGTGTCGCGGGCGCGTTGCCATTTTCATTACCCCGTTACGCCGCTGACGCCGCCGACGCCGTCGCCGTCGCCGTCGCCGCCACCGCCACCGAGAGACGGGCATTCGGTACGCCACGAATGTGACAGCTGGACCCGAACGCTTCGGTTAAGGTCGAGCGGATTCGGTCCCCCTCGGATTTAAATATCGGCCGGAAATAGGACCTCCGTTCATCTCGCGCAGCATCGCGGAAAGCGGGTAGTAGGGGCTGTCGGAGGAGGTCCTCTCGCTCCTTTCGCGAGCAGGATTGCGTCGCAGACTAGCAGAATTATTATAACAAAGCAGTATTTCTGCATTATTAAGTATATTAAGACTTACTTTCGTAATTTCCTAATTTATTTTTCGAAATTGAGGAAATGTTGATTGACGTTACTCTCTCAAAAATGTATGTACATACGTATATATCTACAAATTATGCCAACTTCATCATCTATGTACGGATTATATAGATTCTTTGATTAATTTGGAATTTTCCTCATTAATTTCCCAATAAAACGTTGAATAATCGATAGTTTTCAAACAAGCAAAAATAAGAAATATTTTAGAGAAAATGATTAGAGGTACAAACAGATCATGGGATCATATTACTTATCAAGTTCAAGACTTTGATATTATCTTTAATTTAAAAAGTACGTAAAATATTAAAACAAACTGTGGTAATACTTTCTATTGACGCTGCCGCTAAGGAATTTTTAACTAGTCAGAGAATCTGACAAACAAATCATTTAATTTAGAGTTATTCTATATAGTGGTAGGGAAATAAATGGAATATAAACCACAATATTTAAAATTGCGGTAAAAATGTGAAAGCAGTAACAGTTTATATAAAATATTAAGGCGATAGGCACATAAAAAATAGTTTTACATTCAATCTCTTTTTGTTAATTGTCTATCGATATTTGCACAAAGACAAATTTCGCCAAAAATAGTTCCTATACAGTATCGCTGCTCATAAAAATCTAGAAGCAAAGTATAATTAATAATAGCGCTTGTTGAGGAAGCGACACAGTCCTGATGAGAATGACGATAAAATCAATTGGGGGGGGAAAAGACATGAAAGAAAACTGAAGAAAGCATGTACAGGATGTTCTCTCAACCGCAAGCTTTTGATGTATTTTACTAAATTTATATATAGATAATATATATATAGATAAAAACCTATTGAGGTAAACATAAAAATAAAAAATCTATTTTAGAATAAAAATATNAACGAAAATCTGATTATATTTGGAAAAAAAGAATTTCATTGATTGATCATTCTTGACAAATAAACCGCGATAGGTGACATTTTTTTTATGTATATATGTTTGCAATGTGTAGCGTAAAAAAATCGATAAATATTTCCTAACAAAAATTATTCTATGAAAATTTTCATATGATTATAAGTCTGAAGAAGTTTCATTAGTTTCTGTATAGATCCATCGTTACGTGAATAACTTGTCGGGTTTACTCGTCGTCAATGAAATTGGACGAGTCACGAATACCAAGAGAAATGTCGCGGATAGGCGAATAATACTAGCACATTTGGATGTTCTGGCTGCGACACATTACGCGCGTCCCAATAATAAGTGCATCCCGCGTGTATCTGGATATTAAGGTAGCCGATGGTACAGCGGCAATTGCTAGAAACCGTGCGAGCGTGACTGTACAGGTTCCTCAGGTATGTACGAGCCAGGTGGAAACGTACTTGCGAAGGTAAACGGGATCTCTTCACGCTCGACCTCGTCCCAACTTTGATTCGCGACCAACGATCGACCAATGATCGACGAGAGTCCATCCGCGAAATTATCGCGTGTACGCGTGCATAAGACTGCGAATTTATTTTCGTATACGCGACACATTGTCGTTGTCGCGCCACGATTACGTCGGAAATCTATGCGAAGCGAGTTACTGCGAGATGGTGCACGCGCTCTGCGGTTAATCTTAGACTATTACACGGGATGTTTACGAATTCCACCCGGTAGGTTTCATTTGCAAATTCTTTGACTAATTTAGGATCGATTATTCCTTTACGTAAATCAGAGAGGCGTGTCGAATTTAGCAAAAAAAAAAAGCAAATTGCGTCAACAAATTACGATGCGAACAAATTTTATTCATCCTTTAATTTCAAACGGAGAGGGAGGGAAGGGCAATTGCGTGCTTTCAAAAAATACATATTGACATAAATATCCAGGAGAAATTCTGATATATATCTCTTGAAACGTTGGCAAACGCGTTGTTCGCGAAAGAAAGCCTTACTTTGTCTTTGCGATCATTAAACTTACGAGTAACAGTGAATCCTGCATAAAGATCTTCCCCACGTGAGCTTAGCAGGTCCTTCGACAGGACACCCGCGATACGAATCTTCGAAAGCGAGTTAACGGCAGGCGTTATTAGCGCGACAAGGTGAAACCCAGGGGCAGAAATGTCTATTGATTTTTCGAAGAAAACTCGGCATCCCTTCTCTTGGATCCGCCGCCGCTAACCTACATTCGAGTTATAACGGCGGTACGAAGTCTGATAAAACGCATCCGATAATGAGTATCGCGTGGGTATCGCGCCGATTCGTTTTTCTACTTTCACGAAAAACCTGCTGATTTTTTTTTCCTAATTCACGCTTGAATTTTCTTTTCCCGTTTCCCTGCGAAAAAGATTCTCAGATCGGCATCGCGAACTCATTGTGATACCGATGTCGCAGTGTTTTCGTCATTGTGTTCGAATGTCGATTTGTTCCGTTGGGCAACGTGGCACCCTTTAAACGTTCCCGTTTTCGGGGATGAACAACGCCAGGATACCGAGCAACGGAGAGGGCGACTCGGTCGCAACCCCCCATTCGCACTCGCGCCGAGGGGGATCGATCCGCGTTCACTCTGCGCACCTACCCCTGCGGCAAAACCCAAATCCGAACCCCGCTCGAAGAGCAGGAGCAACGCCGACTAAAATCGTCCGCATTTTTAGCCGGGGAAAATTTTCGATGCCACACTGGTTAAACGTAGTGAGCTACGTAATTCTCTCTTTCTCTCTGTCTCGTACTTTTTATTAACAAACTGATAGAAACCGATAGAATTTCTACCGAGTCCCACTCGGTACGGGAAAATGGTTCCTTTATTCCCAACAATGGGCACGCGACCAACACACCAATTCCAATTTTTGCTTCTGTAAAAGAAGGAGAAGTACATCGAAACTAATAAATTACACTGTACAATCTTCATTCATTAGGGCAAAATTATCCCCGCTGGTGCAATCTAACTTCACCTTACCTATATTGCAAGAGCGCTATTAGTAAAACGACATTACCTTCTCTTGGGACCATAGTCATCAAAAGAAAGTAACGGTAGTAACGTATTGTGGTGACTACAGTGACTATAATTATATAATGTGCCAGAGTATTTGCGTTTGAGCTGGTCCGCCCGAAACACCGAAAGCTTTGATCGTAATAGATGGATTCGTCAATGAAGAAAAATTCTTTTCTCGTATCGATTAAACCGAATTAGTTACTGTCGGATGAAGTTGAGGCTGCGAGAAGTCACGGTGGCGTATTTTGGTTCGGCTGATTTCGGGCACACGATGTGTGTATTATAAATTTCTGCGCGGATAAACCGTGAGTTCCGGCGCACACGCGCACTCCGGTCATTCGCGGAGAGTGCATCTGGTGGCGACCACCGCCACCTCAAGTTCGAATATTCGAGGTGGAAAATTTACAATCGAGTTCGCGGAGAGTTGAAGATACGCAGAAGGCTACGGTGCCATAAGGGCGCACGATCGATACGGAAAAGTTCCTCGAAATCCTGAGTAAAGCTTCGTTTCGCCTCGCGCTATTTCGCGTAATCGCGATCGTCAGATCGGCCGGATTCATTCCCGTCCCGTGTATAATTTCCTACGATCGAAAGTCATCTCGACCGGCTTCGTGAAAACCGGAGATCCAAATTCGACACAGGAATAAACGCGACGACACACCGTGTACATTTTAATTTAATTCCTTGTACTTTAACGTCGACGATGTTTGCCCTTCTTGGAAGCTTTAGGGCTAATTTTCCTGATAAGATGAGAAACCTTTCAAGTTACAGTACGCTAAAACGAACGTGACCTCGAAGGATGTCCATCACGGTCATCTCCAACGTCCTACGAGGAAAATAGAGCATGCGCGTCCTTGTAACTTCCAAAGAAAATGAGCTCGATCGTAGATAATATGATGATAATTTTTGTCGACTGCAGTCGACACATTTTTTTCCTTACAACGTTTTTGTTTGCGAGAAATTTCAATAAATCAGTAAGCTTAAGTATACGACAACGCAAAGTCGAGATGATCCAGTAAATAATTTTACTGAAATAAAATGAAAGAGACTCTCGAGCAATTCGTACGGTATACTTATAGGAGACTTTTTTTTGTGAAATAGAAACAAAATTACTAGCTCAAAAATTAATATGTTAACATCAATATCTGTCTTAAAAATACTATTACAACTTCTGCAAATGTTAGATATAATGTGATATAATATCGAGCTAAATATGTAATTTGCGAAAGAAATTCCATTAAAAAAAAATATATGTATACAGCAGTAAAAGATTTGATTTTTTTATCGCACGCGTGTATCCTGCGTGCACGAATAATTGGGTTAAAGAATATCGGAACGAACATCCAATTTTGCATGTTCATTGGACATTCTGTTGTGAGGGATCGCGTAAACGAGAGGACAACCAGCGGACGAGGTGGTGGGAGAAGGGTGGTAGAAAGTTGTCGATGATCAAATGATTTTCAGGAATCGCGAACGAATCGAGGGGGTTTGCGCGCTCGCTTCGCGTGTGCATTTTCGAAATTCCAGCCAGGGAGAGAGCCATTTTACATACGGAATTAACGTTGCGCACGCGTGGCTATATATGCATTCGCTGCGTATAACTATTCCAATCCAAACGAATCGAATAGCTCGAAAGTCCATTCATCGCAGCGTTCATCTCGATATGTGCGCTGCTCATGCATCATTGATGCATAAAAATGCACCGCATTCTCTGCCTTGTGATGTCGGCACCTCTTTTCATCATAGTATATTAACAACATAAATTTGGAAAATAACGATAGACATCCTGCGATTATCTCAAATTCCCATCTTGGTGTCCTGATAAATTATACGATAAATGAAACGAATGTATGAAAATGATATATTAATTATGTAGTTTAAGAGATTAAGATGAGCAGCATGCGTAAGTTTGCGGTAATATGAACAAATAAGTATTGCATATGAATTTTTCATTTTTAAGAATGTGACGAAATAAACAGATTGATAGTCATCAAATTATCTCTAGATAGATAGCATACGTATGACGCAGCGAAAAATAATGATTTGTCCACGACGAAGGTAACTTTTTACGAGAATGTGATAAGATAACTTTATAAAAGGATGTGATGGGACATAGCTCGTTCCATCCACTCGTTTCTTCAATTATAACGACGCGCATCGTTTGGCTCCTCCACTTTTCAGAGCGTCGAATACTTCATACCTCGATATCCAATTCCACTGAGAATTTCTGACTTATATTTTCCCGAAAAATAAGAAAAGAGTAGAGAATGAGTAAAGAATGAAAAAGAAAGATGAATATACATACTATATATGTATAAATTAAATAATTTTGTTCTGTTGAAATCTTTTGAAGATCACAAACATAAAATTACCATTCTATTAATAAAAATTAAGTTTGTATAATAACGATACGTAAAGCCAGTTATAATAAATTTATTATTTTGATATTATGTTATTAAAAAATTAAAGTTAAACGCAATTCTTGTTTGATACGAAATATAATGGGCAGTAATTGTGACATTTGCGAAATTTATCAAATAATTTTATTGCTTTTTAAAAAATGAAATGAACGTTACATTGACAGATATGCATTCATGTTTGTAATGATAAATAAAATTATTTGTAATTGCGCGACGCATAAAGGGCACGTCGCGCAACGTGTTCGCTTTGCAGAAGATCCTCGTGGCTACTGGCGGGTTAACAAGAGAGACCCGTGCGGTATGCATCTCGGCGTTATATCTTCGCACTTTGCGCCGTGGGCGTTACAGCGTGTCAATACATTTTTCTCGCCGCGTTCCGGTTTGTCCGCATTTCGCGTATAATCAGCGCAGCATCGTGCACCCTATGCGCGCCGGTATCGCAGTCCGTCGGCATTACGGTTGGTCGGTATCGGCGTCCCGGTACCGACTAATTTAGTCGGTACTACAGGGCGTCGATAATAGGTCGCTCTTATCCGTCGGAATTGCGCCCGTCGATAATTCGCGCGAGACGAAAGGNGGGAACTGGAAGGAGGAAGGAAGAAGAAGAAGGGAAGGATGACAGGGAAAAGAGGCTGATAGGAGAGGACGGGCCGCGATGCAGGGGATGGTGCAGGATAACGCGGGCGGAATCGGGAGAAGGAGGAAGGATAGAGGGTGAGTGGATACAGGGTAGGGGCCGGACGCACTCTTGTGGAGGTGGACGAGAGAGCCGAGTGGTGTGAGTGGGAAGGGTTCGAGTGGCAGGTGGGAGGGAAAGCGAGATGAAGGTGGGAGAGATGAGCGAGACCATGGGGAGATGGAGCGAGTCCGAGAGGGGCGGGGAAGTGGGGTGTGGGTTGGACGATGTCATTTTAGATATTCGATGGAACCTGCACTGTGCGAGCACGTTGGTAATACTGCGCACACAGACGGTGCAATAAAGAAGATGATGTCTGGGAGAAGAGTAGGAATTATACGCGGTTGACGCGCGGGAGATTGGTTCTGTGACTTCTAATTCTGATTATGAGAGTAGATTTGGTAGTAGAGGACAACTTGTTATTCGCGCGATATCTGCTACGTTACGCGCACGCAAAAATGACAATTGTTGGAAACCTATCGGAATGTTGTTCGCTCGTAATCGTCCCTTCTTAAAGTTTACTTCTCTATCTGTGTTATGTCAGGAAACTGTATTTAGAAAGAGCCAGACAATTCCCAACCAAAGTTAGCTAAGCGAGATTCGTTCAAGCTTGTTACGCGACCGCAAAAATCATAGCTTGTCGAAACCTATTGGTCCTACCAAGATTGGTTGGTTCTAGTTAAAATTGCTCGATTCCCTCATCTAAATAAATTCTTTTCCTTTACGTCTATATTACGACTATATTTTACAGACAATCGCTAACTGAGATTGATGAATCAAAACTGTAGCTAAAATTTATCTTTAAATCTACGAAAGCATAATTTCCTAATGAAAGTTTGCAAGAACTTATATAGCAGAGAAAATGATGAAAAATTCCGATAGACTCGATAAAAATATAAAAAAATATAAAAAAGGAATGAAAGCATTTTTTTATTGCTAAAGAGAAAGAAAACATTTCAAAACTGTAAATCCCATAATGAAGTAGTAAATTGCAAGATCTCAAAAACATCTTTTATACATCCAAGAATTAATAATCGAGAAAAAAAGATATTAAATTAAAATGTTACGGATCCCGATTCGCAGCCCTATGTAATTACTGCATAATCACTTGAGATTCTTGCAAATTTTTCTCGATATATACGCGGTACACGCTCGCAAGCGCGTATTTGCGCAACGTAACATATACATGCGATCGCAATGGAAGAAAGCACTTAACTGATTTATCCTACGCAAACACCGCTTTGCCGCATACACTGCGCGCGCGAACGGGATGAATAGCGCAACGATATATCGTCTAATTGACTTGATGTATATTGTTGTTCGGCAAACCAAGATTCATCAACTCCGAGTTTTCATACTTCTCTCATGAGCAACAACTAGCAACTTTAGAAAGGCAAATATTCCAAGTAGAGACCTTATCGCGGTCCCACGAAAAAAAAAGAAATACTTCAAAGTTCCATCGAGATACTCTATAATATTTATTCTCATAACTGTTTGCTTCACGTTGCTAATATCGTCCTGAAAAAAAAACGCCGTTCTCTAAGCATACGCGAATTCTAAAATAAGATTCACCAGTTTCGCGAAACTAAGGATTTTTTTAAAAAACAGATGTCGCAAATGGCTTTCATCGGCAGACTTTCGTCCACCATTGCATCGGTCGGTCACGCGACATGAATTACAATCCAGCGAGATATATTAATGATCCTTAGTTATTCGCGCACCATGCGATCGAACTTAAAACCCGACGGGATGAAATTTACCGTAGGTCACGGTGGGCCTTAACCGCGCGCTTCTTATTAACGATCCTGCTTTAAAGGTCCGCGGGATACGCCTCTTATATGTGTGACAAATTACATGCACCGTAAACTCGCAATAACAATAATGATTGGAGGCAAAGATTGGAGAGGGTAGCGAAAGAAGAAAAAGGAAAGATTCGTATATTCGTATCTTGGGACGAGTAATAAGTATCAATACAGAAATTTAATGTGAGAAAATAACTTTTGTTAAATTTATTAGTATATATTAGTAGTTTGTTAATCGATTTTTATAACTAACGCTTAATTAGAACGTGACAATTCCATGAATCACCGCACTATTTCCTCGATCTCATTTATTCTTCTAACGTATATATATATATATATATAAAGAAAATTGTTTCTTCTCATTTTAATTCTCAAGGAAGAAACTAATATAAAAATCAGTATATTTCATTATGTGTGAAAAAACATTTTACAGATATTATAAACATTTTTTGGCTATTCACGAAAGAAGTGAAGACTTCGTGACGCTTAATATGTCCCTCTTACGTTTACAATTTCACTTTAATTCTTCACATTCTTACGAAGAAACGTTGACATCTCGATACGTCATCGATTTGTCCGCCGTGCGCGTTTCGATCGTTCTGGGTAGGCCGGCGATCGCAAACATTTCCTGCGGTCGCATTTCCACATCTGTTTACACGAAAGCGAAATATCCGCGGTCAAGTGCGGGAGGGAGAAAAGAAAGAAGAAAAAAAAGAGAGAGAACTCTTCTTCGGCGTGTTCTTTCCCCTCGCCTCGTCTTCGGTAACACTGGAGTACGCCAAACAATCGGCCGTTCGAAAACAATTTCGCGAGCCGATACATATCTCGGCGCGGCGCGATATAGTCGGCGTCTGGGTAGGTAGGAAGAGTTGGCGACCCTCCGACAAGTACACGAAGGAGAAAGAGAGAGAACTCGGGGATTCCGAAAGCGCTTCACCTTACCCCGCCGTCCCATGACGGCCGAGACGGCGATAAAAGCGGAGCGGTGGCGGGCGAATCGCACGCGCTCGTAAATAGAGTCGCGGGTCCATTCATGAGTTCGGCCAGCAGCAGCAGCAGCAGCAGTAGCAGCAGCAGTAGCAACGTGGTAGAAGTGGCGGTGCGCTCGTGCGTACACGCCAGAAAAGTCTTTTTCTCGGTGTGTTTTACGGGAGGTCAGGGTTACAGAGGCGGAAAGAGGAATGCAGCAAGGGGCGAGGGAGGGGAAGAAGGTGGAGCGAGAGTTTTACGTGCTACTATTACTACGAGGATTCGCTCTCTTTCTCTCTTTCTCTTTGTCTATTTACCTATCTATCTTATCCATTTCTATGCAATATCGACACGTCCATTCCTGAATAAAGTAAACTTGGGGCAGTGCGTTGACCATTTTCGTGCAAACGCGAAAATTTATCCCGACTCGGCTAATTAGATCACGCGTCGTAGAGTTATTTGATTGATATTAGAAATGATTAAAAGTAAAAAAAAAAGATGGAAAAGTCGAAAAATTTTGATTAAAATAATGATTTTACACAACATGGATTATACATGGATTTTGTACGTTGTATCATTCATTTCGAGAAATAGTTTCGAGATTTTTGTAATTTCACCTATGCGCCAGCACGGTCATCCGTTATTTTAGGCCCATGAGCTCGTAGATTAATTGGTATCCCGAAACAAGGATAATAGTACATAATAGTAATGTGCTATATCGATCTAAATTAAATAAACTTAATGGTAATTAGAATGCTAATTGTTAAAACGTAACAAAACATGATTTATCGCACAATAATGAGAGTTTAGTTATCTCTTTGCACAAGTTCGAGTGAGATATTTCAGCAGTTTCTCGCGAATGCAACGTAAACTTGCGAAAAATATAAGTCTTCACGAACGAAATATAAATGTTCATATTTAATATCATATCCTTAATTCTACTCATGCCATAAGAGAGAAATGATGCTTCTCCTTTAAATTAATAAAAATGTCTTTTGTAATATCTTGCCAAAAGTATAAATTGGAAATATTAATACTATCCAGTGCGTCGATATGTATATTCATGAAAAAACTTCGAAGAACGACACGCAAGGGATTCATCATTCTTTCACAAAATATAGCAATTGAGTCACACTGTTAATTGTGTAAATGAGAAGATACATATTTTAAATGTTACAGAGAACAATTTTTGACTGCTAAATGTAAGCGTATCAAGCAAGATTAATGCTCTCAATTGACATTTTCTGTAATTCCCAGAAATTTACATTAAATATAAAGAAATATTACATATATATTTAAATACTTTTCATTGATATTGTTCATTGGATATTACTTATATAATCGATTCAGTAAATGTATCAGAGACAAAATATCGATATCAAAAAATACATGGTATCGAGAGATAATTATCGATGTCTCGAAGCATCATAATCTCTGATTATTGCATGCTTGCTATGCATTATGGCGTGCTTTCACGCTCGTGTTCTTGCCAAGATAGAGTCGAGTTTGAAAACGACTTTATCACTGATAAAGATAGCCTTATCACCCCGGACGCGCCGATAAGACGTGTCGCGTGAAACGATTGCTAATGTATTCGAATTCCTTTCTTTCTTTCTGTTTTATTAGCGATCNGCGGTCATCTTAAGTTCAGAATCACCGATATTATGTATGTTCATAGACCGTAGAGATTTTACCCGTCAAGAAAAATTCATAATTGGCAGTTTAAGATTAAGAACGATAATGTTTCGATTAGTATTTTTCTCATTCTCCCATCTGATAGTAGCGCATCTCCTTGTTACAAGATAACAGAGTGAGAAAGATACTATGAATGAGATAAAGTTCATCTCCTTCGATCTTAAACTATGACTTCAATTTGCAGTTAGCACTGCTATAGAAAATGTACTTTTATATTTATGTATATGTAGGATAGCCCTCGTGAAGTGTTTCAAGCTGAAGTGTTTTCTCAGAGGTTGTTAGAGAGCATTCTATATATGGGCTTAGGATTGTTATGACGAAACTAGAGATATCGATGCCTCGTATCGACGTCGGTATCAGACGATACTCGACTACGCAAAATGAAGAAAAGTATCGATAAGTCTTGCTACATATTGCTACAAATTTTCATTGTTACAAAAGCGAGTTGTTGGAACTTGTTAAAAGAAAAAGTAATTATTATAATTATAATTATAAGCTAAAAAAATATTTTTCAAATAAGATACAACAAAATATTGAATATGTGTTTATACAAGGAATATTTTTCAATAATTATTATTCCGTAACTAAGAAGAAAACATTTATTTCATTTTGGATCGTAAATAAAAGAAAACGCGAAAATTTTCGGACCCTGCTAAATACGTTACTAAAACGCGAAAGTCTGTATCTATGTAAATATCTATGTATGTATCTATGTAAATATGCTTATGTAAGTATCTATGTAAATATGCTTTTTCCACATATTTTTACATATCTTGACGATCGATATTTTATTATCACTGTTTCCGCATCCACATGTAGATTCATCGGTATCTGAACGCCAAGAACAATGTCGTGATCGTTAGGACATGGTTTTCTATCTAATTACCCCGTATCGAAAGCAAAGTATGAACATTTTAATATAATCACGGGCATGCTCGCACTCGGATAAGGACATGTTTTGTCCAGATTGCTCGTTTAGCCGGCCCTCCCTGATTGCTCCTATATTAGCGCTCTAATTCATGGGCCGATAACAATCGGCACGAGCCGCTCGGCGAATGGAAGTCACGCGTATGCACGAGCTGTCGAATTAACCGATTAGTCTACAGCACCTGTCATCGTCCCCGGATGTCGGTGTCACTGGCGCGCCGAGGCGGCCTGTGTTAACAGGTGCCTCCGGTTCCGAATCGTCGAGCAATGCCACTCGATTCGAGGCTAGAGTTTTATCTTGTAGAGAATATGAGATCGAGCACAAACATATGCGATCAAAAATTGTCGAATAAGGCCGTGAACAGCCGTAAACTACTTTGACAATCCAATGACTTTTTGTGCGTGATAGACAATAAAAATGATGAGATTATTTCATAAATATTCATTTAGACATCAGTTTATTATCTATGTAATATAATTTCAGTTTATATCAAATATATCGCTATTTATTAAGAAAGTTTATTATAAAAAATAGCTGTAATTTGCTGCAATTTGAATAGAAAGATCAGAAATATCGTGAGAAGAGAGAGAAGGGATGCAAAAGCGCGCATCCTCTTCGCGGTACTCGATGACGTGGTTCTCGTAGACGCGAGAGAGACGCGCCCGCGGAACAACTTTTGGTGTCGCGGAGGCGAAAGGCGGGAATGGCGAGAGTGGCGGGAACGGCGGGAAAATTGAGCCAACCGTCCTGGTATACCTCGTTGCTGCACCACATCGCCAGTGTAATACGGTTTTCACCGGCTCTTTCTCGGAGTTACAGCTAGGCAGAATCGTGCCATAACTGTACACCGAGCAACGCGCGGATTTCGCCTGGTTCGACATTGCATGTTGATGTAACGTGCGATGCGTCTATCTAGTTTATCCCAAGTATAGTTTTTACCGTAACTTCAATTCAGATCTCCATTTTGGATCATGTCATTTCTCGAAAAACTGGCAGGATCAGATTTTGGTGAAAAGAAAATTTTATTTTAGCAAGTTGTATGTACACACAAAGAAGCGCACAATTTTTCTCGATACATCCTGTATACGTATATTTCAAAGTATACATGTTTTTTTAAGTTTAACTTTGTTATTTAAATGAAAAAACATATTTCTCGATATTCGCGCGAGCTCTAATATTCATTTATATAACTTTTATGTAAGATACTTTTTCGGATATTTCATTTTCTAACGGTTCAGCTAAATTTCCCACAAAGTTGTTACTTGTCTGCGAAACAAGACAGTGTAAACAGTTTGTAATAGAAGTGTTTGTAATAAGTGAAGGAATTTGTTTCTGTATCGCGTTTTCGATTGACGCTTCGATTGATTCTCGTCTTCCGCGTAAAGAAGTCTGTCCGGCAGTAGTTTAAGAATTCAGGCCGGAAGTGCACACAGGAGTCGCAGCTTTCGAAGACGATCGTAAAACGTCCCGCCAGATCTCCGCTCGTTTCCTGATCCCCACCTTGGATATTCGTTGCCGAGTAGCTTCGCCGAGGCACTAACGAGCGCTCCTAGCCGACGAGAAAGTCCAGCGGCGCCTGTGCGCGGCAAACCTCAACAAACTGAATTCTGCGGGTGCCTTTGTATAAACGATACGTCCGTTAGGAAATATTGGAAATAATTGGAAGAGACAAGTTTCTCTTCTACGCAATTACGCATAACATTCTTCTCTTATTGTAGTCTGAAGCCACAAGGTTGATTGCTCCAATCTAAGATGCAGAATTATTTTCTATCAACTTTGAAAAAATTTCTTCTTCCGAGATACGATGAGCTTTTCTAAAAGTTTCACCCCGCGAGTTATCGAAATGCATTATTGTGAGAAATACAATATTTTAAAGGACCCTACGCCAAATTATCAAGAAAACTTGACGGAAATAAGGGCGGAACAAAGATATTTAATAATGAAACTTCTAACTAATAATGAATCGAGAGGACTCGTCTGAATTATTGAAACGAAGCGGCGACGCGTCTACGTCTCGCGGAAGGGAAAGGCAGACAACTACCGGACGCGGGCGGAAGCGCGCAGCATCGTGCCAAATTCTAAATTCCCTTCTACCTCGCGGCCGTTTTCGCGGCCGCCGGTCGCACGGCCGTGCATGCGCGCCCCGCGTTCGAATAAGGCGTGCTCGTGTCGCCACGGCCTCGTCGAGCGCGAGCAAGGACATTCATTGGCCACAATACATCCGTGGTGCTGTGCCCGGCCAATCGTAAACTCGGCCGGCGCTTTTCTCCGCGCTGCGGCCGTCATCATCTTCGTCACCGTCGCCGTCGCCGCGCGTTCAACGTAGCCGACTTGCGACGCGCACCGATATCGGCGCCGTCGTAATACACGCGTACATCGCGTGCATGATACACGCGATACGCGAGGGAACGAGTCGCGGGCGCGTGGAGCGCGGGTTCGCGACTCGAACGGCGGTGGTGGCGACGACGCGCGGCTGTTTCCGTGCTTGGCAATGTCCGCGCATTCTCGCGCCGCGTCGCGCCGACCAGTTAAAAATCGTCTCCACGCCATCCGTACGACTTGGCCGCTCTCTCGCTCCGTGGCATCAGCCGCGGCACAGGCGGCACTAACAATGAACCGGACACGTTGCGCTGGACTCAACGACGTTGAATCGTCAACGGGGAATCCCAGCGCGCGCGCACGCCGTCAGGATGTTCGACGGTTTCATCTCGATCTCACGCATTTATACATTTATATATCCTGTATTATACAATAAAGAAACTTTAGGGGTACTGTCGTTTTCATTGATCCGCACCGCGCGGGTAGGTAGGTTCTCTTTGACGAACGATCGACGAATTGTGTCCGAGATCCGAAAATGAAATAATTTCGAGCGAACGTCCCGATAAACTTACTTTACGATTTTTGAAATTAATTCATCGAGGTCCGCATCGATTTGCGAAAGCTCTCAGTCGATTTTATCAAATTATGAAAAGTAGCACGAGATATAGCGCTATTACGACATTCAATAGAATATTGCGTCGAAAGATAAAATTCCTTAGAATTTGTGTGAAAAGAAAGAGCGAGAGAATACATATCGTGTACATATACATCTATATTTACGAGATTTTTTTCCGCGCGGTTTAATAAATTAAAGAAGTGCGCCGGTACGATATTGCCAGCCGTGGCACGCTGAAAATATACTCTGACGCCCCGCCATTTCCACCGTCGCCGTCGCCGTCCGAAGAGAAACCGAGCTCGACGTTCGGCGTCGGGCCGAAGCCGCGTCGTCGGCATACGTGTAGCAACAACTCGCTCTCGGTCTCTCCGCTGGAGAGAGACCTCGAGAAGCCCGCGCGCTCTGCCTCGTGGCCGCATACGGAATGACGCGCAAAATTCGCGGAATTGGCCGACGCGGGGAGGTCAGCCCGTCGTAGAACGACGGCGCACGTCTCCCGGCGTCCTTTCGCCGTCGCGGCGTCCCGATGACGCGCCCCTTTTACCCGATAGGGAATAAAAATGTTGTCGGTGAATTTTCTTAGGCTGCGCGCCGTATAGAACGTGGCTCGCGCGCGTTGTCTGCCCTTTCCCCGTCCCCGGCTGCCCGTCGCCGCGCTGCTCCGCGCCGCGCCGTCGCTGCTCGCTGGCTGGCTGGCAGGCAGGCAGGCAGGCAGGCAAGCAAGCAAGCAGGCAGGCTGGATGGCTGGCTGGCTTGGCTGGCTGGCTTGGCTGGCTTGGCTGGCTGGCTCGGCTGGCTCGGCTGCGCCGAGAGCTAGCGAGAGAGTCGAGACCTCCTCTCTCGGGCTCTCTTGCGCTGCACGCCGTATACAGCCAGCCAGTCAGTGGCGAGTTTGAAACCTAGTGGCGTTAGGCCGACTCCCTCGTACTCGGGGGCCCCAGCACCGAGAGACCGGAGGTTCCCCGGTGAAGGCTGCCGCTCTCGGCGCCTCTCGACGTACGCCGTACGCCCGAACCTCTACGCCTTGCGTTTTTAAGGCCGCATGAAAATTTACTCACGGACGCGCTCACGTAGCCTCGCTCCCGCGTGCGCGAGTTCCTCTTTACCATCCTCTTCTCCGTTTCCTCTCTCTTTCTCTTCCCTTTTTTATCTTCGATATAAAATTTCTCACGCGCCAATGTTGCTCCTCGGAGAGTCGAGCATTTTGGAAATCAAGATAAATTCTAACAAAGAATTCTTCACTAACTTCTCCTCTCGAGCAAATTCATTATGTTATTCTCGCGCCACTCACCTTACGGTAATCCCACGTTAATTTCTACGCAATATCCCAAGCGTTATTATCGATGAATAATAGGCGCGGAGTGAAAGAGAACATGTGTGTGTGTATATATATATATATATTTGGAAAAAGTAAATGAA
>JAJVSH010000127.1:446604-495399 GCA_021460005.1 Tetramorium alpestre
AATATATATATATGTGTGTATAAAATAGACAATTAGAGTATCGATCAATGTTTCGTTCGATTTTCGTATGGAGAACGGGAGAAACGTCGAGGACGGGAAACGTTGGTCGCTCGCGCGGGTTCTTCGTCAGCGAGCGCGTGATTACCTTGCTGGCCGCAAGGTCCTGGCGTCGCGCAGTGGCGCGATTGACCGTGCTATCTCGGTCGTCTCGTAAGATATTAAGCAGCACGGCGCGACGAGCCGGGAATCGGCGCGAGATCTGCGCGCCCGCAAAGTCATTTTGAGTTTTTGCTGCGTCGCTGAAATATTTCCAGCGGCCGTCGCCGATCCGTTCTCCGATAACTTTCATCGACCGGCCCGCGCTATCACGGACTTTCTCGAACAGAGCGATTTTTCTCTGGATCGCGGGGAGCGGGGACTTTCTGAGAAATAGAAAGATAGAAGGAGAAAGAGAGAATATTTAACGCGCTTAAGTCCTAGAGAGAATCCGTTTCTTTTATTCGATGCCGCGCGACGCAGCCCCGACATCGGCAGCCTCCCCTCGTCCACTCCGCCCGTTAATGAGCGCCACCAATCATTCGACATAAAAGCATTGTTTATACCTGAAAAGCTGCACGCACTTCGACAATGAATTTCCTTTCGCGTACGGTCAGAGTGACATACACAGTCCTACGATATTAAATCCGATATTAATTATGTAATTAATTTACGCGACGTGAATGAAACGCATCCTTCCATTTGTATCAATTACATCAGGGCGTTCGGGCGCTAACAATATGGCATTATACGCCCCTACGCTGAGCGCGATCGACTTTTTCTCTCGAAATGTCATGTTAAGAAGGACGCAAACATATGTTGGCGTCGATCGAAACCGCCGGCTAATTCGTAGGCTCGTTGCCTTTCCTTCGCGTAAGCGGGTGCCACGCCGACGTTTCTGCGAGTCGCGATAACCGATTGTTTCTGGATGATCGCTTCTCGCTTCACGCGCGATCGTACGTCGCGTTATTGGAGTTTCTGCGTCGATACGAAAATTTCGAGGGAGACAAAGCGCGCGCGTGCGGCGGACGGCGAGGGCGCCGCGGCGCGGCGCCACGGCCCTGAGCCCTGCTTCGTGTCGGAGTGCAGGTGGGCCGAGCGCCGGCGGGAACGGCCGAGCGGGCGTTCGGGGGAAAACCGAGCGGCGCTACTCGGCGAGGAGTGTTGTCAGAGTGCTCAGTAATGCTTTGCATGGCTAGCTGGCTGCTATCGTGTGCGTCGATGACAGTCGCGTTGTCATCTGTTCGGAGTGCGATCGTGCGATGTTACTTGAAGAGCTAACCGGGCTTACCGGCGGCCGACACTTGACGTCGCGCAAGTGCGTTCTACGTGAGACTGTGAATTAAACGGAATAAAAATTTTAACGACGAGAGAAAATCAAGTAACGGACACGTCCCCACGGAGAGACGGGTGAGTGAGAAAAGACGCAGTGTGTGTGTGAGCGAGCGCGAAAGACGGACGGAGGGAAGGAGAAACGGGCAACAGGACTTCATCGTGTTCACGGCCCAAGTAACGTGGAACTTCGGTTCCACGTACCGCCGTTCATCGATTTCGCTTACTTTTCTCACCGTTCTCTCCGCGAATCATCGAGTTACGCGGAGAGCCAAGGAAAAAACGGACCGTCGCGGTAGCACCGTGCGCGGCAGTGCAGCACCAGCGTACCAAGATGCTGTCGTCAGTGTCAGCGAAATAATAATGTGGTGCGACGTCAGTCAGGTGAGT
Organism: Tetramorium alpestre; assembly: GCA_021460005.1. Taxonomy (NCBI): domain Eukaryota; kingdom Metazoa; phylum Arthropoda; class Insecta; order Hymenoptera; family Formicidae; genus Tetramorium; species Tetramorium alpestre. The sequence continues at coordinate 448,363 of JAJVSH010000127.1, forward strand.
TTTGCGCGCGGTTCCGCGCGCATCGCTCTTTCTCTCTCGCTCTCGCACTCGGTCGCCGTCCTTTTTTCCCGCAACCCCCTATCCCCTCCTTCGCGCGCGCCCGCACTCCCCCGGGTGCGTTCCCTTCCTTCGGCGTGTACGACACGCGTGCCGCGTTTCCGCGTTACGTGCCGGTCGAGGAGAGCGGGTTACGTGATCACGCGCGCGCGCGCGCGCGCTCACTCGCTCGACTCTCGGCGCGGAGCAGCGATTGCGAGAGAACGGACTCGAGTATTTTGCCGTCAGGACTTTAGTCTTCTCGATAACGATGTTATTAAGCCGAGCTACGGCCGGCACGAGAGACTCTCAGGTACCGTAAGGACAGATTGAAAACCCCCCTCCCCCCCAATATCGCGCTCTCTCTCGATCGTCGTTCCGCTTCGGTCGCCGCAGTTTACTATCGGGAAAAATTCTTTTCCGTCGGGTAATCGAGTTTAACAACCAGCTCGTTCGAGGGCGAAAGGGAACGTGGAAAAAGTAAGTCTTGGCGTTCGTCGACGGCATCGCGCTTACATCGTTCTCCAAAAATCGATGGACGTTGCCGCAACTCGCTCGCTCACTTTCGGGGCACGGCGAGCGAAAAAACGGCCGCGGGAAAAATGTGCGCGGCGCGGCATGCGAGGCGCGAGCGCGCGTAGGACGACCAAGTGTCAGATTTGACGCGTGGTAACCTCGTGTTCGGTAGTTTGAATTCGAAGCGATCCCGCGTTTCCTTGGCCCGGCGAGGGGAGGCAGGGACGGCGCGCGGGGCGGCAGCGAAGGGAGAGAGAGGATGACGAGGCGAAGCTCGCCGAGGGGGAACGACGAGGTGGCTTGCGTACTGTGTGTGTGGGCCGTGGAGTCAGCGGGGAGCGTGCGAGGAGCGGTGGAGGGAGGGCGAACGAACGACAGCGGCAGCTTGATAGCGCGAGCGGTGGGGTTTGAGGGACGAGAGGGGGATACCGGAGAGCGGCGGTGAGGCGAGTAGTGGTGAGGATGGAGGGAACGGTGGGAAGCAGAAGGGGTGAGATCGCCCGAGGCTGCTAGCTGCCTCCTCTTCGCTTGGCCAGCGCCGCGAGGAAACCTAGCGTCGGCTCGGAGACGCTGGGTGGGGATACGGTTATAACCAACCATCAAGGGGCAGCGTCGTCATGGTTACCACGACGACAACAACCCGATCTGGTCTAGGGGGGTGTTTTTAAAGACATATTCGCTTTTGCTGCGTCCCTCTTCCCCCTCTCTCTCTCTCTCTCTCTCTCTCTCGGAGTTCCCCGCTCTACCTTTCTCTCCCACGCTTTCGTCCTTTTTCCTTTTTCCTCTCCGCCTGTCCCTCTTCCTAGCGATTGTTTTTCATCACGAGGTCTTTGAGCGGCGCGAAATGTTTTGCGACAAAATCGAAGGAGAGGGGCGCGATATCGTCGAATCGTAATCCACGAAGAGAGCGCGCTCGAGTCATAATTCTGCGCCACCGTTGTCCGAATTGTTTTCCGAGATATTTCTCGCCGCAAAAGGTTACCGTCACATGCGTTATTTAGACCCGAGCTGTTAATCGTTGCACTATCCTAAAGAAAAAAAATCTAAAAATAATACTCCGCCAATATCTCTTCCGTATCTTTCAACAATATTCATATATATTAGAATGCAAAATTTAATATAAAACTCTCTGTAATTTAATTAGAAAATTATTATTCACAAACCTCATTTGCCATAAAAATGAGTCTGCTAAATTTTTTAATTAATTAGAACCCTGATTTTTCAACCTGCCATATAATTTTTTTTTTAATCAAAATTATTAATCTGGAATTTTCTCAATTTACTAGCCTTGCATTAAAATTAGAAATAAATCTGCCACTCGTCATTTTTCGGTGTTGAAAGCAGAAAGAATGACTCTAGACATGAGACTCTCACATGATACTTTAAGTGTTGATCGCACATCTCTCTTGTATGTTTACCTGTAGATTCTCGTGAAATTGTACCATAAACTGTTATAGTTTGCTTCCGATGATCATTCCTAATGGAGTTATCTGAAACGACATCTGAATGAAACTGGCCTATGTATACAAAACGCTGACTTATTGAGTGTTAAATACATAGTAGGATTCTCTTTTCGTGTTTTTTCACGATCGTTTAGGATAAACGATCTTCAACGAAATGTCCAAAGAGTGTCTCTGTGTCATTATTCATTCTGATTGTGAGACGGTGCGAAAATTTCCCGAAACGAAATTTAGATTTACGCCGCAAGAGCTACTTGGGATAGGATTAAGAGAAATTGGCAGAGAATTTCCAAAATTCGTCAGCAGTCAGCAAGAGATTAGAAATCTTTCAATGCATTCGCAAAATGAACATGAATACGCAAAACAAATATCATACAGTAATATGTCTCTTCTTCGATATTCGTATTATACTGATCTAAAGAATCTTACGTTACATTCTTTTTAGATTGTATTAGATTAGATCCGATTCGAACGAGAATAAGTTAAGGGTTACAGCCACGATTTTTGTCACGAAGGAATACATTTAGAAAAAAGAAATTAGAAATGGATGATCACGATTGAGAATAACGACGAGCGTTGCGATTATTCTGCGTAAAATTGGCGCACGAACGTAGGACGAACGCGCCAAAATTCGGGTAGCGATAAATCAGCAGTGTACAGTGTATCTAGGGGATGAAGGTAGCGCAAGCACAGGGAGGAGGGGAAGGTGAAAGAGATGAGGGAGAGGAGAGGGTTTTTCGGCGCTTCCGACGGCCGGTGTACCATCGGTGGCCCGATGACCGACAAAACCAGCAGTTTTTCCACGTGGTTTCGCGTATCGTACGCGACAAATGGTTGTCTCGGTGTGCGCGTGTCGCCGGCGCATCGTTAAACTTGGACGGAAAAATTCCCGCCCGCGCCCTTAACCCTTCTGCAGACGAATTTCCGCATCTGCTCGGTCTTCAAATAGACGCAATATAAATTGATACTTAAAATAGCATTTAATATAAATATAAAAGTTTATTAGAAATATAAAAGGAAGATATGAAAGACTATTCGATTAGCGGTGAAATGCAAAATATTCGTAGTCTTTGTCTTTATAATTAAGTATAATATATACGAAGCGATGGATTTCTTCAATTCATTAAATTCTTAAGACAACATTTCTGAAAGAAATGAAGAGTTATTAGCATTTTGAGCCCTATTGGAAATATTCAGGAACTCGATTAAATTTATTTAAATCAGTGAGATAATACAATAATGAGTAGTAATTAACAATTAATGCAATAAAACAACAATGAATAATAAGTAATATCAAAGTTTAACACAAACCCACCAGCTTCATATATTATTATACGTTGCTACTATGTAGCACTGTTGTTATTGTAGCATCCTTTATCATCAGTTATCAAAACATCCTTTTTTTGCGTTATAAAAGATACTGAAAAACACTTTGCAGAGCTGAATTAAAATTACCTCGAATTAAATATTGGCATTTTCAAATTAATTTTTAATTTTAAACATTTTGTAATAATGGATGTAATGAACCGTATTTATTGTAATTGTTTCTAACGACCGACACAGCCTCTCTGCAAAATATGCAGATATTTTCTCTAAATATTCGAAAAAAGAAATAAACACTTTTAATATTAATTTAATATCAATCACTCTCAATTATCTCGACTAATTTATAATATAGAAATTGAATAGAATAACCAATACGTATCACGTAAATACTCTTGAAATATTTTTACCGGGTCAAAATACAATCTCACCCGAAAATGCATTTTGATCCGAATATGCATTTTTTTTACGTTAGCATGCGTGTGTTGGCTTTTTGCTGAATCTCTTATTTCTGTTGATGAAAATAAACTCTAGTTTCGCGCGGCAAATCACGAAGGTATCGCGCCCGAATAACATAAGCTGACTTGTTGAACTTCTGTACCGACAAATTTTATCGAGATGCGCGTATAAACAGAGCTACTTATCGATTCACCGGATAGCGCAACATATGTGACACAATTCCTCCACGAAATCTATTTCTGCTCACAATGTATTTCCGTATTATCGACGTAAGCGGCGTGGCGATACCGGACCACGCATTTGATTTGATGCCGAAAGGCAAACCGCTGACCAAAAACGTGTATGCTAATCCCATAATAGCCGGGATTGCATATGAGAATGGATCTCGCTTCATTAATCGCTCGGCAACAATAACATATTCAATCTAAACCTTAAATCTAAACCTAAACTAATGAAAGTGACAATACGAAAAACTTTTTAATTTTTCTAATATTTAGCAAAAGTCTCTTTTTCTACAATCTTACAGTCTTTTTCACGTGCATACATATAAACCTATGTACCTTTTTTAATGCTTATTATCAAAATATACATATAATTTAATTGTCGGTGGAGAAGTTGCGTACGCGCGCGCGCGTTTACGCTCCAAGTCATATTTCAATACTGCATTTCTCTCCGCGCCGCGGAATGAACGCGCTAAGCACGCCGACTTAACTCGACGATGCATTATTTCGATCGATTTCCGAACTCGCGTTCCCGCACGTTACTTGGATCGCTGCACATCGTAAACGGGCCGTCGCTTGGCGCGGCGCGCCGCGAGTCAGTACAAAGTGAGTCCAAGTTTCCCCTACCTCCCACCCTCTCGCCGAGCACCTCTGCCTTCTTCGCCCCGCCGGCCCTCGCGCGCCCACCATCACGGGCCATTAACGAGAGAGTTATCGACGCGCGATCTGTCAATAGGCTTCTCCCATTCATAAATTCGCCGGGCCGGCGTGCGGCGGTGGCCGCATAGTTTTGCCGCAGAAACCACGTGGCAGCGGCGGTGGCGGCGGCGGCAACCACGAGACGAGGCGTATGGACGGACGGACACCTCCGTCGTTACGTTACGCGACCGGGCTCCGCTCTAACCGCCCGTGATTTACGGCCGGCGTCCCCGTTTTAAATCCATGGGGAAGCAGCCACGAGTGCCCCGAGACTGTTCCCGCGCGTGTCCGTGGATCGCAAATTGTAATCGAATTCGTTTCTCTCTCTCTTTCTCGATAATGCAAAGTTCGATCGAGCGTTCGTAGATGCTGTGCAGCAAGTAAAGTATTATTTATAAATAATACTTTGTCGATCTCTCACGTATCTCTTCCTAGACATTGAGAATGAGATTCCATTTGCAGACGGAGCACTCGAAATTTTCCAATATTAAAATGTTACGTTTCAGAAATGTCGGTGTCTTAATCCTAAAAAAAAAATTTTACTTTATTATACATATTTATGGTAATTTTAATTTTAGTAGTATTACTTTCGTTCAAATAAAAACGAGCAACAAATTTCTTTATTCTTTTTTATCTTTCCTCTCGACCATATCATTGCCGATGCATCTTGGATATAAGCACTCAATGATTTCTGCAATGTCGATGCTTTTTCGATAACATATCGTTCGTACCAGATTAAGCAATGTAGTTATATTAACAATGTTGCGATTCAGTTGGTGACCTTCTGAAGCAGCTTCGCTCATTGCGCTCTTAACTTTTGCTCTCTTTTCCTTGCTCACGTTGCGCGTGTATCGCTGTCGGACAGAGGTTATCATCGCAGTGGTTTTCAATTCGATGATACGCGAGAAATTTAATAGTGTCGAATTAAAAATTTGTTCGTCGAGAAGATATTATATTCGAATCTTTTTGTGCGTGAAACAATCCTTTTCCTTGTTCTAAATAATTTTTAATTTGCACGAGATATGCACGAGATTAGAAGATTCGTGTAAAAAGTTTAAATAAATTTGCATTTGTCGCAATTTGTCAATAAAAATCGGAGCGGACACGTGGTGTCCGCTCGGCATAAAATGTCCGAGTGCGTGTGGCGTATCGTCTGCGAGATCGATGAATCACGAATTACGAATATTGTAACGCGTTCGCTGTCTGTCTCCACCCGACCCCACCTCCCATGATCCCCCTCTGCCAACGGAGATGTCGTGGCACGTGGTGCATCGTACGCGCCTCGCATCGGCATCGCGTCCTCGCGCATTGTTTTGTTTACGTTACGTGAGCGGTTCGCGGCGATTGAAAAATTCGTCCGGCGTAATCGATACGTCAATCATGCGCGAGCGTACGCGGGCACGATCACTATCGGAAGACGGTGGCGTAAAAATCTATTGCACCTCTCGATTCATCTCTCTTTCTTTCATCGGATTTAAATGAAAGCATCATCGATTCTTTCACACGATTTGTTTCCGAAAGGAAACCACACATAGCTTTTATTTTATGTACACATGAGTTCTTGCAAACTTTTATCGACACGCGTGTTTTTTTTTTTTTTTAAGATGTCATTCTCGTTTTGAAATAAATTATCTTCTTTGATGATTTTAACTTGTGACAGAAAGAAAGAAAATTTCTTACGTACTAAATCTCGCGCGAGATATAAAATTATTTCTGTCAAAATTAAAGTGTCAATTTTTGTTACGAATAATTTGAATATCATCGATATCTTGATTTTGAGACAATTGTTCTTCATTATTTGGTTTCAAATATGTACGTACTTTTTCATGATACGATATGATACGTGCACGACATGGTGGCTTTGAAACAATCCTTAAATGTTGTAACTTATCATATCTAGTTTCGGAAAATAATCTGTACTGTAGAGACATAATATTCAGTTTTACAGGAACGAGGTCTGCTACTTAAAAGACTTGCTCGCGAGAAACGCGTTATGTTTTCCATCTTTCTAGCATTAATGTAGAACGATAAACCGCGCCGAAACAAAGGATACGTTCAGTTAGAAAGTAGAAACGCGCGAAACTCACCGCTCACACATACGTACACATAATTAATTCTTTTCTAATACTCTGCCATCTCATATTCATTTATAGAGGGTAATATAATGAAAAAAATAAGTGACTGTTATACTGTTTGTTATACATAATGAGAAAATATTGTTAAAATTATTAATCATATTTCATATGATCGTTGTGTAAAAGAAATATTGTTTATCTGAATGAAACACTCGTAGTGCGACTACTTACGAGTTGAGTGGAAGAATAGCGGATTTTGTCCGGCCTCGCGTCTCTCTCATCCGGACTTTTCTCGCGCGATTCCGTCCGCGGGAATCTTCCGTAAAAGTAACCGTTAGCGATACTCGCGAGCTCGTGGAGAGACGAATAGAACGATGTAGTTTCATATCGCATATATCATATAAGAAAAAATTCTTTTGCTGAGTAGTTTTTTGCTAGTTTTTTATATTCTGTATTTTCTAAATCATAGAATTACAATGTATTAAATGTATTATCGTGATATCATTCACTCAATATTATTATATCATAATTAATATACACAATATTATTATATCATAATTAAAAGAAGTATAAAATAGAAGCATGAGTAGGAGATGAAATAAATTTTCACATATGTGAATTTTTATCAAAAAATTTATTATTATATTATAGCATATAAATATGATTTTCCGCATATACATGATTTGTCTTGTGATACAAACGGCCTTAAACTAAATATTTATATTTCTACCCTTATCTCTAAAAGGGTACCAAGGTATACTCGTACCGTGTTGCTCACATAAAGGTTAAGGTTGACTCTTGTAGGTGTCCTATATTCGTAGGTCGAGCTTAAATCACAGCGCGCACACAACACACCTTGCGAACCTTCGGCTTCCGGGGATGTGTCGCGTTTTGAGTCGCACACCGCGCGAAACTCTCTAGTCCTCTTGCGGTAGGTTAAGGTTAAGCGTGAGAAGAGAAGAGAACAGGGTGAGAGACAAAGAGAGAAAGAGAAGGAGAGAGAACGAAGAGTTTCGCGGCCCCGTTTTCTTCCCTCTCCATTAACGAGACTACCGTGAGCCTTTTGTGCGGGTGAATTTCACGCCCACCGCCAGTTAATGGCTGGCAGGAATCAGCCTACGGCGGCGGGGGCGCCTCCGGGACACAATGGCACCTGCTGCTCTCGGACTCGTGGCCAGGATACGAGTTGTCCACGTGGTCAGGCGTCAATGACTTTTATCTGCCGTTGCAATGAGAAAAATCGTCAGTCTTGTCTTCGACTAGTCGTTACAATGATTTATGACATATTATCCCTGCGGTCAGTCAAAGAGATTGTGTCTAATATCAACGTCATCTCTCGAAAAACCGTATTGTTTGGCAAAGCGAGACTTGTGGGCGTATGTGGACAGATAGAACCTTTCCACGCTGCGGGATACAGTCGTTTGGTTCTTTCCCTTCCATGTTCGGATAGTCGCGTGCCTGTCTCTTGAGCGAGCCCGCCTTAACACGCGGGACACACGCGGTGTTGGTGGTTTACCCACCGGCGCGACGACGGAGGAAGCAACAGTTGACGATATCGACGTGAATGAGGACGGTTTATGTACTTTCTACGGCGCGCGCCGTACGAAGGACTCGCGCGTATGCGTGAGAGAGGTTCTCGCGTTACCGCTCGTCACGAGAGCGGTGTATATACGTACGTACGTGTGTACCATAAAGTGCGGTATAAACACACACGACCGGGTGGATCGGGGGAAGTTTGAGTAGGGAGACGGAGAGAGACAACGCGCCCCGCTGGGTGACGCGCTGGGGAGAAGAGGCTTCCACGGTGGTTGGGAGGGAGGATGGAGACTACGAGAGAGCCGACCGAAGTTCGTGAATTCGTCCCGAATGTGTGTGTGTGTGTGTGTACGTGTCGGGTGCATTGTAGATGTTTCCTCCCTCCATACCTCGTCACACAACCAGCGCACTATGTGTACTGCTTTCTCTCTCTCTCTCTCTCTCTTTGCCCCGCCGCGCTGCACCGCACTGTGGTTCTCCTCTCCCCCGCTACCCTACGCTTGCCCCTCGTGCTTTTCCGCATCCATCCCTTTCGACCACACACTTACGAGATTCAGCTCGTTGTGCGTCTCGCTCCGTCTCGCCTCGCCTCTTCCTCTCTCTCTCTCTCGTTCCCTGCCGCAATCTCTCTCCCCCGCGGCGCTCTCACTCGCGGTGCAACGAGCGATGCACTTTGTTGTCGTCGTCATGTAGTCGCCGCCGCTGCTTCTATTCCGCGGCTCAGTCGGTTTCGGCTCGGTTGCCGGCAAGGTTCGCGCGGAGATTCGCGTCCGCCGGACGTGCATCTGCCTCATTCGGAATGAACCGAAATTCACATGGCAAAAAATTGAAGAATCTAATATGTCAATCTGATTAACACATTGTTATAAAAGTATATTACGAATATGCGAAGCCTTCTCCATTAGTATTACTATTTTACTTTCCGTAATAGTTTTTCTAATATCTCTGCTATTTTATTATTTCTGACGCATAATTAAATTTAAAGATGTTAGATAAAAATTTTTTGCATTTCAATTACGTGTTTATTTTATTACCTTGAACGCAAAGAAATGTTACATGACATATGATGCGTTACATTATATATTGCAAGCTGGAGAATAGTTGTTACGGCTATTAAAAGGGGACAAGTAATTGTGTTAAAATTTAAACATTGTTAAAATACATTTGAATAAGCTAAACTAAATTTCAAATTTTAAAAGATTACATCCCTTGCTATTGAACGCATAAAGAGAAATGCATATGATTTACATATATTCCGCGCGTTCCGCAGGGCAAATAAAAGTAGGGAAAAAGTTGCAAGACTTGTCAAGTGTTGGGAAGAAGACGCGCACCTGTGGCGCCGTACTGCTCGTTCCGAAACGCAAACGTTTCCGGATTAGAGCGCGGCGCGCGTATGCGCGTGCACGATAGTTGACCATGAATGAAGCCTATTTGCGTACGGGTAATAACAGGTGACACTCGGCGGCTGTTTACCTTCCCTATCGGTAAAAAGAGGGGCTGGGTATGCGACGGTGCGGCGAACGGCGGGCGGGCCGTAGAAGGGATCGTAAACATGAAGGGAGGGGCGTTTAGGAACCACGTGGATAGCGCCGTTTGAAGGAGCCGCGTTGCTCCCGTACCGCACCGCGTCGCGCATCGAGCCTCGTCGAGCCGCGTGTGGCGCCTATACCTTCGCGGATACGCGTGCATTCTCCCGCGCGCGCGAGGTGCCGGCTTCCGACGACGAGTGTCACGGACACTTGCGAACACCAGTTGGAGCACTGTACCGTACCGTGACACATCGGCAGTGCACGCGGTCGCTCCGACGTTTTCACATCGCCTCTCAATGAAACGTTCGACTCGGAACGTTCGGCTATGGTGTCTGCTTCCGCCGCCGCAACTAGCTCCGAAATAAATCGCTAACTCCATTAATCATTAATAAATTTGCAACTTTAACGGATCTAATTAGAATGAAATTTTAATAGTATCTCGTCTTGTTGATCCAACAATGCGATCCAAACATGATGAAGGAAATTTTGTGCGCATTTTTTTATGTTTTATCGAAAATTTAGCCTTGTATTTTCAACATTTTTTAAAATGTCTCTAGTGTAATTGATTAAAATATTGTTTTTTCCCCGATGTTTTCATCGGGGAATGAATATTTATGTTATATTGTACATTTTATATATATATATATATATATATATATATATATATATACTTTATGAATATTGCACTATATCGCACTATATCCTGCTTTAACCATCTCTTGCGTGCCGCTTTTGCGGAAGTGCAACTATATTCGCATAATGAATCGCAGAGCAAAAATAACGAAAAGTTACAATCTATAGCTGTCTCGTAAAAAGCAAATAATTGTGAAGAATGTCACAATTGTGTCACGATAGACAAAAGTAATGATAGCGTATATGTGTAACTGTTCAAATTTTGGCAAAATTTCATCGTTATTTCATTTTTACATAAAAGGTTTCGCTTGTAAATCTATAGACGAAGGAGGGAGAACGGAAAGTAGGTACTTGGAAATTATTTAAAGTTTGACAAAAATATTAAGCAAATCCCAGACAGATGCTCAGTATCAATATCGATTCGTACGTTTATTATTAGCGCCTGGTGATGCGATCGAGTATGTTTAGTTTGTAAACCGTACACACAAATCCTGCAAATCGTTCATACAACAAGCGCCGATGACTATCTATTGACGGAAATACTCCCTTTAAGACGGGATTATGCCATCAGTTTAGGAATTCATAACAATGTGATTTAGGGCTGGTCAAGTGACAGATACGTAATACGTATTGAAGCTTCCCGTCTGAAATAGTTGGACGTTGTGACTCTTGTGCCGCCAAACTTGTGACCATAGCGATACCTAAATGAGTTACGACGGTAAAAAAGAATCTAACGTGACAGGTTACATTACAGCTCCGTGTACTATCAGGTTCGTGCATGAGATCCATTTAATAGAGTTTTATTATCTTAAATATTAGATGATTTTTACATCATCTACATGCAAAGGGCTATACGCTCGCGGCAATTTCGGGCGCTTTTGACGACTGGCAGTCCCGGTTAATCGCTAACTCGCGATTGCGCGAGCGGAGACACGACAGCGACGGTCAGAGCGTTCTCCTCGTCGTTTCTCCGTCCGGTACTGACCCGGTAATGGAAATCCTCTTTTAACGATCAACGTTGTATGTATATCAACCGTGTGCGCTTAGAGTACCAAAGGTACATGTACGCAATCCCTCGTCCTCTCTTCCAATACTCCCACCTCTACTCCCACCTTTCCACCTCCTCCCTCTCTCCCTCTCCCCTCCTCATTTTGTTTTGCTCGTCACTGCCTTCACTTCGTCTTCCCCTCTCGCCTTTCCCTCGCGTCGACTCCATCCCCCTTCTCTCCCCCTACTTCCCTTCCGCCACCCTCTCTCTTTCTGTCTTTTTCTCTCTCTCCCTCGTCGTCTCTTCCCCTATTCTCCCTCGTCGCTTCCCCGTCGGCTCTGTTCTCCCTTCGCTTCCTAAGATCGTATAGCATTCCATCGAACCGGAATCAAACGAGCTCGCGTGGTGGGAGCGAGACGAGGATGCGGCAGGGGATATAGTGAGATATATATATATAGGTATATGTAAGTACGCGGGGGAGAGGGAGGCCAGCGCAGTGGGGAGAATGGAGAAAAAACGAGCTACAGGAAGGGAGGGAGATTGAAGGAAAAGGATAGGGAAGCGGGGGCGGTAGAGAGAGCGCTCTCGGAGTGGCGAAAAGACGGAACATAGAAATAGAATGAAGCAGAAAGGAAGGCGGAAAAGGGCCTGCTAGACTGATAGAAAGAGAAGGGTGCGAGAGGGTGTGACTCTCCGATAACCGATCTCAGGCCTATGCTCCCTACCTCTTTTACCTTGAGCCTCAGTATGCGATGATACTTACTTCAAGGCCACCGAGAGAGCAACATGGTACCACGTATGCTTCTCGGTGACTGCACTAGGCATCATTCGAGCGGATTCTCCGAGTATCCGGGCAGAGCAGATCGGGAGAGAAAAGGGATGATAGTCCTCCTGATGAAATCAGGATCGATCCTCTCTTAGCGCAGTTTTAACCGAGATTTAATTATAGATTTATTTAACGTTAAAAGTTAATGAACTCGGGCGAATAAAACTCGAAGAGGGCAAATAGGTTTTTTTTTTTATATCATTGATTAATCTTTAAAACGCAAAAACTCCAATTTAGAAAAATTTAATTCCTGACCCTGATTTCGCGGGATATGTCACGCGACTCTCTGTTGTTAGAGCAATCCACTCGCGAGGATCCAGTCGAAAATGTTTGCACGACTTTTCTAGATTGACGAATCTCGCGATTCATCAACTCCGGTTTTCGGGACGTGCGCGAAATAGCCAGTCCAGTCCGCCGAAATATCATCTTTCGCATTGCCGTTCGGCTGGTTAGTATTTCAGTCTCGCGAAAGGCGCCAGTTGGAGTCGCGCGGCCAAGATCCATCGATTGCCTAACCAAACTTAACGCGATAGGAGTGACCGCTCTCGCGTGACAAATAGATCGCCACGTGGTTTGGGTCATCCCTCGCGTCCCTCATCCCCCCTCGCGCCTATCCCTGCCCTGCCCCGTCCCCGCGTCCGCCTATCTCCGTCTTTTTCTCGCGGTCCGCTCCTCCCTTTCTCCCTTCGCGACATTCCCACGAGCTATAAATTCACGCGCCTACACACAGGTGGCACCGCTCTTTTGCCAAGTGCATACAAGCGGACTCCCTTTGGAGATAGCGAGAACGCGTCTAAACGCGCGGGGGAACATGGTGGGGGAAACGACGAGTGCTTATCGTATGCAAACGGGAGTCGGCAACGTGCGCGCGACGACGACGGTAAAAAGCGGCCACTCCGCGGACGAGGCAGATATCGGCACTCTCATTCAGCAATAAGTACCCTCGCGAGATAGTCCTCGCGCGGAACGATGCTCCGCGCCGGCGAATCGCTCTTTCTTCACCTACGGCCGAAACAACAACGTTGCTCGAAAAATACTACTTTGTTCCCAATTAATGATCATTTCAGGCATCTTTTTCACTTGAAGAGACAACTTTCGTCGATTACTGACGAATCTTTGACGAATTAAATTTCGGTTGTAGATGCCTATGAAATCGGCATAAGTATGTGTCTTACGTCGAAAGATTTCTAACATCAGAGAATATTAAACTCTGAACCTACTCTGGAAATCATATATATTTGTAAAATCCTCCTAAACTTTTACTAGCAGAGAACTTTGTTGTTTCTGGCATGTCTAGGAGCTTATATCCGACAACTACCATTCAGATTCTATAAATCGCGAGCAAAGTACACATGTAGAGCCTCATCTATCATCCCTTTCTTTTTCTTCTTTTATATTATTTTATTATACAATAAGGGCGATCCGGCGATCGGAGACGCAAGTTGCCGGGGCCCTTCGCAACGCACGCGACTCGCGTTTTATTGCGTGCGAAAGGCCAACCACGTGCGGTGAGTTGTGCGCTCTCGTGCAGGTGGCAGCACGCCGCGATACACCTTCGCGTTCGCACACACTACTCCGCGCCGACGTCACGCGCGCGGCTATAGTCTCGCTCGCGCGAAAGCGCCTCGCCTCGCCTCGCCTCGCCTCGCCTTAGCTCACCTCTCCTTGTCTTGTTTTCTCGCCTCGCCTTACCTCACCACGCCATGCCACGCCATGCCATACCATGCTATGCCGTGCCTCGCCTCGCCTCGCGGCCGTGCCGCGTCGCGCACGCAAGCAACGTGTTTTTGCGGCGTACGCGCTTCTTCGCGGCGGCCTTCCTTCCCCCCTTTTCGCGCACACGCGTGTACATATTTCTTCGTCAACTTAATCGCGCCGACTCGTGGCTTCCTTCTACCACGTTTTTTGCGCGACCGTATGCGCGCGTATCTCGCGCTGCCGGATACTCGCCGGGATCGATATTATTCAGGGTATTTTTGTTCATTCTAATATATTTCCTTTAGTGCCAAGTACGCTTTTGGCATCAATACCGCGTCTGTGCGGTGTATCGAAGGCCTTTGATATTGGCTAGTCAGATTTGAGGCAAGTGAGAGATATCGGCGCGAAAGATATATATCGAAAACGGCGCACCGACACTTGGATAATATCGAATTATCGCGAGCCCGACGTAACGCTCGGCAAGGTGACGGTACCTAGAAGCAATATCTTGGCGCGGGAGCTTTCAGTCGAGTAAAAGGCAATTATGCAATCGAACTTCTCTTCGGGCTGTAAATATTCATGATATAGAACGCTACGTTCGCGGATGAAAGATAATTTTCTCGTTACAAAAGAGAAGATGCAATTGTATATTACGAATTGGCCGTTTTATTCTAATTCTAAAGCTACCGGCGCATTTTTCCTTTCCCCTAACGTCGACAGATTTCTCTGCATTTCGCGTTTCATCGACCGTCTCGGCGGTCGACGTTAACGTTTGGCAACATTGTGTCTAACATTGTGTTCGCGGCGCAATGCTCGCGAACGATCGCGCGATTTCTCGGTGCGGTGACGCACTCTCACGAACGCCGTCCTCGTGGAACAGGGTAACACTTCGGTGTAGCGGCGATCGACGCGCTACGCCGTCACCGTCGCAGCTCCGCTCGCTCGCTCGATAGCGCCGAGGGTTGATAGTCCGCATTGATCCTGCGGGAGAGAGCTTGGGTATCGCGAGGCTAGGTCGTCGCCGCTGCCGCCGCGCTACCACAGTCGCCGTCGCCGTCGTCGTCGTCGTCGTCGTCGTCGCCGTTCGTCGATCGCAACCGAGATCACTATTCCCCGAGTATAATTTTATACTCGGTCACGAAGGATCCCGCTTCGAATTAGAACGGGGCGACTCTCTATCCCGTCGATCGACGGGAAACAAACGTGTTCTCGATGTTGCTGATTCCCCCTTGCGATTGATAATATACAATTCCATCTATTTAACAGATTTTATATTTAAAAAATAATCGTATTTATTCTAACTGCATTTTTTTCAAAAACCTAATTCTAAATTTTCTAGATTTTCAGGGAAAATATTTAATCGAGTATTGTGCCATTTAAAATTTTTATTACACGTTTTATTGTTATTATTATAAACGTACATTTCCCAATAATGAGAAAACTCAGAAATTGGTCAGGATACGAAATAACATAATAAAAATAAATTTTTTATTTAGAAAGGTTCTTGGAAAGAATACAAGCGTTTCCTTCGCTCTTTATTCTTCATCAAGCTCTTGGTCGCTTCACCTAATTCTCTTCTCCCGGGAAATGCAGCATGCCGATCGCAAATACGAATATCACAATTTGAATTGCGATTCGCATCACGGATTATACGTTTGTATAACAGGAATAGATTACGTTAAGCAGGATGTAAACCGTGGCCGCAAGACTCGCGTAGATCGCACTCCTTTTTTTTTTTTTTATTACGTAGTCTCAGCTTATTTTAGAGATGCGTCATCCGGTAAAGCACAATTCAACGACAGCATGTAACGTCGTCTACAACGAATGAAAACGATACGTTTTAGCGACTTAGAACATGTGCCTCGGTCTGGAGTATTTAAATTTCGACGATGGTACCGGATACCGGAAACGGTGAATATTAATACGATATTCCCTCGAAAAGCTATTGACAGCAGACTAACGACACGATGAATTAATAGACAGCAGGGTAAATAATTGGTGAATATGTCACAAATGTAATTATTCCAAAAATATATGAATATTCGTTCTCTCGTTCTCTCTTTCTCTTCCTCTCTCTTTTGTGGAAAAAAATCCGAAGCTATTAGTTGATAGCATCGGAGTACGATAAGCTCTAGTTTAGCGTCGACCACTCGTCGACTCGGGTGTCGCCTCACTCTCCCTTTTTTTTATTCTATGTTCGGGATGACGATTCAATTGCGTGAGCGCTACTTCGCGATCGCGGATAATTCGATCGCGGCCATTTATCTAACCCTGTCTTTTGCTCAAGAAGATCGTATCGCCGAACTTGGTACGGCAATCGCTAGAGCCCTCATCATTAGAATCGTTATAGCGGGTGTATCAGTTCGCAAAGAAGCATCAAGCATTGAGTGCCTTCAAAAATTTTGAGGATGGAAAAGAATACACGTTGTATATGTTCAATATTTATTATTATGAAAATAATATTGTCCGTACTCAACGATGATGATTTCTTCTATACCGAAGCTATATTAATTTCGCGTTGCGGTATTATTTGGTTGTAATAAGATCCTCTTGAATCACGAAAGTATTCCATAATAAAAGATCTCGATCGCCTTTGTCTATCGCCCGGGTACACAAGTATCCATGGATTTTAGATATTCGCGCTAACGAAAATTGATTGCGCGCGGACCAGCGAAGTTTTAATATATCGCCTCTCTCTCGCGTGTGCGCGCGCGCGCGCGCGAGTGCCAGCCGTTATTTTCAACGACCTCCGAAAAGTATCGAGGTGGAGCGAGAGAAAGAGAGCGAGAGAGGGGTAAGGGGAGAAAGAGAGAGAGAGAGAGAAACGGAAGGAGAGCGCAAAAAAAAGGGAAAGAAAGAGAGAGGATCCCATCAGGGCGCTACGGCGCGGAGGAGTCAGTGTCCTTTAAGTAAGTTAGGCGCCTGCGCGAATCGACGCTGGAAATTCTCGACCGGTGGTGGTCCTGCAGCCATGTGGTGGCGGTGGTAGGGCGTATATCGGTGGTGGGCGCCGTATCGCGGGTTCGAGGGTAGCGGACGTATCTCTGTATGTACGTAGGTGCGCGCTCGCGAGCGCGCGGATCGGCCGGGTGGAGGGTTAATAGGACGTTGGCGCCACGACGGCGGCTCCGGGAAGCGCGGCCACGTGCGCCCGCTATCGAACGGCAGCCATCCCCCAAGCCACCCTACCCACCCTCAGCCCCGTCGTTCCCCCGTGTCACCTACCGCCACCCCCGCCCACCCCCATCCCCCAACCGCCTCGCTTCATCTCATTCTCCCTGCCCCGTTTATCCCCCGCGCCCGGCATTGCGCGCGCGCGCGCGCACACACACACACACACGCACATATACATTGACTCTTCTATCACTACCACCACCACCACCACGCCCCTAACCCTTATACCCGCTCTGCTAAACTATGGCGTGTATATAGGTACGTATCGTTATGTACATCTACGTATATGGACGTGGCGTATATACGCGCGGCGCTCTCTCGTATACTCGCGGCTCTCTCCCCGTACACAGCTGTATCTCAGAATGAGCTGGATATATCGCGCGCGCGAGAGAAGTCGCTGAACACGAGGTATACAGTTTATGCCATTACCGACGCCCCGCCGAATTTCGGGGCTCTTTCCGAGCGGCGACACACGTAACGCGCGCAGCCTCTCCGAAAGAGACGATCATCGTCCGCTTCGTTTCGGCGACGACGACGACGATGCCGACGACGACGATTTCGCCTCGCGCGCGCGTTGCGTCAATTTTCATTTAGCGACATTTTCGTTCGGTCATCGAACGCGCGTAAACTTGTATGACAATCCGTTTGCCCGCGGACATAATTGTTCAGCAACATTTTCCATTCTTAGATTTTGACCAATGTATGTTCCACAAGAGACAGATGATGCAGAAACGACGAGTAAATTACGTGTAAAAGAGATCGTCGGCAATCAATGTATTAACTTACAATTAGTGTATAAAGTGTTAATGAAGAATGAACAACATTTTAGAGTTAATTATTAATAATGATTAATAATAAATTAAATTTGACCATTTTCCGATTAAATCAATTTAACAATAATAAGAAGTCATTTACGGTCTGAATCTCTTTTGTAATAATTTCTTTGAGTACTTTTTTTCTTTTGCTCGGTCAACAATTTTAGGGTTAACCCTCAATTTTTATAATATGACTTGATTAACATGAGCTAACAGATGAACGGTTCCTAATAACTAATGTCACGTCTTTGATTATTTCTAACATGTTTTAGCCGAATTAAATTTCAGTTTAAACATTCGCTCACTGAATAAATGTAAATCCTCTCCGGCAATAATTTCCATTCTGAACTCTCGACAGAACGCATCGCACATGGTACCGATTCCCGATTAATTGTTGTTATCGAAACAAAAAAAGTAGGGTTACAAATCTTTTTTTCGATATCCTGTAAAGTATCTAAATGGATAGGAATTCACCGCGGCAGCTGTCATTGTCTTTAATTATCTTCGTACGAGTTGTATTCAAGACATCGCGATATGTTTCACGTTGCAAGTACAATTGTTTCGTAATGGTTCGTAATGGTCATAATCGTTGCGATGCTCGCACGTAAATCTTTATTCCGACGCGACTGCATTAACTCGATCTTGGAAACGTAAGACGTAGACGAATGCGAGAAATTGAAGTGTTAGTCCCGAGATAGGTGTGCCGAGAGAGTTTCGACGTTTCAAGTTCTCCACGGAAACGGAACACGGCCCAGCGTCTTCTTCATCAAGGGAGAAAGAGACAGTCATTTCAGATATTTGAGCAAGTGCGCGCCGTCATCTGACAAAACCTTTGCCCGTTCATTGATTCCGACTTGGCCCACGGCTATAACACAATCCACATAGTTCGACTCGACAATGTTGCCCGAGCGATAAATACCGTATGCCGTACTAGTTTGAGAAAACTAGCGGAAAGGAAATAATCCTTCGAAATTGGGGCTTCCTTTCCTAATTAAGGCAGACATGAAAATTTCGCCCCACACTGTCATCCTTAGATAGTAAAACAATTTATTTCGCATTCAGCTATTCGGATCTTGTTAAATTTCTATCTCGATATCAATTTTTGTTTTGAGAGCAAATCTTGAGGAAAATAAAAATTAATATTTATTTATAGCTATATCGATAATCATCTCTAAATCTAATTCTTACTATCGAGAATCGCTCTCAGAAGCTCCAACTTTTTAAAGGGACTTCTACTGACCTCGGTCTTTACCAAATATGTGTCCACTGACAACATCCACTATTAAAAGTTGTTGCCGCAGAATAAAGTTCTCTCTCTCTCTCTCTCTCTCGCTCTCGACCGAATACCCATCAATAATTACTCGCATTCATGTGTCCGCTAACTCGTAACTGTCGCTCTCTCAGGGGACAAAACTCTCGAGTGTGCGCCGAGCCGAAGAACAACACGGAAGCGTAACCGCGAGAATAAGCTCGCGATCTCTGCATTCGCGAGCGCGTCATGTAACTCGTTATTCGAAAAGCTCGCTTTATTTTTTTTTTTTTCTTTCTCCTCCGCGCGTCAACGGTGAACGTGTATCGTCAACTCTCTCGTTTGCGCGCCGGGATGGAATAGAAAGAGACGGAAGCGAGAAAGGAAGATGAAGAAAGATGCACGTACGTGAGTGAAAGAAATGAGAAGAAGCGTGATTGCGGGGGATGGGTGTCGAGAGAAGGATGTGCGAACTCAACGGGAGAGTGACGAAGGGGTTACGCGAGAGAGTAACGCCTACGGTCGGCTGAAACTGCCAACTAACGAGTAACAATCCCGCGGTTATTTGCTTAATGGCGCTTACTGTTGTTGGTCTCCGCGGTGGCTAGAAGTGGCCGTCTCTAATTGCCGACACGAACCTCGAACCGGTAATAATAATTACCCGTAGGATAGCCGCGTTACGTTATGCCGGGCCTCCTCCAGACGAGAATCACCTGGTCTTTCCTGCCTAAATATTCTCGCGGAGGCTAGGGGGAGAAATGATGATTGGGGATGATTCATCTGAGGATTTCTTTTTTTTTTTCAAGAGCAATTGCCGATAATGATATTCACGAAGATTTCTCAATTTCTTCATCTGATAATAGTCATCTAACATGACAGGTGTAACGAAGCATTTGTTTCACGCAGGTACAGAGTCGCTCTTTTATATTTGCATAAAATTTTAGTGAACGATATTCAGTAATGTCGATCTGAAGTCGAGAAAAGACTGTGTGACATGTTTTGCTATATTTCTAATATAATATTGAGAATGAAAGAATAGAACGTTCTATCTTTACACTGTTGCGACGACATTGTTACGTAACGGAAATTTAGACGTTAATGAGTCATAGTTCATTTTTATGCTTATATATTAAGTGAAATGACGTTCAATAACGTTGATTAAATTCCGGATACTACATCATGGTGGAATCATATGAAAACTTTTAATGTAATATTACTAGCGGTGGTACAGAATTTATTTCTAACGTTCCCTTAAAATAACCGCCAACGTGAAATGGAACACAGTCTACTACTGCGCGTGTACGTCCGAGGAAAATAACGTTTCAGTAATAACGCGTTCATTAGAATTCCAAGAAAATATCACGCGCGGCTCTGATATAACACGGCTGATATAAAAGGTCAGGTTTAATGTATCCCTAAACCTAAGGCCGTGGCTGAGGGAACGGCGTTTCGAAACTAGTTACTTTTCATGTAATAAGTACGTCCTTCTCTTTTTTTTTCATTTTCCGTGTTTTTGTGCCGCGCGAAATTATTTTCGCTAGGTAGACGTTCATCATCGCGCCGGCACGAATTTGCAAATTTTCCATAGCTGCTCTTCAACGGGATTCGTTTTGCCCCGGTTCTACTACGGGCGTAAGCGACTTTTCCCATACACCTGCGCATTTACCACCGCGCACTTCCCCATCCTCCCGTCCCTCCACCACCGCCTTCGACTACCCCTTCCTTTACTTCTCCACGCCTCCGTATAGTCTCTCGCCGACCTATCTCCTCGCTACGGCAATTTCAAAAAAGTGCATTTTTCAAAAAACCATAAGACTAAACTTCTCCTAACTGTACTCGTCCTCGGACGAGATGGAGAAAATCTATACGCTAGATGGAAACTGGGCGCGGAGCATTCTACGGTCCGATTCAAGAAACATTCTCGCTTTCCTTACAAATTTACCGAGCGTCTACTTGTCGATATAGATAAATTTTTTAATAATTTTAAATTTCCAGCAATTTTTCAGTAATTTATTATTATTATTATTATTGGTTGCGAGCACATACGATGAATAGACTAAGATAGACGAGGCGAATAGATCCTTTTCCTCTATTTTGACGAGGAGAGGTGATTTGACGCGGACGAACCGCGAGTTTTCGGACTGACGCTTTTCCTCCGTGCTCGCGTAATTTCGGTTCGCAGAAGAGAATTCCGTTCGCTCATCCGACTCGGCAAAAGCTTTCGACGACAGTGTATGGAACAGCCTGTACGTAGGAGCGAGCATAGTGTGGCGGGGGGAGCGTGGGCGAGAGCGGGTAGATGCGCGGCGAGGAGGAAACAACGCGGTGCGCGCACTGTACTCGCTGCTGGCGAGCGAGCGACGGCCGCGGACTGCGGAGCGGCGAACGGGAGGGAGCGCGCGCGAAGCGGGAGAAGGACGTCAAGCGCGTAGTCGAACAAGGAGGGAAGGCATTACTCGTGCATGGGGCGTTACCACGGAAACCCCTATTCGTTCTCCATCCCTTCGCTCGCGCTCGTCAGGCAGCGCGAGAGAACGAGGGAACGAGAAAGGGGGAAGTGGAGAGGGGAACGGTGACAGAAATAGAGAGACCGAAAGGACGACCGACAGAGAAAAAGGACGAAGCGCGCGTGAGAGAGAGGGAAGCGAGTTGGTCGCACGAATTGGTAGGAGAGGGAACGAACGAGAAAGAAAGAAGGAGAGAGAAAGAGAGAGAGAGAGAGGAGAAGAGAGCGAGCGATGGGTTTGCTGGTGGATGGGAGCGAGAGAAACGGCAACGTGATATCGAGAGGGGAGTGGGTGATGAACGGAGCGAGCGAGAACAGAGCGGAGAGTGAGAGAGCGCGTGCTAGAAGAAGACAGCCGGCAAATGCGGAGCCGCCAGTGCAATCAACCCGTTGCCCACTCGCGAGGGTAAAACTATCCTGAAGTCAGACGAGGATACGTATATTGCAGAGGGAGTCTCGCGCACGTCACTGTATATACATATATATGTAGGTGTATATACAATATATATATGTATATTAAACATATATTATATATATTTATATAAATTATATATATATATACATATACATATTTATATGTATGTATGTATATACAGTATAATATACGTGAAACACACAACTAAGTAGATGTGGAGAGAGCGAGTGAGCGAGATAGAGACAGAAGGTAAAGAGAAACCGGTGCCCGAAGTGGAAAAAAGACCAGGCAAAATTACAAGATTAGATGCCTGCTACCTGTAACGAGACTCCGCCGATAAAGCAGCGCACTGCGTTAAAGATCTCGAGGCCATCATTTACGCGTGCTTTTTTTAATTCGATCCGCGCTTCCAACCACGACTACGATCCTTAACGAAGGCCTTAACGAAGGCCCGCGAGACGCGGATGTGATCTCGAAATATAGATATGAAGATTCCACTCAAAACGATAAATCCCATGAATTATTCGCCTTGTAGTAAAAACAACCGGCAAAGGGATGGAAGAGGGTAATAGAGCCATCCACCGTCCGCGTTAAACCCATTTTGGTGTCGTAATTGTGAAAACTTTGTTCCTCTTGTAACATTACAAAACTCACATTTTACATAACGCGCGCTACACACTGGAGAATATCATCAACATTTCTCTCGTATAGTATGTACCTATCTTGAGCTACGCCCGAGTGGATGAAGAGCCTGAAGTCACTTTACGAAAAAATCGCCTTCCGATAGATCCTTATAGAATCGGCAAAATTTTCCTTCCAGGAATAATCGATATACACAATTACACTATTGGAAAAGAAACTTGAATTAAAACTGTCATGTCGACACGTTCAATCATTCTATTTAAATCAAATAATATTCCGAGAGATATTTTTTCAATTTGATTTTGATATTAATGCTAATTAATCCGTCTCTTCTGTGATATTAATGTTGATTCTATGAGAAATTATTAAAGGTAGAGATAAATTTTGAATTGATCGAGAAACACATAAATGAAGAAATTGGAATAATTCTGGATAATCGATAATCGATAGGATGATTTTAAATTTTATCTCATCCCGATAATTGTGCGCAAGTATTGATACGCATCAAAGTTTATACCGATTTTTGTCAAACGCGGCTCGTATGTAACATATATATGGATACAATATTAAACTCATGCGCGCGAGGGTGTCGGAGCTTTCGTTCTTCGTGGCTGTTGCTGGTAAGGCGCAGTTGCTCTATTCTCTTGAAACCAGTTTTCCTCCACATGACCGTCGGAGAAGGGCAGACAGAGAGAACAGGAAAGAAAGAGGGAGAAAGGAGAGAGAGAGAAAGAGACTAAAAGAGAACGAGAAAGAGAGAGGAGAAGTGAGCGCGTGAACGAAGAAGAAGACGAGAAAAAGAAAGAGAGAGATATATGCTCGCGCGCGTGTGTGTGTGTGTGTGTGTGTGTGTATACCCGCATGCACGCACACATTTCTACGCAACCGTAAGTGCGTGCACATATACACGCAAACACACACACACACACACACACACATCTGTACAGTATACTTCTCGCTACATGTACGTCAGCTAAACTAGAAAGTTGCTCCAACCAACGTCGTCGGTCGAAGAAACGCCGCTCGAGCTAGAGCTACCTTTCGAATTTCAACCGCGAATATTTTCTACATATAAACGCCGCTCGCCGCGTTGCGCCGCGCTGGACATGCGCGTCCCGGCGAACTGCAAAATTCGATCGACGCGCTCGCGCGAGCGCGCACGCCGCACTCGATTCTCTCTCTTGCCGGCCGTGCGGCACTAGCCCACGTATAAAACAACGCGCGGGCGATCGAACGTAGCGTTTTCGAAAGCCCCCGTGTTATCCGTTCCGTCCGCGTTTAGCTCTCTCGCGAGCGCGGCAGCGAGAGCTCGCCACGGATCGGTAGGTGCGATCGATCGAGCGTATATTTGGTCGGAAGCCAAACGATGCGCCGCCACACACACACACACAAAACCCACATACCCACACACACACACACACACACACACACACACACGCACACACATACATATATACATATCGCGTATACATAATATACTATTGCTGCACGTTATACGCCGTATATAATGTACGAAGGGTTCAGTTACGCTTTAATATTTTATACCGCGCTGCCTCGTCTAAAAGCGTTACGATTGTAATTGGAATCGAAGCTTGACTTTTACGCGTAGTGAAATTGTAAAATTGTTTCTGGAAGAAAGTAGCATTAAATGCTCTCTCTCTCTCTCTCCCTCTCTCTCTCCCTCTCTCTCTCTCTCTCTCTCTCTCTCTCTCTCTCTCTCTCTGTTTCTGTTTCTCTGCCCTGTAATTGAAAAAAGAAATCTTCCCCTCGTAAGAACAAACTGTGACATGCGGAAGCGAATCGGCGAATTGTCAGTATTAACGGTATCTCTGTTTTTTTTTTCTTTTTCGTGCCATTTCCGTGAACTAGAATCTTATGCCACGAGGGTACGGCGTCGCGCTTCGCGGATGCATTCCTGACAGATTAAGAGGAAGCGCGCGCGAATCCACCACCCTGGGTTGCATCGTTGGGGAACCTGGTTGGTTGCACGGCAACCCTCGATTCTTACCGGAGTAGAAAGTCTGCCGGTAGAAATATTTCGTTCTATACCGAGGTAACGGCGGCTTCCCGCCGAGCCGAGCCGAGGCGAGGCGAGGCAAGACGAACTGAAGCGAGCCGAGGCGAGGCGAGACGAGACGAAGCGAGGTGAGACGAGACGAGGTGAGGTGAGGTGAGGTGAGGCGAGGCGAGGCGAGACGAGGCGAGGCCTCGGAGCGTGGGTATCAGCACGGAACCGAGTCTACAACGCATTAGCGCGGCGTTGTCACGTTTCGAGGTTCTCTCTTTCTCCCTCTTTCTCGTTCTCTCTTTCTCTCTCTGTTTCTCCTTAGCCGCTCGTTTCTTTCCCTCCCTCGCCGTCCCTGACGCCTTGCGCCTAGCAGACCGACTCGTTCTTTCTCTCGACGTCTCTCGCCGTCGCACCGCGCCGCGCTGCGCGACGTTGCTGACTTGACTGGCGGGAAAACTGGCTTTTCAAATGAATTTTCCCGCTACGGGCACATAGCTCGAGCGTTTCTCGGCTTACTCTATTCTGTCACTTTTGTGTGTCGCTCATGGCCTGACTATCGGTATTACAGGCATTTGATGAGCATTATCGACCGTCATTAACTTCGCGCCAGACCATCGAGACGTCGGGTCGCTTCGATTTTTAGCGATGATTTATTTTGATTCAGAAGAATTTTTAAAACAATGTTCTAGGCACTAGCAAACAATAGCAATAGCGATGAAATCGCATTCACGGTGAAAGCGATAGACGCATCCGTTGCACATATAGCACATTTATCCCCATTTAGGTTAAAAATAAATCTAAAATTCGTTGTCTATTTCTATAAACGTGCTATTACAAGTTATATTTCATTAATTTATATTGTGATTGTAATATTTAACAGTAAAGTAATTTTTTATAATGACATAAAAAGGCTAATTTAA
Organism: Tetramorium alpestre; assembly: GCA_021460005.1. Taxonomy (NCBI): domain Eukaryota; kingdom Metazoa; phylum Arthropoda; class Insecta; order Hymenoptera; family Formicidae; genus Tetramorium; species Tetramorium alpestre. The sequence continues at coordinate 474,091 of JAJVSH010000127.1, forward strand.
AAATTGAACTAATTGAATTGATTAAATAAATTTTAATAGTCTTTCTTCTTTCTGTTTTCAGCATAAAACTAATGAAAGGGAAGATGTTTTGGGCCTAAAGGTAAGCAAATTTGATATCGTAAATTTTCGTATTTATTGAATTCAAATTTTTTTTATGTACTAAACTTGTAAGTTTCGCCCCGAAATTCGTATTAATAAACGCTTGCGCGAATAAAATAAAAAAAGTGCAGTAATAGGAGATGTAGTGGATTTGGGACATTCCAATAACAGACCATGTCTATTGTATTGTCTTTTGTGTCACGTGTGACGCCGGTAGCCCTGAATGTGCGCGGCAAATGGAAAGCTAATGACCGGAAACAAGAGTACATCAGGCAGGTCGATTCGTAGTGAATTTTCCAAATATACCGCGAGATATTTCCACTTCCCCTTGTAATATAAAGTGCAATTTGGAAGGACTTGTTCTTCGCAATTTTCATCTATCGTGCAATCATTTTCGTTTTGCTCCATATTGCGATAATCCTCATCATACGCGCCATTATCCATTGATCGTAGAAACTGATCGCATCGATTGTTCGACGGATTAATTAAAACAATCAAAAGCAAAATAATTGTACAATAACATATTTTATACATTGTATTTTTTCAAAAATACCAAATATAAAATTCTTTATCGCTATCTATTAGTCGATAACGCGTATAATTAACGTGTGGAATTGCTGTGAAATACTCGAATTTGTTATCTAAAATCATTTTTAAGCAACGACATTAAATCGCTGTATTACAGCGACAAAATATTTTATTTCCGAGAGATAGATTCCTTCTTGAAAGTCAATACGAAGCGTAATCTGTTTGGGAGAAGCGAATTTTATCGAGTCTGTTGCGCTTTCTAAGCTCGATTCTCGTCTTCGAGAAGCCTCGAACGTCCGACAGAACTGGCGTCCTGTGACTTTGGAAATAGAAAGTCACTTTGAAAATAGGCTTCGAAATATGCGCGCCTGGCGAACCCTCGTGTCGTCTCGGCTAAGAAGAAGAAGAAGAAGAAGTAGAAGGTGAAGAAGAAGAAGAAGCCGAGGAGAGAGAGAGAAGCAGAATTGCGATGAGGAAGAACGACGAAGAGAGGGACGCGGTTTTAGACTACGGACTCGGCGCGTCGGCGTCGGGTTAAAAATAACAGTAACAGCGGCGGAGCCGGTCCTCGTCGTCGTTGTCGTCATCGTCTACATCGTCCACGTCGCGTTTACCGCTGCTGCCGCCGCTGCCGCTGCTGTTGCTGCTGCTGTTGCTGCTGCTGGCTGGTATCTTCCTTCGCCGAGCTTGGGTAGTGATATCGATGATGCTACCATGTTGTTGCGACATAGCCTTGAGCGTCGCGCCGAAGGAGTCTAGAAGCGGAGCCACACTATTTCGACTTTTTTTTTCAGAGGAATATTAATATCTTACATGCCGAGATGCAGGCTTTTTATCCACTTCCACGTGTTGCGGCAGAATTTTTATTTGCACGCTTAGCGAACACGCATCATAATCATTTCGGACGAAGTTTTCTGGTCGCTGGCTACAGCGTGTTTGTCAGGATAAATTTATAAATCTCGTTGACGAATTGTCACGTTCCCGTTCCGCGAAACTTTTGCGCTGGTAAAACACCAGACAAATTTGTCTGGTCGTGTCCATGTTTTTTGCAAAATAAAAATTATTTAGCTCGNCCTTCTCTTTCTCTCTCTCTCAGTGAGTTGACAGTATTCATAGACTTTTGAACGTAAGCTTGATGGACTTTATTTTGCAAATATTATAGTTTATCTCCTACATCGATTTTCCTACAATTTATAGGAAATCATTATAAGCTTCACTCGCGAGCTTTACGATATGTACGGAATGACATTTGGGCCTCATCGGGGAAGCGATTACTAAAAGTGCTGAGATAGATATTATATCTATCGAAAGCCGCGCATATATCTCTGTAGCGGAGCATCACGGGTCGGGACTCGAAATCTTGGTTGCTCCCGCGATCAACGGATTCTCTCTCTCTCTCTCTCTCTCTCCGCGCAACGGCGAGACGAATTTTATTTTCGTACCGCGGTGGCGTCCCGCGACCCCGATGCCGCCGGCCCCGTCAGCAGCTATCCCCCTCCCAATATCTTGCTGTCCTAGCGTGCCGCGACTGACACTCGTAAATCTAAAGCCGCGACGTGCGATTGCTGTCGCGGATACTTTGGGTATAATATTCGGACGGTGTCAAACAACGCGTACGTGCCGAACGAGCGGATAGCCACGAATGCGCGCGAGGCCGGCCCGCGAGTGTTCGTTGCCGAGTTGCAATCGACCATCATCCCCTTTGTTCCCTACGATCGCACAACTACACGCCGTGTACTTTCATTTTGAAATACCCGCGCGATAAACATTTTTTTTATTTCGATAAAAGAGCGTATCACATAACACGAGCAATGACGTTTCCTTTCGTCGTTTCTTAAGTCGGTATTCATATAATCCATTCTTATATTTAAGTATCTACAGTCTTAAAATTTTTGAATCATCTTAACATCTTGAGATATTAGACAATCTTGAAATAAGAATTATGAATAAGGACTGTCAAGGACTGTGAATACCGGTCTTAGATTCGTCCGTGTTTATATACACATACATATATTAACGCCATATAAGGGAAATATATAATATATTATAGATGGATATTAAATGACGTTCAATGCAAGCGCGCGCGCGACGCTTGGATAATTGCTGAGGCGCGCGCCATTTTGAGCGTGTGATTTCGAGCATCGCACGCTCGCTTGCGCGCGGCATACCGGACGCTCTCGGCTAGGAATAGTCAGGACAGGATACGGGAACAGTTACGAACGCGTCAGGGCCAACGTTGCTCGAGGCGATCGGGCAAGGATGGTACCGCTACGGGCAAAGATCTTCAATCGCTCTCCTCCCGCAGGAATTTATGACGCGAAAAATCTCGTTCTCTCCGCGGGAATTTCCGCCGATCGCCGATTTCTCGCCGCTACTCGNCTAGCGAGCGAGCGAGCGAGCTTGCGGATCGTCCTTAGAAAAAGCGAGAAAATGTGCCGAGCGGCGAATCGTTCGCTCGGAACGAACGCGATATCTATCGACATAGGATTTACAGAAAGAGAGAGACGTTGCGCGCTTCCGCTCGCAACGCGATTCCTTTTCTCTCTGACTTCGAAATTGATCTCGGCTTGACGAATATTCGACGGGATACGTTGCGTCTTTCCCTTGCCATTTCTACAAATATCCTCGTTTAATCCTTGAATGAAAATTTTAAGTAAAGCCCACTTAAAGTTAAGCGAAAACTGAGCAGGCCGCGTCTGCTCATTGATAATTTTGAATACAGCGCGATTAGCCACGAAGCAAGCTTTGACGGCTAGGTGACCATTTTGTCTCTCCCGACAAACAGGGAAATTCTCATTTTCACGGTTAATATTCGTCCGTTCCAAATATTGGCGACGCGGGCGCGATTGATCCGGAGGTAAATAGACTTGCGAGAGAGGTGCCTTGCCGTGCCAACGGGATCGAGGCGGGCGATATAGGCCGATACAAGCCGATATTCCTAGACCCAACCGTCATACGGAGGTCGTTGAATCCTATTAAGCGGTACTCTCCGATCGTTTCGCTGCCGACCACCTGTACGCCGCTGTTTTTTTCAGTTGATGTCTCCGCATCCGCGTCTCTTTCTCTATCTCTCTTCCCTGCTGCGGCATGCCTATCGCGATTATTGCGTCGGATGACGACGGTGAGAGAAGGTAGACACCAGAACAAGAGAGATTACACTTTTCTCTCGTCGTCGTCGTCCCGACGCGCTCATCGTCGGTGAATATCATGCGCCACAGCTAGAATATTGTATTCTCCTTTTCTCGTGTGGCTAATGCGGCCACACCTTTCACCAACACCCAACCCAACAGACTCTGGTCCGACTAGCGTACTGTGAGTTAGCTAGGCTAGCTGGATGACTTGGCTTGCCGATCGAAGGAATAGCCAGGCGCGGTCGCTCGCTGTGACCGGCTGTACGAACGACGACGACGACTATTCGCGCGCATCTCGAGAGCCGCCTAACAGTAAAGTCTCTCTCTCGTTTTGTTCCGTCCTCCAACAATCCTCGGAGAGGACCTCGTAGGATTTTCATTACGTTTCTCCCGCGTCACTTGCGAGATACGCTCGCGAATATCTTTCTTCGACAGGTTTTCGGTATGCCAGTAACTTAAAATACGATTCGCGTATCTCATCATGTACGTATCATTATGTAGACTTAGGAATTGAAAGTAGAACTCGAACACAGATTCGAACGCATTACTTCGAGCTGTTCAAACGATTTAAAATTGAAGTATGTCTAAGATTCAAATCCAAATACTTACAATTTCAAAAAGATTCTTTAAACTATTTAATAAATTTGCAATGTCTGACAGTTTGGAAAGTTTAGTTGAGGAAAACTCGTGCAAAAATGGCATTAATTGCTAACATAGATAACTTTGATTCTTTCCTTTTACGCAATATATTATTCAATATATATATTTTACGATTTTTCTGAAATTTGCAAGTTGTTTGATTTTTAAAATTTTAAAAGATATATATGTATCATTTTAATTTTATTTATCTAAACTCTATTGTTTTATTTGAAATAGGTTCATATTATATTCGGAGAACTTTGAGCTTCAAATTACAATTGAAATTTGAAAATGATTCTTCAAGTATCACAAAGAACCATAGGAAACCTAGTGGAGATTTTACTACCTGAAAACTTTACTAGCTTTCTAAATTTTGGGTCCTTTTAAGAACGTCTTTCTTTTGTGACTTAAAGGTTTCGGTTTAATTTTCAAAGATTTTTTTTGTGGAATTTTCTTAAGTTTCTACAAGAAACGTCTTGAATTTTTCCTGTTTACCATATTCGTTTCTCTTTTTCTCACAGTTTTTGTGCGCTTAGTCATTATTTTTTATTTTAATGTTTTCCTGTCTGCTGATTAAATAGGAAAATACATCTCAATAATTAGAAGAAACAAAAAAATATATAATTTACAGTTTTATATAAAATACTGAACTTTTCCCAAATTATCTTTTTAATATGTATGAATCACATCTGTAATAAAATTTTATCATCTTTATAATTTTATATTTCTGTGTTATAAGAGCGTTATATAACCACTCGGGATATCTTGGGATCTAATTAACTAATTAGTACAGTTTATATGATAAAGTGTGAAATGTCGACGGCTAAACAATCAACCAGCTGGTCGTCCCGCGCAATTCGCAGGAGCGGCAGGCCTAGTCGACATTGAAAGAACTTTTTCCGCTGCCGCTTCGACGGGCCGAACAAAAAGGGCCGAGACCGTAGTCTACCGGGGACCCTTCGCATAAAAGGCTCCAACCCTCATTCTCTCTCCCTTCGGGTAGTGTGTATAGGGTCTACTACCCCGAACCCAAATCCGACCTGGTCCCGCAGCCTTCAATATAGCATATCTCTCAACCTTAGGGCCTCGTGTACCATTGTTCATACACTATTGCACAGTGATCATTTCCATTAACCCACCCACGTGTTGTTCATACGGTATACATGCATTGTCCGAAATATAGACATCAATAACGGATTGTTTCATTAATTACAATTACAATTACATTTTCTGAAAGTTTTTCTCTTTTCCTTGATGAAAAATACATCAATTATATATTACAGAATTTGAAAAATACAATTAATGCAACGTGGTTACTGTGTTATATTTTATTTGTTATATCATTTAAATACTATTCATTTTGCATTTGTTTAGAATTTGTAACGCTGCTCTTTCTAAAATAACTCATTTTTCACATAAATTTTTCACAACACTTTGTCGTTGGAATATTACTGCATTCTCACGAACGAAAACTTAAATGAGAATCCCTGGATTTTATTGTTGGCTCTTCGGAACTATACGATGCGCCCTTACGTCCGACCCTCGTCAAGGCAGCACAGCATCGTGACCCAAGCACGACGATCATCCGTATTTCCTACCTGGGCCCAGGTATCTCCAACCATACCCAGGCCCCACAAGTAGGTAAAAGATGCCAAGACAAATTTTTCCGACACGCATCTTTCTCAAATTCTTGGAATCTTTGCCTTCGTGTACGTGACTAGTACAAAAGAAGAGGATCCAACAAATTTGTACGATGGGACATATAGCTTGATTTGATACTGATAAATCAAATGTACTACTGTGTAACGAGAGAGAAAGAGACAAAGAGATGATAATCTCTATAGATCAAATACATTTTACGTATCCTACAAATAAAAAGATGAAGAGATAGCGAAAAAGAATTCGATTTGAAGTAGATTTAGCTCTTTTGAGAAATATCGTTAAGTTTAATTTTACAAAATTTTATTAACTTCATGTATTCACAATATTGATATTTTACAACGAAATATTTCTGCAGTACAGAATTTTTTTTAAGCTCTGTGCTACTTGTACTCTCCTTCGCTAAAATCTCGGTATCGATATCATGTCGATGACCGAGTACTCGGCTTCATTTCCCAATCGCAAACTCTCCGTAATTCGATGCATTCTTTGTCATATCGTCGATTCATCACTCGCGTAAGTAGAAAGTGTTCGCGTATGCGCGAACCAGACGCATGTTCATTGTTGGCCGGCCGGCACCTGCTATATCCAAACTGTCCACTTGTCCTTTTCCTTTTCTCTCTCTCTCTCTCTCTCTCAAGTGTCCTACGGACATCGTAAACTTCATCCCGTGCGCCCACTCGTCAGACGCGAACAGGTTCGTGCGCGCTCGCACACACACGCACGCATGCCTATCTCATTCTCCCTTTTCTCCTTTCTTTTCTCCCTTGCTTGTTTTGCTTTCTTAAGCTTGGTCTTTAGGTGTACTATTTTAACCCCCTCCCTCCGTCGTTCGCATATGAAACGAGCCAGGGATTCCTCCGATTTTATTTGTTAATCGTTCTGTCATTGACCAAAACATATTTCAAGAGTTATTTTATTTTTATTATTTTATTCATCAGAATTTAATAATATAATGATATTTAATATATCATGCTTTGTTTACATATGGAAAATTTCAGAAGAGAGTACATTACATGTTTTAGAATTAAACAGCTTTTATCTATCTTGTAACATAAAAGAAATTTGAAATTTATTAGAAAATTCGTGACTGAAAGAGTATCTTATGTGTATAAAATATTTCATATAATTGGACACAAGCATATATTGAGTACAAGTTCACGAGGTTCACTTTGCAGCTTTAGCGTGACCGATCGCGCTGTTTCATTCATAGATGAGTCCATCGAGTCTCTTCATCGAAACCGAAAATATTTGAAATAAAAACCTTCACGCACATGACTCTGGGTGACGGACGCCGAAGGGCGAACGAGGCGAACCAGTGGGGGAGGGTTGGCGGAGAGGATCGGGGACGCCGCGTCATACGCGCGTAAGCAGGAAGACGCCACGCTAAAAAATCCGGCGCGAGGCAAAAAAATGTATCGGAAAGGGAGAGTGGCGTGTGTATACGTATCCCCACTGACACTCCCACGCGCAAGGGGTGCCCGCCATTGCTCGACATATGGCCCCCTTTTTTTCAGCCGCCGCGTGCGTCTCCGCTTTCCCACACGACGAAGATACAGCCACCCGTGTCGGGTGCGTGCATGCGTGCGTGCGTATGCGTGAGCGTGCACCACGATGCCCGCACGGATGCATCCATCAAGCTGTTTGAATTCTCGATACAACAAAGGGGAAATTTACCCTAACACGAATTGCTCTCAATGAGCCAAGTCCATTTTTACTCGCTAAAATTATCAGAGATTTTAATTATATCGGAACGTGTATATGCTACCTTCAAATATAATCTTGAATATAAATTCATACATGAACTATGAACTCTCTGAATTTCTAATGTCTTGCATAATGATAAATAATTCATGCTCGCCAAAAAAAAAAGTGTACAGTTACAGTGTCATTGTATGATATATTTTATGCAGTGTTTTGAGAAAAATTTATCATATTTTATAGAAATAATCGCTAAATCTTTAATGGTAATATTATTTACGAAGCGAGTTTTTACTATTTCGTCATTTTATCTATCTCGTAAGTTAAATTTGTCCATCGTATGAGATCTACGCTCGAAATGTCTATCGTTGTCGAAACAAATTGAGACGTCGCGAAATACGGGGGAAACCTTTGACTTCTAGAACTGGCACGGACCAATTAACGACAGGATGACATTTTCCATTGCTTTATTTCGAGAGGAGCCCAACGTCCTTTTTCCCCTGTTTCCGTCTCTTTCCTTCTATCGTCTTTCTACTTCTCATCGCCGCTCGTCTTCTCGCCGCGGCGTCTCTCAATTTTCCGTCCTCGAGTTTTTCGCTCCCTCTCATCTACTTTTTTTTTCTGTCTTTCTCTCGCGCTCTACCTCCCGCTTCTGATCCCCACCCAGTTCCCCGGTTTTCGGGGTAGGACCCTTCGTTCAGGACACCGCAGATGTCGCGCGCCCCTATAGATAGTATCAGCGGCGCTCAGTCGGATTTACGCAAGGATCCACGTGTCCTTGGCTAATCTTAGATGCGATCTCATCTATTCTAATTTATTTTTTAATAAATTCAACTAAATTCACGCGCTAACAAAAATACAGCGTAGCAAAATACAAAATACAGACATTAACAATAATAAGGAATACATAAATAAGCAAATATTATTTGCTTATTAGTATTATCTTTGAAGACGTAGAGAAAATTTAAGCTTTTGATCAACAACGCATGCAATTTTAATTTCATTTAATTTAATTGCGTGAAACGAGCATATCGCAAGAGGTTTCCCGAAAATGTATGGCGTGCGTGTCTTTCCAGGATGAGCGGATAATCATATGGATACGGAATGAGAGGCACTGGGGACCAGGGGTGCCGACCCTCCGTTTTCGGCGACCTTCCTTTATTCATCCCCTAATGTAGGCCCGACTAGCGCGTAGGCTCCTCTCTCTCCCTCCCTCTCTCTCTCTTCCTCTCTCCTCGCTGCTTCGTATATAGGGTAGGATATTTACCAGTCAGGAGGCATATATACACGCGTTATGTACATTACATAGCGCGAGCGAGGCAAGGGCGCGCGCGTACCTACGTGCGGGAGAGATCGCCTACGCGCTTTCGTAGGTATCGCGCGGGGTGCCTCGGGGGTTGGTGGAGAAGTGAATGAGTGGGTCGGCGTCGCCTATTGGATAGTTACGCCGAGACGCATCGGAACAATCCCCCCCCGTATATCTCGCCCCGTTCACCGTCCCTTCTGCGATTCGCGTACACGTGCCCGTCGTCCCTCGGGGGTGAAACATCGCAGACTCTCGCGCGCGTTTCGCGCCCGATGACGTATCCCCGCGTCGTTTTCGGTTGGCCGTCGCGTGTCACCGAAAAAGACCGGTCGACTTTCTGTAAGGATTTCTGAGAAACTTGAACATTTTTTTTGACAAGAAAAATAATGACCTAGCGAAGTAATCAATTTTTGATCAGAAGACTTGAAATATTGATTTATTGGAACTACATTATTTTGGAATACAAAATTCATACAGAAGTTAGGCTACCAAGATTCAGCCCGGAAAGAAAATGACTTTTCTCTTTAATTTAGATGTGTATTCACATATCGGTTCCATTTTATTTATTACTACATGCTTATTTACGTTAAGCAATAAAACATCTCATAGTTTATTAATTTCTAAAATAAACTTACAGATATCTTGTATTAATTTGTAACTGCTTGATGAAAAATTGTTGAAAAATTTCTGATCAAAGAGCAATCTACAAAAGTCCCATGGAACCATTATGCGATATTATAAATATTATACTATTATAAATATGAAATAATATTTCCTAATACAAATCATATGCATTTTTAAACGAAACATAACAATTTATGTAGACTGCTTTTTTTATGCGAAATATTTTATTGTTAATAAATTTATTATTAAATATTTATTTATCGTCGCTTGATGACCATCGCTTTGCGAAACAGATTGCGTGTTCAGCAACGGGAGTCTCGTCGAGAAATTTCGTCTTGACGTCTTAACCGCCTTGAACAAGCGGAGTCCTTGAAGCCTGAAGCCGGCGCGGCGTGGAGCGGCGCGGCACAATCTTATCCACGCGCGCTCGTTGCGATAGCGCGTGGCTAATCTGCCGCGGACTTTACTCCGCTAAACTCGTCGTCGTTTGGGTCAGCCTCTAGAATAGCGACCAATTTCAACGACTCGGCCGTCTTCGCGCGCCAAGAACCCGTCTTTTCGACGTCGCGTATCTTTCGATACACACACGCAGAAAGATTATTATCTCCGACTATTTCGTATGAGGAATACATGTAGATTTAGATGTGTCGCGGGTTAAATTTTGCGCCGCTAACGATCCGGTAGAGCGATAGTGTTTCGACCTTGGCCCCGGTTCACGTAAAACTCGAGAACTGCCGGTCGCGTCCCCGAGGACATTTGTCAAATCGAGCCGTTCGATCCAGTCGCGCGCACGTGATAGCTGTGACGAAAGGGAAACGTCAGAATACGAATGGGTTCCCTGTATCAGGACGAAAAAAAGAAATAGGAGAGAAAGAAAATTGATACGCATAAGATTAATACTCTTTCTAGATGGATTGCGAAATATTTTATTTTAATATTTATTATTGTAAAATCAAGCATCAATTTTCAAGCATCAATCGGCATCGTTCATTCACTCTCAAGTCAGACGGCAACGCCTCGAAAATATATGTATTTTATATTTTCGAGCTAGTACTTAATTTCATTTCCAGGTCGTTACATTCTACAGTATAATTTTTGAACTTTTTACGATAAAGAAACTGGATTCGCATAATTAATGTCTTAAAAACTAATCGCAAAGTATAAAAGTAAAGTCACAGAGATAATAATGATAATTAAGATATCGTCGGAAACAAAAAGATAAAAGATATAAAAGAGTGAAGAAAGTAAGTCGATATATTCCAAAGAGAAACGCCTTATCACGATTATAATCTTGGGAAGGCGAGGGGGAAGAGTGCGTACTTAAAAAAATAAAAAGCTCGTTAGTATTTTACGTAAAGCGACGTTCTCGTAACTCGCTCTCGTCGTGGCGATTTGCGTGTTTTAAAGAAATACTTTCCATCCACGCAAGACGCAACCGAGCGAGTCCTTTCGACATATTCCGCTCGCTCGCTCGCTCGCTCACATCGCCCGAAGCTCGCCTCGTTGTTCCTCCGTTCGATAGCGACGTGCTCCGGCTGTTTGCGCCGCCTCGCAATTTCTCCGTGCGGCGCCGCCACCGTCGAGTCCCCTTTCGAAAATAACACACGGCCGGTTGACGTCATGCTGTCATGACCACCGTGGCGCGCCAACGTCGCTCCGACGTCGTGTGTGCTGCACGGCGCAGAAAATTCAACTCGCGCGCGCGCAGCATTACTCATGCACGTACATACACGCGTGTANCGCCTGTGTATTTTTATATATATATATACATGTATATACTTATAGAGAGATACACGCTATCGGCGCGCGCGCGCGCGCTCGTGCCCGTTTCATCGCGAGTGCGCGCGTCATCGTTGCCGATATCACGGCGAGCGCATGTGAACGTGTATACCCGCACACATACACATGTACGCGCAGGCACCACATATACAACGACTACTTTTATCTACCGACGACTGGTCTCTCGGCCGACTCAGCCTTCGAAGCGCGTTTGCTGGCAGGGCCGGCAAGAGACTGGCGTTAGTGAATTTTGAAGTAATAAATACAAAGCCAACATAAGATCCAGAACTTTTTAAGTATCACGCTTTTAAAACGATCGAACGACGTGATATAATATAGATCTGTATATTTCTCTCGTTTTTTTACAGAAAAAAGAAAAATAGAGGAAGATTTAGAAAAGATATAGAGCAAGATATAGCAAAGCTAAAAAAATCAGATCGAATCTTTTGTCCCGATACTTCTCAGGTATCTGATATTTTAATTCGACCTGTCTCTATTAATAAAATAGCGTTTACAATAGCTGTTTATATCAGGTTTTTTTATTACTCAAAGTTTCCATGTCTATGTTTAGCTTTTAAATATAGACGTGGAACTCGCAAATTAATCTGCTGTGGTTTACACTTATTTGACTCCGATATATTTTTACAGCTGTTTTACGAAAAATAAGTCGAATAAGCCTGAAACGTATTCCGATACACGACCAAATGATGAGTAAAGTGATGTCGAATGCCACAGAGCGTACACCCCTCCCAGCGAAAGGATTGAACATCAGCTAACGAAATCCAGGCGCCGCGATTTCCAACGTCGGCAGTGTCGCGCGAGTTGCTAGATAGCTTCGACTCGGCGCGGCCGTACCGAGTCGAGTCGAGTCGAGTCGAGGCAAACATTACCTCATCGCCCGACAGAGCCGGATCCACCGTGAACCTTCTCCACTTGGGATTTTACTAGCCGCGCGCCGTTACTACCTTGCGCCATTGCCGCGCGCGCGTCACGCTCACAAAAACGCTCCTTTCTCAGCCGACGCGACGGACGGATGCGCGTCGCGAGAATAGCGCGCGCATATATATATACGTATATATTTTATACATATATTTCGTTGAATCTTTTTTTAACGCTTTCGTCTAGCCCTTTGTCCCATCTTTGCATCGCGCATACTCGACAATCTCCAATCCCTCGCCACACGATTGTCGACCAATCTGTCGACTTGTCGCTTTGTCCGCCACCGTTATTTCTTGCTCATTAGCGAAAGCGCTCTCACCAGTGGGCGTCCGCAATGAGAATCTAGAACCTGTCCAAACTCCAATCGGCGCGTCTGTCGTATCGCGCACTTGAATCGCGTATATAAATGATAGTTTGGGTTTTTTACTATTCCCAAAGACGTCGAATATCGATCCGATACTTGAAAAAGAGTCAAACTCGCCGGGATTTGCTTTCAATTCCTGCCTCGTGTCGCGGTCGTACGCGATTGTCCACAAGTGTATCTCACCGTGTCGTGGAGCGTGAACCCACCTATTTTGCGACATCCGATTACGTCGTCGGATTTGCCACGAGACTCCTCCACTTGTAACGCATCATCCGCACATTCGCACCGACGAATTCCTTCGCAGACGAATTCTCCGTCACGCTGCGTATCATCTCCCGACGATTTATGCGGTTATCGAAGTCCCGCGACGCACCTCGAGTTACCGCTCGTATCCACTCGTCTCGAGTTTGAACTGCGATGAAAACTTGGCCGAGTTTTATTCCCTGTGTTTTCGTTATTCCTCCCTCGCTCGCTTGACGCCTGTTGCTTGCCCGTGGCGAATCCCGTCGTTTTATCACCCAACGTCAAAGTTGCCGCGCGGAATCTATGACTTCCTTTATACTTAAGTATTGATATCCGAGTGAGTTATGTGCCGCGGTTCGACCTCGCGAAAAACTGTGACCCGCGAATACTCCCGCGACTATTCGTGACCCCGGGAGGCTCTTTTAAGATCGTTCGGCATCGTAGAAAAGTTGAAGAATGCGTTTTATACAAGACGTGTTGTATAAAATAGCGGTCGCGCTCCAACAAGTCGATCTGTATCACGTAAAAGAAATCAAACATCGATGGATACATCCTTCATTTTCAACCCCCGTATTAACTCCCGCGTATGCCGCCGAGACGCACCGTCCGCGTCGCACGATTCGCAAGCGTGATGCAAGCAGCCAGGATTTCACAAGTGGAAAAGGAGCGTCGGGGCGTGGCGTCTCTCTCTCTCTCTCTCTCTCTCTCTCTCTCTCTCTCTCTCTCTCTCTCTCTCAATTCTGATTTACGGCTGGTTAAGAACCGCGTATTATCGCCACATACAACTAATCCTTTCCACAGTGTATTTCCTTCCCTTTCTCTCCCTCATTGTCCCATCTGTGCGTCGCCTCACCCTCAATCATCCCTAACTCCTCTTTCGCGCGCATCGGTCAACCCTCTCCGTCCTTCCTTCCGCCTTCTGCATCTCGTCGTCCTTTTCCTCTCGCCCTTGCACTTCCTTCTTTCCCTAACCATCTTCTAACCGTCCATCTCCTACCTCTACACCTCCCGCACTATCCTTTAGTCTCATTCTCTCTCTCTCTCTCTCTCACACGTGCGCTCGTACACACACACTCACACACATACATTTCCTTTCTCCGTCACCCCCCAGGTTCCTCTTGTTCCCGTTCCCGTTGTCGATTCAACAAGTGCCCGGTCACGCTTCGCAAATATCGCACGTAAGAGAAGGAGACGCCGGAGATTACGGCCGCATCCGTAGTGTAGTCGGGCGCGCGCCCCATTCGCCGAGTTTCGCCGAAATTTTCAAGTACGTATCCCCGAGTACGTACTCCTCGTGGGAGGTAGTCGAGAGGGAGACAACGACCAAGTTTCACCGATCGGCGAAATTATTAATCCGCGTTACGCGTAACCCTCTCGTTCTCGCAAGTTTATCTCCCTGTCAACGGACTTTCGCGACAACGATGCGCACAGATTCGCTCGCTACGAATAAGTATCTTGTCGTGATAATTTGAAACTTGAAACTTGAAATTTGATAATTTGAACTTGCTAATCGTTTCAGCAATTCGCATGAGCAATTATTCGCGCAGCGTAATCGGCGATAAGCGTGGGACAAAATAAAAAAATTATGATAATAAGTAAAGTATAATATAATCAGTAGACTTGAAGTGATAATTTTGAAATATTTTTTTCAAACGATTGAATTAATTTCGTTCAGATTTGCTGAAAACGGCTTTGGACCTTTGGACTTTACTCAAAGGCTCGCAAAGTGAGCTGTTAGCAGCGAATGTCGCTTTTAATTTGAAAAAAAAAGAAAGAAAAGTTGCTCAGAAAAGAGCCGGCGACATTCTCCGTAGATGCTAGAAGGCGAGATTAGAGCCGCCGCGTTGTTTTTCCTCCGCGATGATTCCACGAACGTTCCTCGGAGCTTCGAGCTGGCCGGTTGACCACGTCGCCGTTGGAAGGAGAATCTCCGCGAGCGAGTCATATTCCAAGTAGGCCGCTACGGCCGGCTGCGGCGGATGTACACGGTCGCAAGAGCGAGCCGTTGCCGCTAGAGACACTCGAGTCAGCCCAGGGACGTAGCTACCGTAGTGGCGAACGCGTAGAAAACGCGTTTTGAAGTACGAGTTCCGACCAAGTCTGCCGTCTTGACCGATAAGACAAACTGGGTCACTCTCAGTCGAGTATAAAATTACACATAAATCCATGTTGCTTCGGTTGTGAGAAGCTGAATAGCACGGAACTGAATACCGCCCTGGCACATCGCCTAATTACGCGCTAGATACATTCGAACCGTGAATAAGTTACAGTTTATCGACTTTCTTCAATTTTATTCCAATTTAGAGTTGATTTTGCTGTTGATCTGTGGGATATAACGAAATCGTATCATATGAAAGAAACTAAGAACGTAAGTTTGCGCGTAGCTTTGTCTATCAAGTCTCCAGTCCGTCGTTCACCACAAACCTC
Source organism: Tetramorium alpestre (assembly GCA_021460005.1). Taxonomy (NCBI): domain Eukaryota; kingdom Metazoa; phylum Arthropoda; class Insecta; order Hymenoptera; family Formicidae; genus Tetramorium; species Tetramorium alpestre. The sequence continues at coordinate 489,530 of JAJVSH010000127.1, forward strand.
GGTCATCACATCGTTCACTGCCTCTGTAGCGGCGGGGCCACGCTATCAGCGCAGCTCGAGGCGGCGTTGGTAATGACGCGCGGACGCCGAGTTCGATGGAAACGCGGTGACGTTTGTTTCCCGAGCCATTAGATCGCCCCGTCCGCGCACGAAATTCGCTTACAAAACGTTTCGAGCGCGCGGCTTCGTTCCATTGTGAGCCGCGCGCGAGCGGATAAACATAAAAATATTAATGAAATTTAATATTTCGCCGGCCGCTCGCGCATAGTACAGTGAAACGTCTCGATGGCCGCTCTTATCAGTTCTGACTTATGAAAACACGTAGCCGCGTGACGATGTCTTTCAATTTTTCGGAATAAGAAAGGCGCACGAGTATCAAAGCCGGAGACTCACGACTATCAAGGCGTTATGAAATAATTTCATTTCATTTGTCGATTTTCAAAAGTTATGTATCGCATAAAAAGAAAATTCGCATTTTCCTTGGCAAAAAAAAAGAGAGAAGGATGGGAGGGGGGGATTTTAAATTTGATAAGCTGTAAGTTTAAAACATTCGGGATAGGAGTAGTATCCGCAACTATTTCTAACGCAAATTTATGAAAGTTGTGCGAATTATCAAAGTTTGGTAAGTGGCAATTCGTTCTATAATCGAGTCGAGCGACGAAAGTCAAAGAGACGATAATCGACTTCGGTAACGAGATTAATAGCGTGATTATGAGGAAGGGATTCGCGTCCTCTTCTCTCATTTTGAATTTCATGCGTCTGTGTGTGCCTTAGGAGGCCGGAGTATCCTGCCGTTACCCTTTTCGGTCGACTTGGCGCCCGTCGCCGTCACTTTTTCGTCGGGCCAAAGTAGCAGTCCCAGCACCTTTTCTCTCTTTTTGTACGTATGTATACGTATCATTCTCTTTCTCCCTCTCCCTCTCTCCTTCCGTAAAATCAAACGTCATGTGAAGGCCACGTGGACTCGGCCATCCGACAAACATGTCGCTGGTGACATCTCACGGCATCTCGGAGCACAACCGAGCACGCACATCGCGGCGATACATTCGCCTCCCCCTCCTCCGCCTCGCCGTTCTCTCACCCTTCTAACACTCCCTACTCCCGGCCTCTCTTTCTCACGCTCGCGAGAGCCGCGCTCTCGCTCGCGCCAACGGAGAAACGCGTCTCTTCGTCTTGCCGAGGTGAGCAAGGGCTGGGAGGGAGGAACGATTATTTACTTACTTTCACTCGCGCGACCTCGTACGCGCGTAAATCATCCACGGCTGCGTGGGTACTGCTTTCGTAGGGTCCGCGGCGCCAAGATACGCACGCGAGTTTCGTCCCACCCTACGATCGGCAACGAGACGGAGAGAAATTGCAATCTCGGCTCGGTTCGGGATATCTTGACCTCATTCCCAGTTCATGAGAAAAACGCATGCGACTTTTTAAATTAATAAAATACAGAACCCGATGAGGTCTAACGAGAAGGATTTACATTTTTCTTTTTTTACGTTAAACTAAACTCGATACTTATGATGAGAAACCTTGTCTTTTATTTGAATAAAAATTACTTCGTTGCCGATTGCAGCTTATGAAATTATGGATTTGTCGAAAAATTAGATACAGCTTCTTTTCATGCCGCTTGTGAATTCCTCTGGCGCAAGAGTGTCGGCGAGCGTTTCTAAAATACTGCTGCTGGAAGTCTTGAGGCCGGGTCCGCTCGCCAGCGAGCGGTCGTCCGCGTTCCGCTGATGATTTCTTCCAGGCAGGGCTAGGGAGTCGCGTGACGTCACTTTTTCCATCGCTCGGACGGAGTGCCGAGCGTCTGAGTCACGTCCTCTCTTGCCTACTCTCTCGCCTTCGAGCGTCACGCAGAACTAAGCGTGCCCATTCGACTTTGTTGCATCAACAGCGACGAATAACTTTAAGATAACGCTGACCCTTAGCAAACTTTATCACAATGGCTCAACATATAAGATGACGATATTATGACTAGAGATAGCTATGGTACAATATAGAGTTGGATATGCATAAAGAAATATGTATTTAGGATCTAACGTTGGCAATTTGGGTGTTTTCAGAGTTGTGCAATGATGGGTCTGCAGGCGACGGCAGGAAAACGCAAACTGGAGGGTGGTGTCGGCTGCATGGAATTTCACATGGATTTAGGCGAGAGTCCGTCGAAGCTCGGACGCGTGGACGGTAGCTGGTGGGCGATGGACGACAGTTACGGGCCGCCTTTGAACCAGACATCGACGTCGTATTACGAAATGGAGGTGAGCTCGCCCTGCCTACAGACGACGAACCCGTGCCAGCCCTCGGCGACGAGTTCCTCGCAGTCGCAGCAGCAACAGCAGCAGCAGCAGCAGCAATCCCAGCAACACTCGTCGCAGCACCATTCATCTTCCCAATCGTCACAACAGGCACAACAGCAGCAGCAGCAATCACAACAGCAACAACAACAACAACAATCGCCGGCATCGTCCTCGACGTCGGCCTCGTCTACGGTGACTCAGTTGCATCATCACGCGCAACATTATTATCACCATCAACGCGCCGCAGTTAGTCCTATTGGCAGCAACGGCTACAGCCAGCTGTCCAGATCTCAGCCGCAATGGGGCGCCCTTCATCATTACGAACCACCGACGATACGTCGCGAGGAAAATGGCAAGAGTTACCTGGAGCTCGGCTCGAGTTATCGGGCGAACGAGCGGTGTTGCGAAGGTTCCAAGTCCAGTTGGTGTCGACGCGGCCGGGCCTGCTATCGGCAACGACGGCTCGCCGTGCTCAACATCTCCATGTGCAAGCTTGCCAGGTACCGCCAATTCCCGGATCCGAGTCTTCATCGATCGGTATTGATCTGCAACACCTTGAGACACCTGGAACGTGAAATGGAAAGGGATAGGAGTCCACCACCTATGGAGCCGGTCGTCCCGGCGCCGATCGCTCAACTGCAACCGCCCGAGCAGGGTAGGTTAACGCCTTTCCCTGTGCCGCCAACGTCGTCGGGCGAAACCGATGTCGATTCCGGCATCGGTGACAGCGACGACAGCCGATCGATCAATTGGGGTAGCGTGCTATCTCTGTCGAGTCAATCACCGCTCGACCCGCTCAACAACAACGAATTACTGGATGTGGACATCGGGCCCGATCTCGACCTAGACTTTATGCCCGGATGGAAGCTGACGCCTCTTTCGGCGGATGACATTCTGAGAAGTACAACGACAACAACGACGACGACGACGACGACCCAGGAACAGCATCATCATCATCACCATCATCACCACCACCACCATCATCAGCATCACCATCACCAACAGCAACAGCAGCAGCAGCAACACCTGATGTCGTCGGGAAGCAGTTGCGGCAGTAGCTGCGGCAATAGCAACGTTATCGGGAACGCCGGCGTCAGCAACGTTGGTAGCAGCAGTAGTACGCACGAGTCGTTGATGTGCGTAGGATCATAGCCCTCGACTTTGACATCGTTGAGTCATCTCATCGATTTTTATCCGTTGACGCCGCAGGGCAAGTAAATCTGCGGCGGTAGCCGATGCAGCCCGTGAATTCTGCGAAGGCGCGCGGGCGAGAGGCAGTGGTGAATGCGGATCTCTCGCCTACCCTCTGGAGCGCTCGACATCCGGCTGGCGACTCTCGAGGAGCCTTCATCTTTCTATTTCTATTTCGCGTTAATTTATTGTCGCGTCAATTACACACTAACACATACATACAAACGGACACGTACACCGATACAACTTTCTGTGACACTTTTGTTCTTCCTCCGCTCTTTTTACCACCGTTACTACTATTACTATTATCATTATTGCTACCATTACTGATCCTATCGTTATCATTATTTCTATTACTGCCTCCCTCTCTCTCCTCCCTCCCCTATTTACCACTATCGTTATCGTTACTTCTACTACTATCGCTACTATTGCTAGTAATACTATATTACTATTCTTACTAATACTATTATTACTATCACTCTACTACTACTATTATTACTGTCGCTAATCAACGTATCTCCCAACGTATCTGCTCCCCGAGGGACGGACGCGTCATGACACGCGGCATCCGCAGGTGCAGACAAAATAGAGCGCTCTGAGGGTTTAACGAACGAGTTAAGAACAGGGAGGGAAAAGAGGCGAGGGCGAAGAAGGGTTAGGACAAGGGGAAGAAAGCCTTTACTGTCCGCGTGTCGACAGGTGCTGCTACTCGCGACGTCCTGACGTATATTCAGACGGCAAATTTCGTATCGAGCTACCGCGTACAAGATCACGGAGACGTATGTATCATCTCGTCCACTGTGGAATTTCGAGGCCAGGTGCAAGCGCAGTTTTTTAACGTGCCTCGAGATAATTTGTCTCAATATTTGAGAAAGAGCTATCGATAATCATCAATCCTTCAATGACGCGCAACAACGATCTGACATAGGAAGATCGCGAGGCAATGTTTCTGCAGTTGCATCTGCGAGCTCGAGAATCTACGTGCGATTCTTCGGAAAGATGATTAAGACAAGAGAATGCGCACAGAGATTCGAGAAGACGAATAGGAGACAAAGAGAAAATGATATCCGTTACGTCGAGTACGAGGAAACTTCCTCCTCGAGGCTGGGAAAAAAAACCCACGAGAACGTTGCGATCGAAGTCTTCCGGCCTGGAGAGCTTCTGCTCCCTCGCCGTTCTCGTTCATAAGTCGCAGCCTCATATTGTTCGAGGGGTTTTCTTCGTAGAACGGCGTGCGATGTCGGGGTTCGCGTCTCTGGAAGGAACAATCGATGATAATCACCGATGATACGCTATATATGTACATACATGGACACACATTCACATGCATTCAACATACACCTATACACACGTGCGTGCGCGCGCGCATATACAGACAAATAATATATATATATATATATATATATATATATATATATATATATATATATATGTGTGTGTATGTGCCTTTATATTCTAGAATGTAAAAAAATCAAAGGTAGACAAAGATCATTTGTGAGATCATATCTCGTATAATCGCTGTATAAAAATAATTTTTGTTCTGATTGCAACGAATGCATTGACTGGATTAAATACGTATTCTAATATCTAACTCAAACATGTCTCATAGTTTTAACGCAAATGTTTCAACTCACACACGCACACTCTCTCTCTCTTTCTCTATCTCTCATTGTTCTTTCACTTTCTCGCAACACATAAACAATCGAGACACAATTGCACCAACCCGATTCAACCTGTTCAATAATTTGCTTCATAAATCTTCATAAATTACGATTTTATCTTTAATGCGATGGACGTTTCAGCTCCCGGGTTCCATGATCGCACATCTCTCAATGTATCAGTGACAGACAAAAATGATGTATAGCCAAGTATTTTCGTTTTAAGAGCATTATATATTAGGATGTTCCGTAAAGACTTTAAGCGTTGTTACGCTCTTTATAGGACATCCTGCATATAAAAAATCCGATTAGTTTCTTAACAGACTGAGATTTTTTAAAAATTAATACCCACGGCACGTGAGATGAGATACTCGAACAAGCAGAATCTACGCTCTGAACGCGCGACTGATGGTGGTGCCGAAGGTATCTCGAGATCGAGACGCCGACATCTCCGATTTACATCATATCACGCTTACGACGGCAGGACACGCATGACGACCCCGAGCGACGGACGCTTCGAGCGATTCATCCGAATTCGGTACGTCTACGGCTTAATGCCTGTGTCTGTATATCTGTGTACGTGCACGTATGCGTGTGCGTGTGTTGTGTGTCCAGAGAATAGAAACGCAGCCGCCCTGTAGCACCGTACGACTTGCGTGCACTCACACTCGCACGTGTCTCTTCGTGTAATATAGGCCACGGCAGTCGTATATGTATATATATATAT
>JAJVSH010000127.1:500016-510340 GCA_021460005.1 Tetramorium alpestre
ATATATAATTTACTATATATAATTTTAAATGAGTATCTGTTATTCTGTCACTGATCGGCTTATAAGCCGATCTTTCATAAAACGGTAAATAATAGTTTAATATTTGATCAATACTTTATTCATTATGTTTTTCGATGGAACATCCACGTTGTTCTTTCATGTTGTTAATATCGAGCGAAGCGGAGAATCATACAGTCACACGAGTCTCAAAATTGTATTTCGTTAAACCCGTCCTTATGCTTCGAGAAAAGTCGAGTAGAATAATTCAATATTAATGTATCAATCAAATAATTTGATCAAAGAGATGCACAAAAATTTGTAGAATACATTAAAAAAATGAAGCATGCACCTGATACCTTCCACGCCAGAAGCATCGCGCGATCGTAAAAGCTTGAATAATTGGATGATGAAAATCATGATATAAAAAAAAAAACAATATTCCTCTCGGCACTACACGCGATTTTTAAGTGTATAAAAATGATTTGTAACAAGTATCCTTAAAAAGGGAAAATATTCGCTTTTGCCTCCGAATTCCCTCTCAACATCAGAAACGTCTGAGATGTTTTCAGATGTCGCAAACGTTCGAGAAACGTTCTTTAAACGTCTTGGCTCTTCCGCCTGGAGGTGGTCCAGCGTCGTTTCGGCTCCCCGTGCGGAAGCGAAAGCGCGAGCGCTGCCGGCATCGGCGGTACGTAAAGTTTTGTCTTTTTTTTTCTACGATCATACGCTGATGCGTAGCTCGCGATCGGACACGCGTATCTCGTGAAGTGCCTAAAAACCGCCGAAGAAAGAAAGTCACGGCTATTTAAACCGCGACGGCAAGGCCGCGATGTGGAGTCCTCGACACGCCAACGTGCATACAATTAGCAGCGGTGTGTGCGACACAATTACTCTGGCGATTATCGCGTTTCTTCCCGTTCTTCCCTTTCTCCTCTTTCTGTCTTTTTTTTTTTAACAGGATGCCGAATGGAGGCGTTTGTAAATAGTATAAATAGCACAAGCGCGAAGATACGTTTAAGCGAAATGAAAAAGAGGATATAATAAGTTTAATATTGAGAAAAATATATAAATAAGATATATATTATATATTAAAGAGAAAAGTGTATATATATATATATGTATGCGTATACGTGTACATGTGCGTGTGCGTGTATATGTGTATAAGATTATTATTATTATTATATGCATATATATGTATATATTTATCTTGATAAATAATATGAAACGGCGACGAGCACGTGATCGATTCTTCCTCATCGTCGCGGTGATATTCGGACGAAATTTGTTTTTATTCGCGCTTATGACGGCTCGCTGCCAATCAGTAGTACTTGTTAAAATCCTTCCTTTTTCTCGTACTGATTGAGCAATTTTTTTTAAAACTAATTTTATGATTCAAGATTGTTGCGTTTCATTGCGATTACGCAAAATTGATAAAAGCATCGTACTTTTTTTTTCTTAGTGCAAATGATTCATGTTAAACTCGTAATTTGTTTCAACATCGGACTTGTGTTACAGCATAAATTAATTATAATGATGCCTGATCGAGAACCATTTATCTTCGTGTTACATAAAACTCGAGCCGTCATTGCGCGAACCGATTTCTCCCCTCAACTTGGTCCCTTCGTCTCGAGAAGGTTGTAAACGAGGAGCAAAAGTTTCAGGCGAGAAAGGGACAGTGGCGAGCCGCCGACGATTGGGAATGATCGAGCGCGTGCGATTCGGCACCGTCATAAGAAATTAGGGCAGGAAGGATGCACGACGTTATGTGTGTACATTGTAAATAGTAGCGCGATGGTTACAGAGAGAAAGAGAGACAGAGAGATAATTAATTTAAAGAAGACGAGAGAGTAATACGGGGTATAATAGAGAGAGAGAGAGAAAAGGGGCAGTCACGAGTCGAGGCGATGTCGTCGGCCGCGTCGAGCAAACGCACGGCGCAGCGGCACTTTTTCGGATCAACCGGGATCGTATAAGGCGCTTCCTGGAAGTATGTTAAGCGCCCGTCGTCGCCACAATGGGACGAAGAGAGCTCGGAAGCGTTCTCTCCCGTTGCCACAGCGGAGCACTTTTCCTGTGCTTCGCTTTCGCTGCCGTTCGCGAGCGAACAGGAGTCTGCGACTGACCGAGCGGAGACATCGCTGCAAAAATTATTCCGCGTTCTCTCAAACGAACTCTCTACGAGTCTCATCCGCCTTGATTCGACCTTCTGACGCCGTGCGGTCGCAACGCGCGTGCCGGGTACGCGCGTTTTAACAGAGCCCACAGATTATACTCTGAAAGATGCGTAATTGTATCGTCGACGACCACGCGCCGATCACTCGATCAGAACGTAAGGGGAGCGTGGCATTACGAGATCGTTGCGTCTGAAAAGGAAAAAAAAAACATTGCAAATTATCATGAGCGTATGATGAAGAGACCACCGGCCGTTGGTCATCGCCGTTCGAGCGAGCAAGACGAAAACGCACGTGACTCGATCGGACCCACGTTTTTACTTGCGCACAAAAAAAAGCACGTGTGCTCCTCGATCATTTAGGAATTGAGAAAAAAGATATATATAATTGGCGAGAACGCGAACATGTTACACGGGAGAAAAATCGCAATTACTCTAGTCCTATATGCGGTCGACGAATAATACACGGCACACGTGTGTTCGCGAGTGATCGGGCGTGTCGCCATTTCCTTTCGTTTCTCTTTGTTCTAAAATCGTGGAGTTGTATCACGTACTGTTCTACCAAAATATATTAGCAACAGCAGCAGCAGAACTGACAGTAAAACGACTTGTTTAATTGGATATTGAATGACAAAAGTTGAGTAAAAAGAAACTGCAACGCACGATATGAAAAATAACAACTATCAAAAACAATAAAGAGTATTATTCTATATATAATAACGACTTTTATTGCACCTCATTTTTTTAGCAATGCGGGAAGACTGTCGAGATATAAACGAGCACTTTCAGGTGATTATTCGCCTGACCGAGCATTACATTCAAGATATGATTTGCAAAGTGATCTTCATTTTCTCGTATTATAGACATCGATGCAGTTCGTTAGCAACTACAATCTTCTGTAGAATACTGTTATCAGAATACTTCATCAAGTCACCTAAATTGCATGTGATCTTCTTTATGGAACTTCATACTCAGTTTTTCGGACATCTAGATTATGTTAAATATAATTATTTAGATTCATTATATAGAAGCTAATAAAATAGATTGCATTATATTTGAATTTAAGTATGCGAATTTTGTATCTTGAACTTTAAATAAGAATTATGCAACTTAAGAAAGGCAATTATTTTTTTTATATTTTACTATACTTACATATCCAAAGATATGGATACTTTCAATTCTTCCTGACACGTACATTTCAATAAGAATAGTATATAACGAGTCAAAAATGTTGTTTTATCAGCATAACACTATTTTTTCTGATTTGTATCTGTATTCTTAGGTTGGCTCTGCATTATCATTCATTCGCTGATAAAGTCTTCACAAGCATTTGGTCCTAGAAGTTTCATCATTTTTTGTGTTTCTTAAGAATTCGTACCAAACGGGAAACTGTAACATATGAGATAAAAGAAAAATTAAAATGAGGAATAATTTATGAAATACACATATGCGTCTATAGAGAAGCATTAGCGTTTTCCTAATACAATTTCTTCATACCTCTTTCGATAATAATTGGACAAAGATAGATTTTAATTTGCCCTTTTTATACAAAACTTTAATGTTTGATTAATTATAAACAAGTACCACATAGATACTACTAAAATTATTTAGTTTTTGAAGAGGCACTAGTATTGACGTAAACTTGAAGAATATGTGATGAAGTGATATTCAAAATTATCAAGATATCTTGCATAATATGCTTTACTACAGTTTTTTCTCGAGATTTAAAGATCTCGTTACACCAGCCACACTACATCGATCTGTCGTTGCGCGTTTGGCATGCTTCAACATGTCATTCTTCTGTGAAAAGCTTTTACCACAGGTCTCACAAGGATAAGGCTTAATACCCGTGTGGATTCTCTCGTGCACAGTTAGCGCGCCCTTGCGCGTAAAACCTTTGTTACAAAAATGGCACTTGTGCGGCTTTAGACCCGTGTGGATCTTCATGTGCTGGCTGAGATTACTGGAGCATCTGAACCGCATGTTGCATACTTTGCAGATATACGGCCGTTCACCGGTATGTATCCTCTCATGGATCAGCCGTGCCTCTTTCGAAACGAACGACTCTCCGCAATAGTGACACATGTGCGGCCTCTCCCTCAAATGCATCGACTTCTTGTGATACATCAGCGAACTTTTACTTGCTAATTTTTTGTCACATTCGTCACATTTATAAAACTTATCGTCGTGTATGCGCTCGTGATTTAACAAAATAGCGCGTTTCGGGAATATCTTGTTGCAAATGTCACAACGCCATATCTCCTTGTCGGTACATTTCTTCTTAATGCTGTCCATTATTTCCTCCTCGGTATGCTTTTTTCTATGTAGCTTTAATTCGCTCATGGATTTACATTTGTAAGCGCAAACCTATAATATATAAAGCGTATCATCTTTCCAAATGTTCCCAATCAATTTTCAAAGAGAATATCATTAATATCAATAACACATAAGGAAATTTAATAATTTACACAAAAAACTTAATAATTACACTGCATGTATATCCTCCATCGTTATGATGCCGTTTCACGTGGGTATTCATGTTGCCTCTACGATTAAATGTTGCACCGCAAATTGGACATGTGTGCTTATTAGAGCCATGTGATAATTTGTGTTGCCGCAATTGAATCCTCCTGTAAAAGGCTTTCCCGCACTGTTCGCAAGAATAAGGTTTGTTGTCATCGTGTTGATTCATATGTTCCCGCAAATGAAATCTGTACAAGAAAAAATAAGGTACGTGAAATATAATCCTTTTTTTTATGAAATAATTTGAAGAATAGGATTCTGTAATTACATATATATGTATATGTATATATATACTACCGTGATCTAAACGCATTACCACAGACCTCACACACGTGTCTTTTCTTTAAAGATTCGTCCAAATGAATTCTTTTATGACCTCGTAAATTATTGGAATGCTTGAAGCTTTTTCCGCATAGATCGCAAAGATAGGGCTTGTCCATTCTGTGAGTAGCTTCGTGAATATCTAAACTAGACCATTTTTCGTATGTTTTATCGCATTTAGAGCACTTAAATAATAATCTTCCCTCATGTGATTCCGTGATATGAGTTAACAAGTCTTTCTTGTTACAATATACTTTTGTACAATGCCCGCATCTTGTATTCACTTCAACAAGATTTTCATGAAGATATTTGTGATTATCATAATCCTGCTGACATTTGAATGCTTGATTACAAACAGTACAATATACCGATTCAACATTATCGCTAACTTGTTTGCCATCCAATCTTTTGCACGTCTGCGAATTTTCTATTTCGCAATTGATCTTGCTTCTGCCAGATCTTCTATTTTCTACAGTTCTAGACATATTTATATGTTTAGAAACATTTTCGTCCTTATTACAAAATATCTTATGATTCTCAAATATTTCCTGTGTTTCAAAAAAAGTTTGGCATTGTTGACATAAAACGCTGGAGCGTCCATTTTGGACTTTGTCTTGTTGAATTATTTCTGTGACAGTCGTATTACTTTTACTGTTAACTTCTCTACAAGTTTGAATTAGCGTGCCGAATTCTAATGACGCAACATTCTTCGCGATGCTCTGAAAATTATTATTCAGTATTTCAGAACATTCTCCATTTCCTAATCCTCTTAAACTTTCTGAATCAGAGTTTATCATTTTATTTATAGTAAATGAATTAGGATGTATATTATGATCCATACACATTTCTTGAACTATCTCTAATGAGCATTCATCAATCAATGCATTGTACTTATTCTTGTATTCTGGCTGCAAAATAAAATATTCATTCATTATATATTTCGAAAATATTTTTCACAATAAATAAAACTGTTGACTAATGTAATGCTAGTCGACAGTTGTTACACTTACCTCTCTTTCAATATTTAGAATCTGCTTCAAACGCATATCAGTTCTTAGACATGAAATGACTAGTGAGTGTGTAATTTCCAATTTATTACAGCAATCGGTGCACACTTTCTGTGGCAATGTATCGTTTATATCAATTGAGATAGGCATATGCAAATTTATTCTCTCTTTCAATTTAAGTTCTATACCCTCGGGTGAAAAAATGTCTATTCCATCCAGAGTGGATTTGCCACAGATTCGACATAAATTGGCAAATCTAACAGAGATATTGTGATACTCGTCTATCTCGACATTCATATCGCAATATGTTAGAGGCACACCTACTTCTTGGAGATGCTGTGCTTTATCAAACATATTTATTGAGTTTTCACTATCGATCCTAAATAAAGTAGGAATAGTACCTTCTTCTAGAACAACAGGAACAGTTTTGCTCACGTAACAGCGATCTTCAATGTGGTGAGAACAAATGTAATAATTTGAATGCAATTCCACATTCGACTTTGTGGCTAAATCTGATCTACCGCAACATTCTGCCCATACTTTGGCTCTATAAAAATCATTGTCAAGTTTCAAATTATGGATATACACACCACTGACAAAGGTCTAATTACAAATAATTATAATATATTTGCGATAACTATAGAACTTTTAAGCAACAATGAAGTTAGAAAAGTTAAATAATTACTAAGCATCGTTAAGAATAAATGCCATAATATTCATTCTCGGAAAATATATTATACTTACGTGTCATCATTGGGAAAATTGATAAAAGTGACATTCGACGAATCCTCGTTTTTTGACGAATATTTACAATTTAACGCGGCGCAAACAATTCTCATGTTGATTCTTGGCTCCAAAGTAATCTTTGTGTAATAGTTCCCAGGGACGAACCTTTAACTTGCATAAATCATAATTTTATAAATTGCAGATTAGAAATCGAAATTGAGACAAAAAAACGGTTAAATTCCGGAATGAAGTAATTTAGGAAAAACTTGCAAAAACCTAGAACATATTATTCTCAGAGTCTTTAGAGTTTAGAGGTTGTAAAGGAGCCGCGATTGCTACGCCAATCTACTCCCGTTGACCACGAACTAATCCATTCGTGGCGCTTCATTTTAAAATTATACATATTCCAGACTAATCTTGCAATTAAATCTGTGAGTTCTTCATGTTAATTAATTTTAATGAATAAAAGATAATGCAAAGTTACAAACTGCCTGGAAATACAATTCACAAACGTAATTAATTTTGTAATTCAATCGTTAATGTAAATACAATTGATGCTAAATCGGAAATCTGTGTAAATATCGAAAGTGATATTATAAATAAATACAAATTCATTGGTCTGAACACGAGTATGAATATGAGTCCGAAATATGAATATCTCAGTGACGACATATGTATATGTATTTTCATGACTCATGAATATGAATTTATTTAAGTAGGCAAATAATCACGCGTTTTGAATATAATTTAGTCAGTCAGCAAACAGAAACTTTATAGCAATAGTGCAACATTTAATTAAGAAACTTGAAATAAATTTTCAAATTATACATAATAAGCCGAGCAATATATAAAATAGGAATAATAAATTATTTAAGATTTTTATTCTGTTCAAATTACATAAAATCAAAATCCAATATTACCCAGCTGAATTTAATGCATGAAACATTTCTGGATTGTCGATATCCAAGAATAAACATTTAAAAATATCATTGTAGAAGTCTGGATAATATTCGCACGCTCGCTGGCAATCGGGCGTAAAATTTATTTCCAACAACATAGGCTGCATTTCGCAGTCTTTCCACTCTAGCATCAAGTCGGCGGCGTAAACGGCTCTGCTCTGTGGACTCTGAGCTATTCCTTTTGGCGGCGGCTGCGCGACTGCAGCTTCGAAGATCTCTCGTAAAACGGAAAGAATCTTCGGTTCGACATAAGTTTTCCAAGGATAATCAGGATACTGATTTTCCCACTCTACAATGAAATTGGCGCATTTTATATGAAACAGCGGATTCTCCTCGGCATAATTCATCACGGTGAAATGTTGCTCGTATACATCAAAATTGTTCAGTGCGAACGGTTGATTTGCAAAACGCAGGAAGAAATTTGCATAAGCGTACGCGCGTAGCGGCTTTACAGATTTGAGCAACACAACGTATCTCATATCGAATTTTACTTGATTGATGTTCGGTCTGTTGTACAATACCGGTCGCGTAATGTATCTCTGCGCGATCTTCGGACCTGTACAAGGCAGCCGCAGAATGTGATAGAGATTATTCGTGATATGAGTATCTAAGCTCCTCGCCAAGTTCCATGGTTTGCAAATCCAATAATTATCCAAATTCTTATTTGTTCGTTGCGTGAAATAAGCTGTAAATTGTACCAATTCCATGTTTAGATTATATGTTGTCGGTAACCATTCTGGATAAGTCTCGAGAGTATCTGAGTTGTACAGTTTCTTTGTTGCCTTTCTTCTGCATACAATCGATAAAAGATCCTTCGTCGTCAAAACATTCTCATATGGAAATTGATTTATAAAAATATGGGGGGAGGAAGCGTTTAATTCTTTGTACTTCTTATAATGAGATACGAGCCACAGGATGTCTGCCTCTTCTTTGTTGTCAATGATTTCAAACGCCGAATCTGTTAAATAATTATTCACATAACTGTATTCCGAAAATACTTTTAACTTTCTATCGGTATCTATTCTGATTACATCCAAGTTCTCCGGCAAACTTTCGTCAATATGACCTGATAAAAAATAATCTACATCTGGCTCATTCTGTTCAAAACTTTCATCTTCAAAAGTACTATGGATCCATGGCAATAAAAGTGCACGTCTACTTTCAGGATCGTTTGTCAGACCTTCCCCAAAATCTCTCGTGACTTCATCCCCTGCAGCAACGTCCCTTATAGGAAATATGAGCGTATAAATTTCACGTTCTCCTAGGTGCAGAAAAGGAATGGCTCTAAAATTTGGCTCGTCACTGTGGTTTATTGCTGAACCAACCTCATCCATAATAAACCATATTGGCATTCTATCTTCTATCTCTCCATAGTTGACCGAATACGATTGATTGTAACGCCACATTTCGTTCATGACATAATTGATTTTCTCTTGCTCATCTGTCTCCGTGTTTAGTCCCATGAGAAAGCACATTCGATCAAGTAGGCCAGGTACTTGCGTTAAATTCTGTCGAGCACTATTGGCGTCATACGTCCATGCGTGATCAATAAGATAAATATTATTGGGATCTTGTGCAGAAATGCCATTTTCTCCAATTACAATTAACTTCCATATCGGTTCTGTAACATGCCTTTCTCCATTTTCATATTCTACTCTCATCAACCGGAAGACAAGATCAGCGTCAAAAGTCTGATTTTTTAACTTCTTGTATACAGTTTTCCAAAATAATTCTGGGACACCATAAGTCTGAAGTTGCCTCTGATGTGTTGCAAGAAATGTATTAAACAAATCGACACCGTCCATTATAAAAAATATAATTAAGTTGGTCTAAAACAAACAAATATTTAGCGATTATTTCTTCAATATAAAAACAATAAAGTCAATCAATATATCAAATATATATTACTGAAAAAAAGAAATTGTTTCTTGAAACTGATATATATGAGATAATGAAAATACAGAAAATTACCAGAGTTCTTGTAAAGCATTAATATAAATTACACAAATGTTGACATTATTTCAAATAATAGTACAGTAAGTATAGAATTTTAATTTTCCGTATTATGTAGCACTTAACAAATTTATTAACAATATAATTTACAAAAATAATTTTTTATTTATGATAGGTTAGATCTTTAACAACGTGGGACAACGAACCGCCAGAAATTGTCGCTTCAACACTTGCACAGGAGTGCAAAACTTTTAATAGGCCTGTTTTTTTTAGATGAACTGGCTGCACTAGTTCAGAGATTATTCTTTTCCCTCCGTATTGAAAGGAGAAAGATAACCTCTGAACAAGTACAGCTAGTACAGCTGAAAAGAATAGGCCTCTAGTATCAGAGAGAAACCTGAGAGCGGCTATCCCAGCCTTTCTCATGGGACCGATCGTTGACCTAGCCAGACCTAGCCGCTGCGCCAAACGTGGATGTAGAACTACGTGGCCACGTTCACTGTCGATAAATCGTTTCCACAATTTTATTCGTTTCATTATCTTTTGCCTTGTAAATTGTAGCAAACTGAAATATACAATACATTTACATTTTATATTTATATTTTTGTAATTAATAATTGAATCATGTACTGCATTTGTTATATATAAATATCATATGCATTAAA
>JAJVSH010000128.1:0-33521 GCA_021460005.1 Tetramorium alpestre
GTGTACATACTATTAAATGCAATAATTAACCAATCAATTATTGATAATGTCTAATATTTAGGACCGTTTTCGGAGTCTTTATCAAATTTAGTATTCAATACATTGACATAGACTGACTTCTTGTTAATTTCTGTTATACTAAATTTGATAAGTTAATTTTTACTATATTAATTTCGATTTAGATGTTTAATGTCATATCTTTATTCATTCGCTTCACTTCGATTCACTTTTATACTACTAATATATTATGACCTTCTTGATACCGTACGACTTTCATAATTACAATATTTTCATATTTTAAAAAATAGTGGAGATATTCAAGAAGGTAATTTTAAGTGTCTCATTCTGTATATGTGATTCATGTATTAATCGAATGTCTTGATAAATCCAATATTTATCAAGACTTTGTGAATCGTTTAATGTTATGTTCTACTTGCTTGCACTATTATTTTCAAATCCGCATGATTATATCTATACACACACACACATACACATACATATAAACACATACACACATATAAATTCATTAAGATCGCTATTTAAAAAGAATGCAATAACATCTAAATGATCTATGTCCGTTTCATGTACAAATAGCAATCTTAAAATTAAATGATAACCGGCGTAAAATTAATACAATCGCTTTAGCACATAAAAATAAGTCGAAAATACCTAAATGTCGAAGTCGATGGAAGAATTTTTAAGAACCTTTCGCTTTAAAAATTGAAAGAATAAAGAATATTAAATAACATTTACTTCATGTTTTCTTACGAAAGCAATTCCAATACTCTAACTTCAAATTCAAACATATGTTATTAGGCATTTTCATGTGCTAAAACCGCTGTATTAATTTTGGCACTGATCAATGACACCCTGTATATTCTCTCATCATTCCTTCAAGTAGGGCCTTTTTTCGGAGGTTTCGCAAAATTTAAGGTAGATAGGAGATTAGAATCAATCGTCATATCATTTGATTTGTTTCTGCATATATTTGTGCATTAAATATATGGGATCTAAGTTTAACACTAATTCTGAATGGTTTTTCTATAGAATAGTGGCAAGATACCCACGATAGGTTGTCTTATTCTATCATCAAGTGACAATCAAATAAATGTTTAGTTGAATTTAAACTCGGATCTTTTAGTTCTTAAAGCAGCATGTCTCTGATTAAAACCACGAGCAATTAAAAAAGTTTTGAATAGTTTTATATCATCTGAAAGATTACTTGTTAACTTGTAAACTCATTTAATCATATTACATTCTTTTGGACGATTAATTAATTTTCAAATATCTTTCTCAAAGATTTGATTTCTCTTTCATTTTAGTTTTTCAATTATTTTTAATAATTATTTTGCACAAGAAATTTTTCTTCGAAAGTTTGTAATCAAGAGTTACATCACTAAAGGATACATTATTGTCAAAGGATACAGATTACATAGTCCTTAGTCAAACTTGATTGACGAGTCTCACGCCTTGGTCTATCATTTATATTGTATTAGAATCCTTTTCCTTCAAGTTATTGTGTCGTTGCAGTATGTTTGAAACATTAACTTCATTGTCTATCTTATTTCCTTAATCTTTAAGTTAATCTGATTTTGGACAAGTATTTTAAATTTAATAAACTTGCATTTACTTTTTTTACTTAAATAACTATCTTTCTTGAATAATTGTGCGTGTACGCGTGTATGTGTACGTTCGTAACTTTTAAGTTCTTAAAAACTCAAAAAACATTTAATGAAAAAATACTTTAGTATTTTGGAAAACTCTTAAACTAAAAATGCAAAACTACCAAAAAAAAAGGAGTTTTCATCTTCTGAGCACTATCAAAGGCAGCACAAACGTAAATTATGTAAACAAAAACAATATTGCAAGATTAAGAAAAAATAAGACAAAAAAAACAATCATTAAATACAATACAAAGAAATGAGTTACAAAAAGTTGACCTTCTCCGAGAACCTTGGAAAAAAATACATAAACAATTAGAAATATCTAATAAATTAGGGTGCGTTCCACTTAACGCTCGCGGAATCATTTCATCCTTGTTTAATATTTGATGAACAACAAGGATAAAATAATTCCGCGAGCGTTGCAAACATTAAGTGGAACGTACCTTTAGAAGAAAAGATACACTTAAAAAACTCATTTTCAAATTCATTTATGTGGAAAAAAAATAGGAAATCAAATATGACCAGCGAGTCTACGATAAATTAGATTAGTCGGTACATATTACTTGTGATAAATAACTTGTTACCGGGGACTGAGATATTCTTGTCATATCTACTTGCATAAAAGCGTGAAACGAGAATTAAAAAGGTTCTCGACAGTCTCTCAGAAATTAAATTATCAAGAATTATCAAGCCTAGAAGAAAAAATGAGCTACCTTTGAGAAAATAAATTAGTGATCGGGGATCATTACTTATAAAATGTCTTTCGTTTCGTTCACAATATATATATTTAGACACATATATTGCATAATTAAGTGACATCTAATAGCCTATATCATCAATTAATTACCGGTTGATGGATTTTTCTAATCAATTAATATAAAATTAATTGATCATTTATAAAATATAAAAATTTCTAGTTCAATGAAAAAACTCCAAACCGGTGGCTGTAAATAATCGTGTGCAAGTATTGTATGTTATATAGGCTAATGAGATCTCCTCCGCCCTGTCTGTTTTATCTGAGCATCTAATCAATCACAAAGGCGCGAAAGAACGTCCACAATTATATATTATTTGCAATTTAATTATTATATTTTGCTGATTTTACTTACTGGAAAACAGAAGCTTAATTTAATTATTTCTCTTATCTTCTTAAACTATTTACTAATAATATTATTAAAGTAATAATATTAGTATATTATTACTTTAATATTATCAGTAAATAGTTTAATATTATCTACTTACTTACTTTAATATTATCATTAAATAGTTTAATAGTTTAATAATATTATTAGTAAATAGTTTATTAGTACTAATATTATAAAATTATTAAAGTTACTTTTAGATTGATGTAACAAGTAACACACATTTATTATGTAACACGCATTTATTTTTAGTTTTATGTAGTGTTTTTGCAATGCTTTTTATTTAAATTAGTGCTTGCTGAATTGTTCCTGTATTGTTGCACTAATTTTTCTAAATTCCTTACAGCATTATTGTTAATATGCATCTTGCATATTCGATAGTCTTCCAATAATATAATCACATTTCTATCATTTCACTTAATAATCTTTTGTGTCTTTCATTTTCAGTAGCTCAAATTATGGAAGACTTATTAATAAAAGCATTGCAACTTCTTCAATCTTCATATTCACTTTGTATCTAATACTTGCAAATTGTTGCACTGCGATGAAATTAGATCGCTGACATACACACGATCTTGAAGTTTTCGTATTTAGTTCGAAACAGTCTACACAAGAGACTTAGGGTGGAATTCATAGATATTTCTTGAGTTTTAAGACAATTTTGAGCTCGATTTCGAAACGTTGTACACTTCATTGGATGAAATCTTAAAACTGCTTAAGATCAGATTTAAGACGATCTTGTATTATTAAGATCAGACTATCAGTATTAATCTTCGATATAAATTTTTATATTCTGTCGCTTGCAGATTATTCCATGCTTGTTTTTGAACGTATATGCTTTTCTTCCATGAGGATAGTACGCAGATTGAACACTGAAACAAATCTTTGTTAGAGCTCTTTGATTTCAAATTACATTATCTGTATGTAAAACATAGTTTTACAGTTTCCTCGAGTTTCCGTGAATTTCCGTGAGTTCTATAATCCATAATCAGACATTTTCATTACAAATTTCTAACTTTCGATATCTTTTAATTTCTCAAGTGTATATTTACTGTCAACAATAGATCTATTTTTAGTGCACTATCTGCATCGTTTAGCTTTTCTGTTTCTTTTCCGTAACGTGAATTGAAATTATTGAGTATTAGACGAAGAGGGATTAACATTACCATTATCTGCAGCTTTTTGCTGATTCTTTTTTTTATTAAAATGAGCATATAATTTATCTGATGACATAAGAGATATATGTTTTGGATCAATTGTCATGTTCAGAACAGTTTCCCCTCTTGTTTTTAATCCTGATTTCAATACACAAATAGCATTTATTGCGGACGACGACAGCTTATTTCGTTTTGTTCTTTTAATGTCTGATAAAAAGGTAAATATACATTCTGGATCCATATTTGAATTTGGGAGTGATCTAATCGCGTTTAAGAGGAATTTCAAATGCGGATATTTTGCTTCATGAGATGAAAAATATTCACTTCGCAAAATTTTTACCCACATATCATCAAAACTTAATTTCATCAAATTTTCTTTCTCTTCTAATGTGAAATCATCATTCAATTTAAACCATTCTTCCATTAAGCCATTTCCGTCAAAACCGCCAAGGGTTTCGGCAATGAACATAAGATCATCGAATGATGTTTTTCTGTCCCGATTTAATAAGGCTATGTGCGGTAGAAAAATTTCTAATTTCGAAAAAAATCCATCATTAACCGGTAATCTTTTACAAATTTCCTTGGCCGCTGTTATATAAAATTGCAAGCAGTCCGATCGAACAGTCATAACTAGACTTTTATGTTCTTCTTCTTCTTCTTGCAGCAAACGTTCCAGGTATTCTTCACATTCTGGCCCTAAATTAACATCTTCTAAATCTTTATGATTTTCACTTTTACTAAATTCTACATCTGGTAAATCGTTTATACAATCTGGCTTTAAAAAATGTGTGCAAATGTTAGTCAAAAAATTTATTGATTCAGAATGTAATAAATGAATTTTAGTTTCCACAACTCGGAAAGATGCAATAAATTTTTCAAAAACAGACAAACTATATTTTAGGAACAGCAAATATGCCTTTGTGTCTGAACTCTGCATTGCACATGATATATTTTTCTCAATTTTTCTCTTTTCGCTTTTGAGCCTTTCATTTATAAAACGATTTATAGTATCCCAAGAATCGAGAAGTTTCTCGATGCACGCGTGGTGAGAAAGCCACCGAGTGTCAGACAACTGTAAACTTAAAATTCTGTGTCTTTCTTTAAAACATTTGCAAAATTCACTGAAAACAGACGTTCGCTTAGGGCTATTATTAATGTAATTGGCAATCCTTTTCACAAATTCTTCACAACATTGAGGTATTTTAGCACAGGCTGCATGAGCAGCTAGTGCGGCAGAATGACATGGACATGACATTACAAGAATATTGTTGCACAATTCTTTCAATTTTTTCTTAAAGAATAAATGTTTTCCATACATAGCGTTTGCATTATCGCATGATAGAGCAAGTATATTTGCATAGGGTATTTGGAAGTTAGTCATTTCACGATTAAATGCATTAAACAATTTGTCCGTATTAGAAGATGATACATTAGAAGATGATACGTCAATCAGTTTTACTAGTTGTGAGTGAACTTGCAATGTATTAGGATTAACATACCGAACATAAAACAATAGCCATTTTTGACTCAAACCGCCTGACATTTCATTAACATAAATAGAAAACGGCGTATTTTTAATGATGTCTACTGTACGATTTGTTTCTACCGGGCACAAAACATTCGAGATTATATTTGTACATTTCGTACGACCCATACTCAAGCTTCTCAACACAGTAGGGGTTTTGCCTGCGCCTTGAAAGAAATCGAGTATCTTTTTTGCAAGTTCATTTGGAATATTTTCCTCAGCGATTAAAGCAGCGTATCTAATCTCCATTGATTTTTTTTGCTCGTCAAACCGCGAAAGCGAATCGTCCTCCTCCGTGTCATCACTCACTGGTATACCACTCTCCGCACACTTACTCTTATGTATTTTAGCACCTGCATGGCGATAAATTTGAGATAAACCACCAGTGACAGCTTTATTACAAACCGCACAGAAAAATCCACTTGGATCGTCTGGTATTTCACGCAGCCACGGCTTAAATCGCTCCATCTCCAACCACTTCTGTCTAAAGAGCTTCCTACGAAATTTCTTTTTAGAAGACTCATCATCATCCTCATCATCTTCATCATCAGATGAATTTTTTCTAAGTCTTTTTCTGTGATGCGCAGAAAGCGCATGTCTTTTCACATGTGACAACGAGTAACACGAGAAGTTTTTCTTACACATCTTACAATGAAACTGGCCGTCATTGGACGGCACTTTATCTATCCAGTGCCTCAATTGTTCATTAGTAAGCCAGGCATCAGAAAATCTTCGTTTCTTCGCTTGTGTTTCAGATTGATCCGTTTCCGACGTTTCCATGTTGAAATAAAGATGTATAAAACAGCTAAACAAATCTACTAAACTAACTGAGCAAATTGAAAACTTAAATATCTAAACATAGTACGCAATTATATAATTATAACCTTTCGTTAGTTAATTTATACGAAACGAAAATTCTTTAGCTTAGCGAAAACACATTGAGAAACATCTCATCGTGAATTATATGAGATAGTCGATTTCGTCGTGTTGCTTGAAATACTCAAAAATTCTCGCATTTATGTAGATATTAATTATAAATATTAAAAGCTGTAAATAAATCGGGCCGTGAAGACAAAAGGGAAAAATCTGAATACAAAAACACGCAACACGGACAAATCTGAAAAACATTCAAATAATATATTAAATGCAGTTGTTTACTAATGCAGTAAGTACGTTAAAAATATTAAAAATCACGTATTAGATAAAATCCGTTGGATCTCTGTGTTAGATGTTGTTAGATTGAATTACGTAGCCATGCATCCAACTATTATTACTTAAGAGTAAATATCTACTTGATTTTTTACGTATATAGATCTCCTTCCGTTGATATCTCTCTAGTGTACATTCACCCGAGTTTGTTTTATGTACGAATTCCACCTGAAGAAGTATGAAATCGGCATATGTCCTCTTATATGTGCTCTTGTCCTGCTTACTGAATTGTTAGCAATTTGTTTAGTGCGTTTGTTGCCATCTGCCATGTGGGTAACAATCTTTGAATAAAGGATACTAGAAAAGAACGTCTCACGTAAGGTTAGGTTCCGATTCCCTATCCGGGATATACCTATCCCCTGCGTTCATTTTCTCCCAATTTCTCCTACTGGGAGCATACACTATACCAAAGATATATAACACATATATTATACATTTTCCGCACCAAGTGTGGGGATGTAGAACTACGTAGCCACATTCACTGTCGATATATCGCTTTATGGTGTATATCCGTGCTACATACACTTTTTGTACACTTTTAAATGACAGAACATATGGATTTTACCGAAGTTCTTATATCAATGATGCAGGAGATACAGTGTAAGTACAAAATCATTCTTTATATTAACAGTCTTAAATTTAATAATAAAGATGATCGTAATATGGAAAGATCTGTTTAATTCTCTAGTTAACTGAGACTAATTATAGTAAAGGTCAACATTCTTCATTTTTTTTTACAAACCTTTAGTTTTTGGGTTGTAAAGTGTCATATTTTTAAATTCTTCAGTAGTTTACATTAATTTTCTAAAAATTTATAATTACGTCAAATTCGAATCTTAGGAAAACAAAGTGAGAGAATATGAGAACAGTAGAAAAAAATATAAGAAAAACATATTTTATAAAGATTTCTTTCAGTATATGTAATATAAGAAATGTAACATTTTACGAGATACAAAAATAACAATATTTTCTTTGATTTTCAGTAGAAATAATTATTTTTAAAGCATAATGTTTATGCATATTGTGAGAACAGATTCAAGCTCTTCATAACTAAAAAAACATTTAATGAAAAAATACTTTAATATTTTGAAAAACTCAAACTAAAAATGCACAATTACAAAAAAAAAAAGGAATAAAAATGGGAGTTTCTATCAATTTTGAGCACTATCAATGACAGCACATATGTAATTGATGTAAACAAAAAGAATGTTGCATAAGAAAAAATAAAATAGACAAAAAAACATTCATTAAATACAAAAAAATGAGTTATAAAGAGTTGACCTTCTCCAAGAACCTTGGAAAAAATACATAAACAATTAGAAATATCTAATAAATTAGAAGAAAAAATACACTTAAAAACTCATTTTCAAACTCATTCATGTGAAAATAATAATAAATTGAATGTGACCAGCGAGTCTGCGACAAATTAGATTAGTCGGTACATATTACTTGTGATAAATGACTTGTTTCCGGGGACTGAGAGATTCTTGTCGTATTTACTTGCATAAAAGCGCGAATAACGAGAATTAAAAAGGTTCTCGACAGTCACTCAGAAAAGTCTCAACTTATCAAGCCTAGAAAAAAAAAATTAGCTATCTTTGAGGAAATAAATTAGTGATCGGTTATCTTTAATTATAAAATATTTCTCGTTTCGTTTACAATACATATATTTATGGTGCGTTCCGTTTCATGCATGATATGCATAATGCATCATTTATCCTTGTTTATTTTTTGATGAACAAGAAGAATAAATGATGCATCATGCGGTTCATGCATGAAATGGAACGCAGCTCTACACACATATATTGTGTACGTATAATTAAGTGACACCTAATAGCCTACATAATCAATTAATCAATTGATATAAAATTAATTGATCATTTATAATATATAAATTTCTGACTGCTGGTTCAATGAAAAAACTCCAAAATACCGGTCGCTGTGAATAATTGTATGTTATTGTATGTTATATAGGCTAATGAGATCTCCTCCACCCTGTCTGTTTTATCTAATCCATCACAAAGGCGCGAAAGAACATCCACAATTATATATTATTTGTAATTTAATTATTATATTTTGCTGAGTTTACTTACTGAAAAACATAAACTTAATTTAATTATTTCTCTCAACTTCTTAAATTTATTAATAAAATAATTATTAAAGTTATTTTTAGATTTATGTAAAAAGTAACACGCATTTATTTTTAGTTTTACGTAATGTTTTTGCAATGCTTTTTATTAAATTAGTGCTGAATTGTCCCCGTATCGTTGCACTAATTTTTCTAAATTTCTTACAGCATTATTGTTAATATGCATCTCGCATATTCGATGATCTTCCAATAATATAATCACATTTTTATCATTTCACTAAATAATCTTTTGTGTCTTTCATTATCAATAGCTCAAATTATGGAAGACTTACTAATAAAAGCATTGCAACTTCTTTAATCTTCATATTCACTTTGTATCTAATACTTGCAAATTGTTGCACTGCGATGAAATTAGTTCGTGACATATACACGAACTTGAAGTTTTCGTATTTAGTTCGAAAGTCTACACAAGAGACTTAAGGTGGAATTCATAGATACTTCTTGAGTTTTAAGATGATTTTGAGCTCGATTTCGAAACGTTGTATGTAGACTTCATTGGATGAAATCTTAAAACTGCTCAAGACCAGACTTAAGACGATCTTGTATTATAAGATCGGACTATAAGATCGGAGGATCAGTATTAATCTTCGACATAAATTTTTATATTCTGTCGCTTGCAGATTATTCCATGCTTGTTTTTGGACGTATATGCTTTTCTTACATGAGGATAGTACGCAGATTGAACACTGAAATAAATCTTTGTTAGTGCTCTTTGATTTTGAATTACATCATTATCTGTATGTAAAACAGAGTTTCCTCGAGTTTCCGTGAATTTCCGTGAGTGAATTCTATAATCCATAATCAGAGACATTTTCATTACAAATTTGCAGTAACTTTTGATATCCTTTAATTTCTCAAGTGTATATTTACTGTCAACAATCGATCTATTTTTAGTGCACTACCTGCATCTTTCTCTGCAGTTTTTCTCTTTCTTTTCCCTAATGTGAAGAGATATTATTGAGTATTAGACGAAGAGGGATTAACATCATTATTTGCAGCATTTTGCTGATTCTTTTTACTTCTAGTAAAATTAACATATTTATCTGATGACATGAGAGATGTATGTTTTGCATCAAGTGTCATGTTCAGAACAGTTTCCTTTCTTGTTTTTAATGCTGATTTCAATACACAAATGGCATTTACTGCGGACGACCACATATTATTTCGTTTTATTCTTTTAATGTCTGATAAAATGGTAAATATGTATTCTGGATCCATATTTGAATTTGGGAGTGACCTAATCATGTTTAAGAGGGATTTTAAATGCGGATATTTTACTTCATGAGATAAAGAACATTCACTTCGCAAAATTTCTATCCACATATCATCAAAATTTAATTTCATCAAATTTTCTTTCTCTTCTAATGTGAAATCATCATTCAATTTAAACCATTCTTCCCTTAAACCATTTTCGTAAAAATTGCCAAGGGTTTGGGCAATGAACATAAGATCGTCGAATGATGTTTCTCTGTCTCGATTTAATAAGGCTATGTGCGGTAGAAAAATTTCTAATTTCGATAAAAATTCATCATTAACCGGTAATCTTTTACAAATTTCCTCGGCAGTCGTAATATAAAATTGCAAGCAGTCCGATCGAACAGTCATAACTAGACTTTTGTGTTCTTCTTCTTCTTCTTCTTGCAGCAAACGTTCTAGATATTCTTCACATTCTGGCCCTAACTTAATATCTTCTAAATCTTTATGATTTTCACTTTTACTAAATTCTACATTTGGTAAATCGTTTATACAATCTGGTTTTAAAAAATGTGTACAAATATTAGTCAGAAAATTTATTGATTGAGGATGTAATAAATGAATTTTAGTTTCCGCAACTCGGAAAGATGCAATAAATTTCTCATAAAAAGACAAACCATGTTTTAGGAACAGCAAATATGCCTTTGTGTCTGAATTCTGCATTACACCTAATAGATTTTTCTCAACTCTTATCTTTTCGTCTTTTCGTCTTTCATTTAAAAAACGTTTTATAATATCCCAAGAATCGAGAAGTTTCTCGATACACGCGTGGTGAGAAAGCCACGGAGTGTCAGACAACTGTAAACTTAAAATTCCGCGTCTTTCTTCAAAACATTTGCAAAATTCACGGAAAACAGATGTTCGCTTGGGGATAATATTATTGTAATTAGCAATCTTTTTCACAAATTCTTCGAAACGTTGAGGTATTCTAGCACACGCTGCATGAGCAGTTAGTGCGGCAGAATGACATGGACATGACATTACAAGAATCTTGTTACACAACTCTTTTAGTTTTTTCTTAAAGAATAAATGTTTTCCATACATATCGTTCACATTGTCGCATGATAGAGCAACTATATTAGCATAAGGTATTTGGAAGTTAGTCATTTCACGATTAAATGCATGAAACAATTTGTCCGTATAAGATGATACGCTAACGTCAATCAGTTTTACTAGTTGTGAGTGAACTTGCAATGTATTAGGATTAACATACCGAACATAAAACAGTTGCCATTTTTCACTCAAACCGCCTGACATTTCATTAACGTAAATAGAAAACGGCGTATTTTTAATGATGTCTACTGTACGATTCGTTTCTATCGGGCACAAAACATTCGAGACTATATTTGTACATTTCGTAGGACCCATACTCAAGCTTCTCAACACATTAGGGGTTTTGCCTGCGTTTTGAAAGAAATTAAGTATCTTTTTTGCAAGTTCACTTGGAATATTTTCTTCAGTGATTAAAGCAGCGTATCTAATCTCCATTAATCTTTTTTGCTCGTCAAACTGCAAAAGCGAATCGTTCTCTTCCGTGTCATCTGGTATGCCACCCTCTCTTGCACACATACTCTTATGTATTTTAGTACCTGCACGCTTACTCTGTACTTTATGTATTTCAGTTTCTGCGTGACGATAAATGTGATATAACCCACCAGTGACAGCTTTATGACAAACCGCACAGAAAAATCCACTTGGCTCATCTGGTATTTCACGCAGCCATGGCTTAAATTGTTCTATCTCCAACCATTTCTGTCTAAAGGGCTTTCTACGGAATGTTTTCTTTTTAGAAGGCGGCTCATTACAATCATTATCATCATCATCATGATGATAATCATGATCATCATCATAATCATCATCATCATCATCCTCGTCATCTTCATCAGATGAATTTTTTTCAAGTCTTTTTCTGTGTTGGGTAGATCGCGCATGTCTTTTCACTTGTGACAATGAGTAACAGGAGAAGTTTTTCTTACATATCTTACAACGAAACTGCTTATCATTGGACGGGACTTTGTCTACCCAAACCTTCAATTGTTCATCAGTGAGCCAGGCATCAGAAAATCTTCCTTTCTTCGCTTGTTTTTCAGACTGATCGGACTTTTCCATGTTGAAATAAAAATGTATAAAACAGCTAAACAAATCAACTAAACAAACTGAGCAAATTGAAAACTTAAATATCTAAACATGGTATGCAATTATATAATTATAACTTTTCATTAGTTAATTTTCACGAAACGAAAGTTCTTTAGCTTAGCGAGCACACAATTAGAGAAACATCTTATCATGAGTCACATAAGATAGTCGATTTCGTTGTGCAGCTCAAAATACTCATGTTGCAAAAATTCCCGCATTTATATAGATATTAATTATAAATATTAAAAGCTGTACATAAATCGGGAAGAGAGAAGAGAAAAATTTAAATACAAAAACACGCAACACGAATAAGTCTGATAAACACTCAATAATACATTAAATGAAATTGTTTACTAAATGCAATAAATATGTTAAAGATATTAAAAATCATCACGTATTAAATAAAATCCGTTGGATCTCTGTGTCAGACGTCGTTAGATTGAATTACGTAGCCATGCATCCAACCGTTATTTCTTAGAAGTAAATATCTACTTAACTTGATGATTTTTTACGTATATAGATCTCCTTCCGTTGATATCTCTCTAGTGTACATTCACCCGAGTTTGTTTTATGTACGAATTCCACTTGAAGAAGTACGAAATCGTCGGCATACATGCTCTTGTCCTGCCTACTGAATTATTAGCAATGTTTAGTGCGTTTGTTGCCATCTGCCATGTGGGTAGCAATCTTTGAATAAAGGATACTAGAAAAGAACGTCCCATGTATGGTTAGATTCCGATTCCCTATCCGGGGTATACCTAGAGTTCCTCTAGTAAGAGTTAAGACACCGTCCGCCATTAATAGGGAATCTACAAAAGAATTATGCACTCTTTTATTGCACTCTATTACACTTTTAAGCACTCGTAACTCTCTTTATTTCCTTCTCTTTCCTTCTCTATTTTCTTTCCTTTCTCTCTTACGAGTTCCTACAAATGGCGGAACCAATCAAAAGCTAGCCTTTGGTGTCCTAACTCTTACTAGAGGAACTCTAGGTATACCTACCTTGCGTTCGTTTTCTCCCAATTTCTCCCACTGGGAGCTTTGGTACATACTATACCAAAAATATATAGATACATATATTATACATTTTCCGCGCTAAGTGTGGGGATGTAGAACTACGTAGCCACATTCACTGTCGATATATCGCTTTATATATATGATGTATCCGTGTTACATCCACTTTTTGTACACTTTTAAATGACAGAACATATGGATTTTACCGAAGTTCTTATATCAATGATGCAGGAGATATAGTGTACATACAAAATCATTCTTTATATTAATAGTTTCTTAAATTTAATAATAAAGGAAATATGATCGTAATATCTGTATCTGGAAAGATCTGTTTAATTCTCTAGTTAACTGAGACTAATTTATAGTAAGGGTCAATATTCTGAAGAATGTTTCACATAGTAAAAAAGCGATGCAACAACGTTATAACGATAACGAAACTGTCGTTATGAGTTACAGAATAGCCCTACTGACTATAATGAACCGGCCTAAAGCCGGTAATTAAAATCATTAATATATTAGCTTCTATCATTGTTATATAGCCATCTTCTCTGAAATATCTTTTTTCTGACTGATACGCAGTGTACGACGTGACGCACTGGATTTTACTACGTTGCGATCTTCGTGGTTTGCGTGGTTTGCGTGCCGAAGACCTATCCGTTTGTAATGCGAAATATTTCCAATAGAGGCGATACACAAAAATTACTTGTAAAATGTACCGCTAGATGGCAACGTCATATTGGGTGCGTTCCACTTGGCGCTCGCGATGCTTGCGAGCATCGTTGGTCTTTGTTTAATATTTGATGAACAACAAGGATGAAATAATTCCACGAACGTTACAAGCGTTAAATGGAACGCACCCATTGTCGGTACAAACGGACCGATCGGGTCTTCGGCGCGCAATCCATTCATTCGAAAATCGCAACGCAGTAAAATATGTTCAATGCGTCACGTCGTATACTGCGAAGAAAAGTCGTTAATCGTTATTATTCACTCATTCGACCAGAATATCCTTGGCTATATTGAGTCTCGACAGAGAAGAAAAAGAAGACAAGAATATCCACATGGTTAAGGATTGAAATAATTCAAGATCAATATTGAACATAAAGTAATTTCGACCACTGATTTCTGTTATTCTATTATTTTTATTTGCATTTTGATTCTTTTAAAATCTTCCATTTGCTTCATTATTTACGAATCTGCTTTTCACAATGAAATTACCTATTATATTATTATTCAATAGATCTATCCTGTTGAACTGCTTTTCTATCGACGCAGAGGCAAATTGGCTCTTTGTTGGCTCGCTGCAATGATCAGTGAGGAATTATTTAAGAGATGCTACAATTCTGCCATAAACAAGATAAATGTTGTAGAAACTTGGTATATTATTTTGTTTATATATACTTTCAACTTTTATTAAATATATTGACAATGTTCTTCAAATTTTGATACTTTGTTTACATTTTATGTTTGTTTGCATTGTTAGCAGAGAAATTCTGCAAATAATACAGTTGCCGGACAACAACAGATCAGATAGATTCAGCTTGTATCTGTTGTCACAATTAATGTATGGCATAACGAGAATTCACTTTTATCAGATTGTGTTATATCAGAGTGAGTCCAATTCCATATTTATTAATGATATCACCTGTACCAATTTTATATGATCTTGTCACTTCCCAGAGGAAGTTTTTGAAATGCAAAACAATCTCGATTCTATCACATTGAAGAAAAAAAGAGACAGGTTTAATGAAAATCAGGATCTTGAATTTCCTGCAATAGAATGCTTGCCTCCCTTGTCTCCTGATTTCTTTGACTCTCAGTTTGGACCAGATTTGCATATTCTTCCTGACGAAGATATCAATGACAAGTTACAGATGATTGTAAGTGACGATTTTGTATAGTTTAATTGCAGCTTATTATCCACAAATTTTGCGTTGTGTGGAGTTTCCAAACTTTTAGTTCTTTAATTATAAATTTTATTTGCTTGTCAAGTGAAATATTGTTCATTCACAGATACAAAATGTAGCAGGCCTGAATTTTGGTTGCTTAAATGATGAGGAGTTGAACTTTAGGCTTGAACATAATGGCGATATCCCATTGTTAGTTCCTGACTCTCATGCTTTTCTTACAGTATAATAGCTTCCTAATACTAATTTAGCAAAAATTCTTTATAAAATAATAGTTTGCAATTATTACTGATTTTTCTTTGCTTTGTATCATCACAAACTTAATTCATAATATTTTTTAATATAAAGAATATCATGGTTTGCTGTTAATGGTTTTCTAGAGACTCAATTAGATATGTCAGTCAGGAAAAAGATATTTCAGAGAAGATGGCTCATATAACAATCACAGAGGGTACGTACATCAATGAGATTTTAAATATGTTTGATATATACAGACACTACATTATTGTTGTATTTAAATTTCTTAAAATAAAAATAAAATTATTTAATGAATAGAGATTCAAGGAAAACAGTTATCTCAGGAAATTCTTAGTCCAGTAGTTGTGGATATATCGAAGAGAAACACATCTATAGGAAGACAGTCTTTAACTCCACAAAAACGACAGCCACATCAAATACTACAAGAGGAAACATCTACGAAAAAAAGACGTGTATGTTTGTCTGTTATCATTTAAATATAATATTTTAAATTTCTAAAGTAGAAGGCAAACAAGAAGAACCACATAAGTAAATCTAAGTTGGTTAGAAAAAGTTTTGAAAAATTAAATTATTATATATTCTTTTTTGTTAGAAAAATTATTTTGCGCTTTTTTTATACTTAATTTTTACAATTTTTAATTCTACATTCTTTCTTTATATTATTTCTCAGTTATCCTTCGAGACTGCAGTGATGGCTGTATCTCTTCCCCCTACGGAGGATCTGGCAATACCAGCTCCTGATGTATCTATGAAATCCTTACATTCAGACTACTTCATGAAACATTCGCGTTCAAAGAAAGGCAAAATTATTGATAAAAAGATTGTTTTAACTGACAAGCAACTCCAGAAATGGCGACAGAATATATATATTTGTTGCAAGGTAGGTTCCTAAATTATACAAGTTTATAAAAGATGTACATTTAACTTATAAAGAAGAACTTATCAAAAAGTGAGTTCTTTAATTTAAAAGAAATTTTTAAAGATTCTGACTAGATTCTTTGATTATCTTAGGATAAAGATAAACCGCCAAAAACTCCAAAGACACCGTGGAGTAAACTTTTTAAGCAACCTTCACATTTACCCATGCAACATAATGCCAGTTTAAAGAAACTATTTATTGATCATACTAGAGGTCCATTTGTGAGAGTAAATGAAGATACTGCATCTGGTAAATTCGAGCAATGTAAGACTATATTTAAACATTTATTAAATATTTACATTAATGTATAGTATTATATTGATGTATAAAACTTTGAATAAATTTATATTTTTAGTTGATGAAATAATCCGTGTAGAAGAGACAATTGACAAGCTAAATCTTCCTACGGAAGATGTGAATGCATTTGAAAAGATGGATACTGTAATTACTGCTGAACCTATAGATAGTACTGTGAATATCTTACAAAATATAATTCATGAAACTGTGGATAGATCAAAGATAACGTTACCAGAAACGATACCAGATACACCAGATCCAGTAGAAGAAGGCACTAGGTAATAGTCTATTTTATCATGAAAATAAAGAAAAAATAACTTGCATGATATTTACATTCAAGAAGTTATTAACTAGAAATTTTATCATTAAGAATTGTTTAGTTTTTATTAGGAAAAACTCCCAGATATCTCTCTTTGTTTTGAATGAAATTTAGTAGGTTTATAGAAAAGATCAAAATAAAAATGGAAGTTTTTCCTTGTTAGTCTATTAACTTTTCAATATTCTTGAAATTTTTCTTAATATCCCTTCAACGTTTTGATATTTTATATATGTATTTCTGTAACATCTCAATTTTTTATTTCCCCTCGTATCTGATTATTAAATAATATTATTTCAGCACCTTTGAGCATAAGCCCGATCAGGAAAAATCGAATATAAGTAATGATGGAAGCGAACGTCGCGATTTTTCTAATAAAATGTCTATATCTTCGGACATTTTATTAGAAAAATCGCGATGTCCCTCGGAAACAAAACACAATCCTGTGTTTTCTACCACGTATTTAAAATTTTTCTTTTATTATTAAATACACAGAACTGAACATAACAATATTCTAAGTGTATATTCAAGTTTTCATAAATAGATATTGACAAAACATGAGATTTATTAATCAAAAACTTGGGAAAAGAAAACTTTTATTGCTTTGTTGTAATCGAAGAGAGAACTCTTACACAGTTTACTTTCTCTCTTATGAAACAGCATATTGTTATTTCAAATGTATCATTTAAAGAATTATTTTATATATAATAAAAATATTTTTTTATTATTTATTTATTTTATTATCAGTCCAATTAGGCCCTCGCAACTTAAACTGACAGGTCAAGAAATTTTGGCTTTGTTAGAAGTTTTATGGAGTGACAAAGAAATCGTCAAATTCAATGAGCTTATTCCAGAGGACACATACACTAGAGAGGATGCTGTTACTGTTTTCCGAATACTTCTCAGTAAGTGTTATACTATAAGTGTTATATTGCAATGTTTTTCGTTATTTTTATTTTAATAAAGGTAAATTTGATCTTTTTCTATTATTTTTACTACTTGACCTAATATTATACAATTTATTTTTCTAACGTTTTATTTTTGTTTATAGATTTCCATACAGAAAAGAAAATCATTTTGCAACAGACTGACTTCTATGACACTCTGTGGATTTTGAAGTATCCAGATTAATGATTGTTAATATCTGGATTTCATTTTAACTATAATATTTCCAGTATTGCAGCATTTATTTATATTAAAATAATTAGCATTTGTTATCTTACTTTTATTTCATCAGAGAAGAAAAATGTGAGATGCTTTTAATTTTTTAATATTTTTCAATAAAAAAATAATTACGATGCTCTTCTGAATTATTATTTAATGAAGTTCTTCATGTTTTAATGCTTTTAACGTTTGAATGGCCACGTAGTTCTTCATCCACGTTTGATGCTGCTGTTGCAACCGTTGGAAATTTTCTTCATGCTGATTGGATTATACTTTCTAGAGAATCGATTATGGACGGTCGGATCGAGCAACGCGATTGATCGAAAAACTTTACTGATATGTCTTAGGGAATTTGTGCTATAGCCTTTAGGTCGATGATAACGCTCGTGTTTAGTGTACGACATGTCACTTTGTTTTGTTGCTATCGTAAATTTTCTGACATTACGAAAAAGAAACATCAATTTTAGCGCGTGATTTTCATTGTTAGAGTCATGATTTTTTAAAACTTTTATTTTTACATAAATTGGTTAAATTTGTGTCGATGTTATCAGTGATCTTCAATGATAATTGATACTATGTGCAAAGTCTACGTTTTACAACATTGCCATTAGAAGTCTACAATAGATGGAAAAATGCTCTTGAATTTTTGCGATCCTTGCTTACGGCCCGAAATTAAATGCAGTGCTGTTAGCACGGACGGATACGAAGTGACCAATTTGATAAACGACTCCTGCAAGGGATATCTGGCGTACTCCTGTATCAAACCACCAATTCACATAGACATCACGTTTCTCTGCAATGTACGGCTCAATCATATATTGATCTGGCCAGCTGTCGGGCCGCAGAAGTCGTCAGGTTTTCAGCTTTACTCCAGAAACACTGACGACAGTAGCACTCCGTTTACCTTGTTGTGCAATGGATTTCTGGGCCCCTACGATACCGGACTGTTATTTCATCCAGGTGATATTGATTCTACAGGAATACCTACACCAGCAAATTTCTTGAGACGTTATATTAAAACTTCTATGGGACATCTAACTAAATACGCTCACAGTTTACGCATAACAATATGTAAAACGGAACAGTCAGTGCCAGCATTGGGAAAAATTGAAGTATGGGGAACGGTATCACCACGCTGCGGGAAAGATTTTACAGCAAACGTGCACGCTTTGTGGCACGCCAAACATCAAATTCCGTTAGCACCGCCTGTAATTGAATTTAAAACTGACACTACTGTAGACAGAGATAACAGGTATATATAATTATAATAACAAATATATATATATATATATATATATATATATATATATATATATATATATATATACAATTATGTATTATATATTAATATGCTGTATAATATATTAACTTTAGTTAATATAAACATTTTTCATACATGTGCAGATTGAAATTTGATGCAACTTTCGAAGTTCCCGAAAGCTTCCTAGATGCCATTACATGGGAATTAATGACTCAGCCGATTATACTACCTAGTGGGAAAATAATAGATCAGAAGACATTAGAAAAATTTGAAGAAACTGAAGCACTTTGGGGTAGACCGGTATCGGATCCATTCACGGGCTTGCGGTTTAACGATGAGCGTAGACCAGTCCTGGCAGCCGCGCTCAAGTCGAGGATTGACAAATTTCTACTGGACAACAGTAATCGGAACGAAATAAAGAGAATACCACGAGTCTTAGGTCGTGATCCAGCTTCAACTGTAGCGGGAGACAGAAGAATAATTGAAGTACCAAAGTGTGTATTAAATAAGACTTCACTAAAGAGGATCGCTGAAGATATTAAACCAAGTGCAAGCAAGCAAATAACAGACAACAATTCGCAGAGTATAAAGAGATATTGTCATAAATTGCCAACAGTAATTAGACGACCCACTGCCAGTACTATAACAAAACCAAGCCATCTCACAAAGATTTCAACTTCCTCCAAATTAGTTCATAACGATTTTCAAAACGAGAACAAAGAAGATGAATTAGATAGCAATTTAAAGACTCTGTTACCCAACATGAAACGCTTTACCAAATCAGAAAAAGTTGAGTTGCATAATATATCTAATAAATGTGATTGCTGTCAGGATAGTATTTTTTATAAGCT
The DNA here is from genome assembly GCA_021460005.1 of Tetramorium alpestre. Classification (NCBI taxonomy): domain Eukaryota; kingdom Metazoa; phylum Arthropoda; class Insecta; order Hymenoptera; family Formicidae; genus Tetramorium; species Tetramorium alpestre. Next base: position 20,224 of record JAJVSH010000128.1, read on the forward strand.
TCCATGTAAACACGTGGTATGTAGAAAAGTATTGTTATCTATTGAAAATAGCCAGTGTAAATCTTGTGGATTTTCTTATAAATCGAGCGAGATTGAACGGATTCATGACAATATTCTAAATAGATAACAATAACAATGTAAATCAATACGAATAAATTTTTTAGCATTTATTTATGTCAGATTTTCACAGTTCACAGTATGCAAAATATATTATTGTAACATCGAATTTTTAGATCAATATTACACAATTTACAATACTTTCAGTGATAGTAGAATTATTCACAATATTTTGGCACATACATACAACTTATATTCATGTAAAGTAGTAAGTAGTATTCATGTAAAGTAGTAGTGTATGTATATAATTATATGTGTATATATAATTATGTGTATAAATGATGCTTATAAAATTTATTTTTTTTATTAATATAATATGTATGACAACATAGAAATAAATTGTTTTTTAATTTGTACGTTTTTGCATTTTTTAAATAAGCAATATAAATATTTTACAGAATGTATATACTTTGTTTAACTTATACGCTAGATTTATAATAAATTTATACATATATATTATTAATTTGAAATGTATATTTTTTATATAAAACAAAAGCGAACAGTTGTGCAATGTATTTTAATAAAAGTAGAGACATGTATTCAACTATAAAAATCTTAGAATTTTAATATTTTCTCGGGAATTTAGGAATTATTTTCTTTAATTTATTTTTTTAATTATAATACTGTTTACACGTTTTGCTTTGGAAAAGATATATTTCAATATTCAAAATAATACCAAAAGATATATTTCAATATTCAAAATAATATCAAATTTTGATGCATTTAACTTGACATATAAATTTGGAATATTTTCTCATTACACAGTCATTACACTTAATTATAATCGTCTGGAAATTTTATTTGATTATAAAACGGCGAAACCGGAACCTTGATTTTGTCGCTTGGCAATGTTGAACAGTGATAATAAATAATTACGGGTATCTGGGCAAACGTAAAACGTAAGTGTATGTTCTGGATGTGGGGATGCTCTTTCGAAGGTATCAGACTGTCTGTCGCTATTGGTTGATACACTGGCCAAACCAGTGCTGCTTGTTCGCACATATTCCTCAACTCGCGCTCTCATTTCTTGATTCATCTTGAAGAAAAGAAAAGATCATGTTTACGTTAAATTTAAACGATTTGCATCTGACATTCGTGAATTTTACCTCGTGTTCAGCCGGTGATAATGGTCTGCTTAATTGTATCGCGGTTCGTGGGCAATATAAACACAGCATCGTCGATTCCGCGATGTGATCGACGCTTGTCAGTTCCTTCAGCGAAAATATACGTTCTACACTATCCTCCGCCATGTTAACGAGTAATAAAGCTTGTCGCGTGAGGACGAGTGTCACTGCGCGATTACTGCCCTGATGTATCACATAGTCTGCGCTGGTTACATGAAGAATGCTATCGTGACTGTGATCGAGTAAAGGTGACAAGCGCCAGGTATACCGCACGGATGTACTGTTATTGCCAGTAGTATATTGCACAATTGGTCTTTGACGTGGCTGTAAAAATACACAAAGATAATGGGAATAAAATTTGAAATTATAAGAACTGGAGAAAACTTCTATTGCTTGACTCTTTACTGTGGGCAATGAATTCCATCCAGCTCCTTGCAATAGTCCTTGTCCTGTGAGAGCAACCAGTTCTGCGGCACCACTCAATGGCTTGGTGACGACGCCAACTAAACCGAGTCCAACTCCGGTAACTAGACTTTTGGTTGTTGCCTCACCTGACCATACTTGCTGCAAAGGATGATGTGCCAAGCCGGCCACAGCCGCTAATTAACGATTGACAATTAGCTATTACATTCTATGTGAAATAATATTGCATTCTATTTGAAATAATATTTTTTAAAAATTACCAAGCAAACTCATTCCAAGACCAGTTAAGCCCTGATAAAGTCCTTGCGCCATGCCTTGAGGACGCATTCGGCGTGACTCTTCTTGACGCTGAAGATGTTCTTCGTCCAATGTTAAACGATCCAAGTTCCGTGCGACGCTAGACGCCAGTTTCGTTACAGAATTTACAGTACCTGCATACGCGAATCGAGATATTAATTATTTAAACATTCAAAACAGTAAAATAAAATATTAAGTTTCTGTACCTGCTGTGACATGTTTCATCAGACTGGCTGATCCGTGTGTAATTCCAACGATAAAACCCCATGGACCTTGTAACAATCCTTGGAATGGCAATGAAACAAAATCTCTGAGACCAGATCCAAGTGCTTGCGCTAAACCTCCCGGTGATCCAAGTATCTCTAAGGATCCAACTACCCAGCCTAATAAACAAATATAACGTCGAGTTTTACTCTATTATTATATCAAATAATGTATATAAAATAAGAGTTTTATACATAAATATATACCGACCTGCTCCGAATATCGCACCAGATAAATAATGCATCGTAAGTGCATTGCCAAGTCTGTAAGGAGTGGTCAGTAGGTTCTTCCTTTCAAAGGTACCAAAGTATAGCGGAGAATGATCCAGAGCAATGTAAAGTCGCATAGAAGTGTGAACACTTAACAAAATCGACAGCGGTTCTATCACGAAGTTCTGTAATCTCAGTGGTTTGCTTAAGATTTTCGAATCGATCATGATGTAATCCGGTATGTACATCGCGTTCGATGCAGCTATTGTTTGCATCTTTTTAAGACTGTCACTCAATATCAATCGCGATGGTATCATCGAAGTTGCATAATCCAATAATTGCGTTATGTATACATCCTCGATATATGCGCTAATAGGCGCAACTTTCATGCGATATTCCTTCGATGCTGCAACAGAGAAATATGTACTATTATTCATGAAATAAATAACATTTATCTGTTTAAGAAAGAACATTATTTGCTATCTATATATTTTTCTTTTATTGCGATAGATATAATTTCATAAGTATGAAATATATACCTATCATATCTCCATTTATTTCCCAGACATATTCGATGGCTATCAAAGAATCTTGTTTGATCTTTTCCATATTCGTCATTAAACAGTTATTGCTGTAAAATGCTATCTCTCTGTTCGGCAACGAATTCTGATTTATTAATACTACGGGGAAATCAAAACCTCCCTGATCGAACAACTGATTATCTAACTGCAAGTCGCCTAGATAACAATAGAGATTGATAAATCTAGCTTTTGAATTCATGGTAACGACCAAGTCCGTCATAGACAAGCTTGCGACTTCGATTCTTTGTGCATTCTCATTGATATCGTGAAGAATGACAATAGTACATGCACGCAGGTAAACGATTACAGAGCCTTCCTTCGAATTAGTCGAATTAGCATCATTAATCGACTTCAAACGATCTTCATCAGTGCAAGTTTTCGTATCTGTCATCTTCGGAATTAATTGCTTTGAGTTCAAGGCAAGCATCTGTTCCGTCGTCAAGATATCTTCTTGGGCTGAGAAGAAGCTCGTTAATGATGTCGAACTACTCGAACTTTGTACGTATGACAACAGCTTATCCTCTTCGGACCTTCTCAGTTGAGCATTATTGTACGCAGTATCATGATCTCTCATCGAGTTCTTCTTTCGCAGTAATCTGCTTCTGATGTCTTGGGCGGATATTTCAATTTGGGAGATAGGTACGATGCTTATGTGAGTGGTGTAGCAGCGATTGTGCATGATAAGTTTTACGTCACCGTACAAGGGTAATCGTAGATATTGATCTATCGGCGTAGACGATAATGCGGACAGATTTACGCCTCTCGACCATTTTAGATTTGCCTTCCCTGCTGCCTGATCGTTCTGTATTGTGGAAAATAACAACACGTTCGACGAGCTCGGGACCGTAGTGTCAGGTAGTCTGTTACTGACACAGGGAAGGGAATAGTGGGATGTTGCTCCGCTGTCGACTTCGCATATCCACATGAAATGAGCGCTATCCGGTAATATCTCATTTCCCTTTTCGTCGGCCTGTCCTAACAGGATTTTGAAGCCGCAGGCATTCTCGATCATCAGCTGCGGATGATTGTCGCTGTGTATCACGACGAACGTGCTGCCTTTATCCTCCTGCGTTGTCACGATGACCGGCATGGTCGAGGAACCGTTTGGGATCACGACGGATTTACGACTCATAGCTTGGTCCACTCTAATCGGGCAGGACCACTTGTGGCCGAGGCTGAGAGATATATACAATACAAGCGGCTCGACATTGCTCTCTGTGTACAAAGTGTACCACTGCACGATCGGCGTGCCCTGCCTTTGATCCTCGGATGGTGAGATATTTAGGCTGCAGGGAGTAAGATCATGGGGCAATTGCAGATCCCGCGCCTCCTCATGCACCGCGAGCGTGGCCACACACAATTCCTGAGGCGTCAGATTCGCGATCACGTGGCTACTCGTAATCCGCACCAGACGCATGTCCTGGTGCATGGAGGAACCGATGTTCAGGATAGACACGCTCGTGCCGCAGTCCACAGGTGTCTTGATGTTCCCCTCTACCGGCACTAGACCACAGATTCGAGGCATGTAGAAGCTCTGGCTCCAATCGGGTCGCGCCAGCTGCAGCGTTTGGGACGTGTAATAAGTATCACCGATTCCGACTCCCACGTGAAAGGTGCTCTCCAACTTGGGCGGCGTGACTATGCCGTAATGAGGGATCTGACAAAGCTCCGTATCCTCCGACACCAACGAGATGTGGCAGCCTAGTGAATTCATCACAAAGCACCAAGGCTGCAGTTCCAGCAAGAGGGTGCTGGAGACCAGTCCTGCGTCCTGATATCTCACTTGCACGTGCGTCTGCGGCTGTTCCGCGGATATCCATTCCTCGGTGTCGTCCCCCTGGAAAGGCCACTTCACTTCGTCTTTTCTATCTTTGAGCTCTTGCAGAATTTTATCGATATCCTCGACCTCGGGTCTTCGGAAAAATTTCCGTTGATCCACGGAGCTATACGAAAGCGGCACGTAAGGATTCGAGGCGGAGACCCCAGATTCCAATTGAAACGTCAGCTGGTGGAAGTGCTCGAATGTACCGGGACAGTACAGCTGCTGACATTCGCCACGACCGTTCACTATCGTGCTGGATGACATCTTCAGAGACGGCGTTTCCATCTGTACTCTGGCCGGTACTGGTAAGTGCGATTTGATCATGTAGAGGGGACTCAGTACCGCAAGAATTTTCATTTTGTCTTGTATCATCTGCGTCACAATTCGTACCCAGATACTCAAAAACTGACCGCGTTCTTGAAGAGGTACTTTGACGAGCCACGGTTGGCCCCATTTGATATTAGGCTGCAACGGAATGTCCCCGGTCCAAGATAAATGCGTCAAATTGGTAAAACGTAGCCGTATAGCCATCTTCTTGTTATTTTCAAGCATGATAGACGATGGAAAGCTTTTCCCCGGTATGGGATACACTTCCTTGGAGACTGTTATCTTAGAGTCAAATTCTTCATCGTACTTTACCAATCTCATCTCGAAATTATCCATCAATTGATTGGAAATCACGAGTTGTCCCGAGAATGTTACGAGCTTCTGTGTGGCGGAAAGCGACGTAACATTTACGAAGACCACTGTGCTAATCATCGAATTATTGAATTCAATCACCTGGATTCCATCCTTGTTAACGGGAAAAGATCGGCTCCACACCCAGGCATTTTCCTCGATAGATATTCGTATCATTTGATTGCCAATCTGCCGCCAAGAGTAAAAATTACACTGCCTGCTCTCGAGAAGTATACTATCTCCTGTGCCACTTTGTCCAAAACGTATAGGTATATTACTATCGTTGGCTATTACATAACGAGTTAGAATAATCACACTCTTTTCTTCTTCATCAAAAGACGCCAGCCACAAATGAATGGAAACTGCAAGAGTATGAGTTATCGCTGGTCCCAATTTCAATGTAAACGGGTTGCATGTTAATGACGAGTCTATCTTTTCCGACAACGACAGCTGAAATCTTCCTTCCAGGCTGTCAAGTACTTCCTGCATAGTTAGATGACTGTAATCCAACACATGTATGCTCAAGTTGCCGCCTATATCGAGCAATATGGAATCGTCTATCCATTTGTTAAATACTAGAACAGCTCCCTTCTGTTCCACGGACATGAAGCATTGTATCTCGGGAATTTTTCCATTTAGGGTATATTTATTTAGCGGTGGCGGCAAGTTATTATATATACTTGTATCGATATGATTATATAGAGATATATGGAGGACGCCGATATTTAAAGCAATCTGTACGTTCGGTATTAACAGGGGATTAAAGTAGGAATCGATACGTAGGCAGGCAGCGAGAGCACGAGCGGAAACGATGCTTTTCGAAAGCGGTCGCTTGCCGTTGGACAGAATAACTACGCGCCACACGCAAGCTACTGCTCGCGCCGGTGCCTTCTCCGGCAGGTCCAATCGATAGGAATCCGTTTCCGATAAGTAAAAATCGGCGTAACGCTGGTATGACATGTGACTGTCGCTCCAATATTCGAGAATGCAGGGAACTTTGTCGATGTAATTCCCATCGGCATCCGCTGCCTGTAACGAAGAGAATTAAGATAATAAAAATATTGTTTTGCAATTTGGAAATAGAAAAAATTATATTTTTAGACATGAAATATTTGTCTTTTTGTATTCAAACTAAAATAATATTAATGTTGATCAGTTAAGTTAAAGTATTGAGCACTCTCACTTACCTCAAATGGAACAGGAGATATGTGTATCCTTGTTAACATGCGCGGTTGCGGGTATCTCCAAGCCATCGCTTGCTGAGGATAAACGAAGAATACCACCTGCAAACAGAAAAAAGATTAAGATGTTTCTGGTTTTGATTTTATTTGTGACTTGTGTAATTTGACTAACTTGATACGGAAAAGGTAACTCGTCTGCAGTGCCATCGACAAACTGGAATGCACCGGCCTTCAGATCATCCTTGTAATGTTGTTCAGTCGATGGCGCGATTTGTTTCTCACTTTTATTTTCACATGTAGATAACGAGGCGAATTCATTTATAAGTAATTGGCAATCTTGCATAACCATTTTCATGATTTTTATCTGATCTGGTCCAAAATCAAGATACAAACTTTCACTGTCTGCCTGTATTTGTATTTGCGGAATGATCTCGTTATTGTACGAAGACTCCCAAAGTAAACAAGTCGTCACATTGCAACACCATGGATTTAATAATACTTTAATATTCCCATTTAAGATAGCAGATATAATGAAAGAATCTATGGACAGATTTGAATATATCCTATCTGGTCTCAGAAGTGTCGACAGATTTCCATTTAACGATGCTAAACTGGTAATGATTTCTGCTCCGGTGTCAGTCTTTAAGGATAATACAATCTGTCTTGTATTTAAATGTAAATCAGGTACACTAAATTTTCTCGATTTTGTCGCTGCTAAATTTTGAGAATCTATATGAGTAGTTTCCTTCTCTGTAGATATTTCCGCAACGTCATCATCAATAAAACATGATAATACCTAGAACATAGATCTAATATAAAATATGCAGGTTATACAGGATGTTCTTAAATGATTGTCGGGATTTCAAAGTTGTTTAATTTCTCATAGCTGCAATTTGCAAAAGCAAATTATGGGATAAACATTCTTTGAGTTACCTTATTCCGTATGTCATAGAGTTGGTTGAGTCGGGATAAAGAGAGATGCACTTTCGTCGGTCGTCCCATTTCAATAAAAAACTGGCGGTTTTTGCCTAGGATCATATCAGATTTTATTGTCGCAAAAGAAGGTGGAATACCCGTGTCTGGATGGGGATCGCCATGCTTTGTTTCTATCATATAAATTTTAAAATCCTTTTCACTCGGTATTACGTTTAGATTTTGTGAATCGCCAAGCGCTGTTGTTATATCGAAGCAAGATATCTGTAAATTTCGCAATATTAAGTAAAATATTTAAATTGATAATATACTATATTAAAATATCAAATGACATTTCAATTTTTTTTGAAAGAGAATAATACGTACTTGTATCTTTTTAGATAAATGTTGCTGAGAGAAGTAAATGTTTGGTTGATTGATCATTAGATAAAGTAATGGCTGTTTTACATTGTCATTATCGTCTTCGTTATCAGTTTTGTGTATATCCTAAAAATAATATTCATATTTTAATAAGAATATTAAAATACTGCAATTGAATAAATTAATGCCAACTATTATTTACTATGTTATCCTCTAAATCCAGAAATGTACTTTGAACTTCATACAGAATAAATGTTATCTTTCCACAATTTACTAAAAATTCAAATGGTGGAAGTATCATAGTTTCAGCTGTGGGTCTTTCCTAATGTAAGAAAATCATTACTTTTAATATATATTCTGAATTAAATCATGAAACGTTATTACATATCGATAACTTACAATTATTGTTGAATGCATGCTAGACATTTCAAAATCAACTCCACTATCTTTTGTGAAATCGATATCTAAATCATCTGATGTCTGTTTCAGCCAGCTAATAGGTTTAATACTTTGAGTCCCTGAAGGAAATCTTTGAACTATACTATTAGAATTACTTTTATCGTCCATCTTCTCGAAATTTCCAGACAGTAACGTTATAAATTCATTATTAAGCGTTGATACTAATTTAATTTGATCTAAATTTATTGTCAATTCTATATCTGTAATACAGTTTACTTCAACAGCGCTTCCACAGACTATCGTGTCTCCTTGGAATGTAATAGCTGGAGCAATAATTAAGCAGAGATCAAATCTAGAAATAGATATTAAAATTGAAATATTAAAATTATCATATAAATTTTTATACGTATTAATTGTATTAATTCCATTACTTCGTTAATACTGGAGATGTTGAAAAGTATGGATCTAAACTACTACCATTCCCGAGCTTATTCCATTCCAATGCTGGATTCTCATTCATTGTATATAAATACGATTGAGACATCCTCTGAAAACAATTATGCTTGTGTTAAATCTGTTCTAATGTTTCAAGAATTTTTTTAAGTTTTAGATAAAACATCTCCTTAAAAATTCTGAAAAAGCAATATAGTTTTGATAGTAAACCTTATTAATGCTTAGCTGATAATTCTTCCAAGTAGTGGAATATGCACACACTCCTTTAACACTAATTTGATACTGACGATCCTCTACAGCCGAACCTGGTACATTTAATATATTTGCTCGAGCAGCCAGTTGATATATGTCCGTTCGCAATGGAGTTCTACAAATTGGATTTTCTGCATCCGGTGTAATACGAATTCCATCCAACTACACAATATATAATTCTCAAATAAATAAGTTTAAATATTAAATCTTTAAATAAGAAAATTATTCGCAAAAACAAAATGGTTTACAACCTGAAGCATCAATAAATCATGCTGTAATTTATTCGTATCAGTGCAAGCTGGCATCATGAGACGAAAACCTCTGAATTCTAAATGTATCAATGGCAACGATTCGTTATTTAAATTGGTTATACCAACTAATGTTGCCATGTTTTTATTACGGATAGATTCTGTGCTTTTTTCAACAGATGAACCCAAGCACGTAAAAGGTTTCACCAGTTGAGCATATTTGCTAATTACGCTAATTGGTAAGATTATATCGACCATTTGCATTTTAATAAGTATTTCAGAAATATAACCGTTCGTAGACAACGTAGAGTCAAGCAGCAATTCTTTCTAGATATTCAAGTATCACAGAGTTAGTTTCACAAGTAAACAGACGATAGTCTTAATTTAATCATGATTGGATAATTATCCTACCTTTTGAGGCTTATAACGCTTATGAGTACCCCAACGTGTGTATACATTTACAGATTTCGCACGAGTAAGTGTAAAAGTTATAAAACCAGAATCATCACCTTTCTCTAAATTATCTTCCCTTCCGCAGAGTACCAATCCGGCATATTCACCGACATCCCAATTTGATGTATGTGGACTTCTATCAAAACACAATAAAATGTACAAATTAAACAATTATTACACATATAATAAAAATATTAAAAAAAATATTTTCTGCTAAGATTTTGATTTATATATAAAAACATTTTACAGAAATTAATTTACCTAACGTAATGAAATATCGTAGCTGTTGTTATTTTATTTTTTAATTGCATATAAACCGATTGCAAATCTAATGATGTTATAATGTCTTCCAGTTCTAACATTAACTTTAAAGAAGGTGTGTCTTCTCGTCCCATAATGTATAATTTAATTGCTACCTTTGTTATAGTCCACTGAATCCATGCTGTTATAACTAAACCATCTTTTTCTGTAAAAAATTTGACTATTAATAATGACAAAAAACAAATATAAGAAATAAATATATTCAACTTACCATGTCCCAAATCATCTTTCGACGTAGACTTGGTTGAATTGGTAGTATCTTCTTGATACATTATTTGAGTCGGAGTGGACGGAGTTTGAGGTATAGCAGGAAGAATAATTTGCATTTCGTTGCTCATCTGTCGTACAATTATATTATCTTTCCGGGAACCGCATACAATTTCTAATACTTTTATGATATTTGAAACTATATTGCTCATGAAAATAACCTGAGGCACATGAAAGCATGTTGAAATTTATATCCTTTCTTGTTGTACTTAATATATAGCATGGTAAGAAAGTTTTAATTAATACCTGGTCCTCCGAAAGCGAAATAATAATAGGTGAATTATCAATATGTACACAAACGCTTAAAGCAGTAAGTGTATTTAATTCAGTTGCAGCTGTCTTGGTTGTAAGAGCTACTGTAGCATTTAACGTAACTTTCTTTATAAAGTTTTTTTGTGTCTGTTGTTGTAATGTGTAGCAATGAAAATCGATAAGACTTAATGTCCATGGGAAACTTTGCATTTCTAAAATAGTAAAACATTATATACAAACTATACTTTATTTCTTGCAAATTATGAATAAACTTACGATATGTCCACATAGATTCTGGTAATTTAGCAGGGAGATTTTGTAGATATGGGCTCAGCATCTCAGCATTCAGATTAGATGAATGTATAAGAAAACTTGGTAATTTTATTATCATTATTTGTAGTTCTTGATTTTCTATTAAGGCTCTGTCCTTGGCTTGTTCTATACCTGTAATATATTTTATTAATTATTAAATGTATTAATATTTATCAAAATCGCAAGAATCATCAACAATAATAATGAAATTATAAATGAATTTAAAAGTAATTTGAGCTTTTTATTTGCACATAATTAGAATATTTACCATCAGCTCCAATACCACTCATTGTATCAGACGGTATATAAATGATAATATGTCCTATATAACCATTTAGCACAAGACTGCACCACCATAAATACGACTCTGCTAATCTGACCAATATTCCCAATTTCTGTAAGTTCTAGATCATTTATTTCTACCTTTAATACATGCAACATGCTATATTACGTTAAAAGGAATCAAATTTTTATATTAATAAACATTGATTGATATGATTGCTGTGTGATAATACATATATAAATATACATTTAAATACATATATATATATATAAGTAATACATTTGCGAATAATCTTAATACCTGTTGTTCCCCTTCCGTTTTTGACTCACTTTTCTTTTGCATCTCATCATTTTGTAGCGTTTTCGACTTTCCCATTACAGCTGATTTTTTTTTATCTTTGTCTGACGAACTGTGCACGCTTTCATGTAGACTTGGAAATGTTTTTTTCCGCGTACCTGTATCGGATGATGTGCCTTCGGTAATCAATTGTTGGCTATCTGAACGCAATGTATGTATACTTCCCGATTTGTTATAAGTGACACGATATTCCAGCCATTCAAAAAAAAGTGGATCTAGGGAAGCTCTAATTTCGGAAATTTTAAACGAAACAAGAGATGGATGTGTTTGTGTTTCAATGTTTTTAGGAAACTGTATTACAGCAGACAACAGCGGTACATTTCCTGCATCACTAAGAAAATAAAATCCAATTAGTCCAAATCTTTTAAACTTCATATTCTATTTTATATATATATATTATATATATATATATATATATATATATGCAGACCTGTTGTCATGATTTTCTGGACCCGAAAGAATAAAAGCTTGTTGAGAATCATTAAAAGCAAAGATTTTTATAGAATTTATATTCACTTCATTTGATATTGTAACCGAAGATGATACATTCTTGCAATTTATATTTTCTAAGTATAATTCTAAGTATACTGGACCTGTAATATACAAAGAAAATTTTATAATTGTATTTTTAAAAATAAAAACTAAATAAATGTATAAAATGAAAAATAGAATATTTAATATTTGCATACATTTCTCTTGGCAGGCATCATTAAAAAGGGTAGAACAGATAAGTGGATTCGTTGTATCTGTAGGATTAAAAACAGAAGATATAATGGAAACTGCAGCCATTAATTTTGCCTTGGTCCCCGTAATAGTAATACTATCTGAATGAAAGGAATATGACTTTTGAATCATGTCTACGTCTCGCCAATATTGAGGATACATCAATATTTTTGAAGAAGCTTCCACTGAGTAAGGCATTACTATTGAAGTGTCACAAGTTTTAGTTAAGTGGAGTTGACTTTTTACTCCAATCACCTATAAAACCAATTACCATTTCAATATTAATCCTAAAGATGTACATGATAAATATTGTACATGAAATTTTGCTAACTTGTATATCAGTAATTGCATGGCATTGAATAAACATTTCTGGTGATAACTCTGTTAATTTTGATGCACAAGCTACAAGTCTAAATGGATACATAGGCTGTACTATAGTAGCAATTGCTTCATCACATTCAATGCTTACAAAAGGATCATCTGTAAGAGCTAGAGATAATGGTGTAATCTGGAAAAATGTTATATTCATAAATATATTTAAAATATGTAAATTATTATAAAATTATTTCCATTAGGGGGAATGGAGATACCTTACCCGAGATTCGATCATTTTACGTTGTCGTGGTACTCCTGTGACACAATGATCGGCCAATTGTAGTTGAAGCGACGCCCTTTTTAATACAAATTTTGTTTCTGTCATTGATACATTTTCTCTAAGTGCTTCATATTCTTCCAACGTAACGGGAGGCAATTCATCGATAAGAGGATCTAACATTTAAATTTAGATGTAATTTCTATTTACAACTTTTATTTAATGTAAGATTACTAAAAAATAAGTTAAATTAAGGATAAGTTAACTAAAGATATTAATACAATAAATTAAATCAAGTCTATATTGACTGTATATACACACACACACACACACACACACACACACACACACACACACACACACACACACACACACACACACACACACACACACACAC
>JAJVSH010000128.1:34326-90582 GCA_021460005.1 Tetramorium alpestre
ACACACACACACACACACACACACACACACACATACACACACACATACACATATACACACACACACATATATATATTTACCTGGTTTCATTATAAGGTAGGGATTATAATCGTATTTTGCGGCAGCTTGTTTGATGGTATCAATACGATGAAAAATACCGGAACATAATCTGACTGTCAGATCTCCAGTTACATATCTTACTACTCTACGTTCCTTAAAATTGCTGCAAAGTAAAAATCGTTCGTAGGATTTCTTTTTATATTTTACACATGATTATTTTAAGGTTTTTCAAACACCTGTATTCAAAATTTGATGCGAATTCGAGCAATTTCTCAGGCGTTATGTCATCAGGTAATTCCACGTAATAAACATAATCCATTACAATTGCTGGACATCTTTCTAATAATTTTTCAACTATGAAAAGATATAAATTTTATTATTTTCTATCATATAAGATAAATATATTATAAATGTTTTAAATAAATTATACCTGAAACTATCGTCAAGTGATGATCTATTCCTTGTTTGTAATCCCTTCTTTTTCCTTTATTTTCCGCGGCTTCTTTATCAAATAATGAATCTGTCAAATGGTTAGTATTCAAGTCCCCAGCTGTTACGTAAAGAGGCGGCTATAATAATAATTTACTTCTAAGACATTCCATTTAATTTCGTATCTGATAATAGTAATTAATCACTTTACCTGTGCACCGTCAGCAACTTCTAAATGTCCACAGCTGCATGTTCCTCGTGGATAAAGCTGTATGCACGCCACTCCAACTTGAAAAGTTGTCATTGCAATTCCTTGAATTAAAGTATCTATCACAACTCCGTTCAACCGAAGTGATAAAAAGGATTTGTACCTAAGTTTTCGAGATTTATAAAATAACTGCTCTTTGACACTTTCAACAGTCTGAAAAAAAATATAAAATATAGTTTTTCATAATTATTTAAATAGAAACAAATTCTTCATTGAAATATATTATTCATACTTTAAATGTTAAAGTAGCATCATCTATATAAACACCTAAATGTATAATATGACCAGAATATGCCATTTGTTGCTCAGCAGACCAATTATTGTCCCAGTCAACAGGTAGAACAGATGACACCATATCCCAAGCCCATCCACCCCATCCAACTGCATCTGTAGAAGTCCCTATTATCTGATTTGTATCATCTGAAATATATTATATTATATATTTTCAAAAAATATAAAACTATTCTAGGTAGCATTCAAAAACGGTATTGAACCTTGTGCAACATCGTCTCTCTCATCCACAGTAATAGAGGATTTTTCCTTGCTTGGAGGAAATTGCTTTGTTTGTAATGCCAGTACTAAGGCAGTCAATCTCAGGAGCATTGGTACTTGTTGTTCAGTCATACTAAATTCCATTTTTTCACAATGAAGATCAAGTCTTGTGATAGATGCTCTCTTTGAAGTGTTGTTGTTATAGTTTATAATCATTCGAATTGTCATTGAACATCGATACAAAACGGGATCCTATATTAATTGATATTCAAATTATTTAAATGTGATATTTTTCAATATCACGTGATATTTTTTCAATTTATTTATATATTTTTAAGATTTATCAAGATAAATGTAACGTAATATATCTCAGAAATACCTGATATATTTCTATCTTTCCTGATGCATCCATTTTATCCAAACATAATGTCAAGTCTTGAATAGTTACAACTTTCCTAAGCATCACTTCTTGAGTGTTGACCTCTAAATATTAAATTAAAAAATTCTAATAATAATTTTATGTTAATAATGGCAATTTTTTACTTCGTAATTATACATTAAAAAATACCTACCGGCAAATACTGACTCCCACTTATTGTCGACAGTTTGCATACTTAAAAATCTGACATTTATGCTAAGCACAATATCTTCCTCCACATATTTCAAGATGAGATTATTGCAGTGAATGGTAATATTATTAATAACTTTCGTAACTATACTTTTTATATATCCAGGTGGAGCTTCCTCTCTATCATTATTAAATTAAGTATTATTTTATGTATACATTTTATGATATTAAACAATATAGCCAAATTATATTAGAAAGAAATACTAGGCAATAAATTTCATTATATTCTCAGATTATAAGAAGTAATACTTACTGCACCATTTCTTTCTTTTTCTGTAACGTTGTTGTATTCGTTTCTGTGGTATTTTCATCTTTTAATTTTAAAATGCACTCTATAAAAAAGAGATAGACAATGTATTAGTATATTTTTAAAAATATATCTTTTATATTAGGTAATATTAGATAATACTGTTATATACCTATAGTATTAATGGTAACAACTATTGGCTCAGATGTAATTTTTACCCAAGGAACATGAATCAACAATTCGTGTATATGGCCACTAACAAAGACAAATGGAAGATTAAGTTGCTCCTCCAATACTTCTAATCGTAAATCCAGATTCTGAAACGATGCATCTCCACCCCACAAGGATACCTGAAAGTTTGTCTCCCTACAGTATCTCAAAGGATTATCTCGTTTGAACAAGTATCATTAAAAATATGCTTGCTTAATATATACTCGATACTTTGAAACAAGAGCGATCAAAGTTGTGCTTGGAAACAATGTAACATATTTTACAGATAATTTTTTATGTATACATTTCTTCTTTTGTTTCAAACTATCGATATTAATAAAAGAAAATATAATTTAGAAAAAATTAAAAAGTAAAATTAATATAAATCCAGTAAAATTCTTTTATGTATATACATGTATTTTATGTATAATGTATGTATATTATACCTGCGACTGTTCCGGCTTAAAATTTTTTACATATTTCTCTACATAGCTGAGAATCACTGGTGTTATATAGGATTCCAATTTAAACATTGTGCTTGGTAGAACTGAACATTTAGCATATTTTTATAAATTCCCTTAATCGAAGATGTCACCAATTGTCTTGTCAAGAACGCTTTCTTCGCTTTCTCATAATAATGACATATTGTACGATATTGATCTATACCATCTCTTTCTGTTCAATGAAGCAGTCAACAATTTAGAATAAATATTATATATCTTGATACAGACATGTAGATTAGTCTGAAAATTATAAAATAGAGTATATAAGTTACATAGATTATACAAGATTAGATTAAATAGAGCCTAATAATATTGTTCTTATCATTATATAATAAAAGTAAAAGTAAAAAAAATTTTAAACTTAGATAAATTGTTTAGAAGAAAAATGTCTAACAAATAATGGAATAAAGATTGTCAGAACTATATTTAATGGCAAAGAATTGCTTAATTTTCAGCTTAATAGATTTTATAGGTATGTCAACCATACAAGAGACATGATTAAATTTTAAAAGATTGTAGTGACGTAAATTGACATAAATTGCATTTTATCGTCGATGTCATCGTTTACTCGTACGATAATCACGCGCGAAGGAAATGGGTTAAATGGAATCATCGTGAAGCTTGGAGAAAAACAAATTTATTCGCAATCGAGGCTCTCCTGCGGATGGACATCGACATCCTGTTACAGTGCGGTCCAGGACGGTGCGACGATTATTATAAAATATCGGAGTACGTGATGTATACGGAAATCACACAGCTGATTCGCACCTGCCAGATGACGAGCCACGCGCCTCCCGTGAAGACACGTCACGAAACTGTTACACGAGCCCGTTTCACGCCACGAGAGCGGCGAACGCGGCGACAGCATGGATTCTGTCCGCCTAACTTTGAAAATTTGAAATTATTCAGCGTCGATTGTACAACTATCTTGCGATCCGTCCACGCGTACAACTTCCGCTAACCTCTCCTCGCAGTCGCACCGCTTGCGTCCAGGCCGCCTCGGCATTGATGTGAAGTTTGCACCACTTCTAGGCGTACTCCAGGCGTGCGCGTTGTATCTAAACATTTATGCATCATGACTGTGCACGTCGCGGTGACACAATTGTCTATGTTGACGTAGATTATGAAATAGAATTTATAATGTCCATTATTACCAGTGTAGATTAATTTTAATTTTGATTTTATTTTATTTTTAAATATTCGAATTAGAAANAGTAGATAAAGAATTAAAAAATAAGTTAAATTGAAATTAAAATTAATTTACATAATAGAAATAAATATAAATAAAAATAAAATAAATAAAGCTTTAGAAATTACAAGACTTGAAGCATCAACGAGATGTTATTCAAGACTATTTTAATTTTATGGAACTCTCGAGACTCGAGAAACCCACTACACGTTAACACTTTCGGTGATAAAATAAGAATTAGATAAATTAAAACACTTGTTGACTTATATGGTTAAATATAGCAAAGATAATTGATAATTTCAATTATCTTCGGGCTACTCTTTTACCTAATCACGAAAATTTACCCTGAGTTGATAGTCTCGGAGTTCTTGATTTGCGCCAGTTGATGTATGTATGTATGTTCTAATATTTTCTTTGATATTTAAAAACTCTAATTTTCGCATTTTCAATCCGTGTATTTAAAATTCTTAAGAATTTTTTTACAAGAAGTGCCATTTTCAGTTAATTATATCTTTTTCATATTATTTTTTATACTCATGTTTGGAAAATTTTTAAATTTTAACGGTTTGCAAAATACCAACGATTGGACATTTTTTAACGTCGGTAATTATAGATAAAGTAGTCAGCTATCTTACCGACATTGGTATTTTTTACGCACAAATATTTAAATTATCAAAAATCGATATACATAAAAAAGATATCAAGATAATGCAGACAGAGATAACAGGCGTTCACTTTTTCTTAATGTCATATATGTATATTTTACTAATATATTTTTTTTATAAAAATATTCAAATTATTAATTTAAAAAAGTCGCGATTTGTTATAAAACCCTCGCATGTCCTAAAATATAAAATATTATATATTTTAATTATTTATAAAGCTTTATAGCTTTGTAATTGACATATACTCCGATTTGTGAAGGAAATCGTTAATAAGCTTTTTAATGACGCAAAGTATATATATCATTATTATAATTTGTACTATCTTTATTTAATAACATAACACTATCTACTGTACTGATAAAATATTAATTCTCATTTTTAATAAATTTTTTCTGATATTTTCTGAAAAAATATTCTGTGATGCTCATTTATTTATATTCGTTCCGCCTTATACGCATAATTTCCGAGTGAAGAGGAATTTGTCAGATTTAAACATATCGTATCCGTAGACGCGTAGTTATATTTCTTTTTAAGGCCATTCACTTATACCGTTCACATTCACGATTTCTTCTTCTTGACAACAATGACAAACACGTATTCTGCATCACGAGATTACACGAAACCGGCTATTGACCAACGAATCGCTGAGTTAGTGAAGAAGAGGATTGGGGTACGGGAAGATCTACCAACGGAGAGTACGAAAGAGCGACTTGTAAATACCTTTGCAGATTTGTAATATTTTCATCCTAATATATAATATATCTCATGTGAAGCATTATTATATTTCACAATAGAATTCTATATGTAATCAAGCAAAAAGAAACAATTGGAAATGTTTCTAAAATATTTTTATATTTAGCTCATTAGAAAAGATTTAGAAATAGAAACTAATTAAAGACGATATTTAAAAAATTAATGTAAAATATAATTAGTGTAATTTTTCATGATAATGTTACATAAAGAACATTAAAAAAAATTTTCCCAGTGTATGTCTTTCTATTTTAGGCAAAATTCAAGGAAATTCGTAATGCCAGGCAAGGATTACTGAAGATTACGCATCGACATGTCCTGGAGACAGTAGCATATATTTTAAACACAGATGCCGAGGTCCTGGAGGAAGGAATTCTCGACAAAGACGAATACGTGAATATATTTAGCAGTTTTTTCGCCGAAAGTGGAAGACAAGCGATTATTATATATCTTCAACCTATGAGTCCTCCGACATTTGGTATAATGATAGACACTTCCCTGCTCTCTTCGTTTGCATGCGTAATTTTAATATAACGTTAACGATCGCGATTACGTCAACAATACATTTTCATGCTACACCGTCATACTAAACGTAAAATTTACATAATCTCAGAATCCGGGCGATGGACGCCGCAACTTGGCAAAGAACAGCAAGTTATACGTTGTTGCATAACAGATGGTACTACCGAAGAATTTTCAGGCAGATGCGTTATTGTTTATCGATTAAAGTCAAATCTGGAATTTGGAGTCAAACAGTTACTCGATGTAAGCTAAACATTAATACATTTTGAATTATTTCGAGTTTATATCGCATTTTTTGAAATACATTCTTATAGTGTTGCAAGAATTTTAATTTACTTTTTGCATTCATATCTGTATTATAAAATGTCTTTAGGTTTGAAATTTGAGATTTACAGATTTTTCTCATTTTTCGTTTTCTTAGTTTTTTTCTTTCTCCAAATTTCTTCTGTTGCTCTCTATTTTATGTTCTACATAGGAAACATATTATGCATTTGCGGAAGTAGATCTTACATCAAAAAGTGCGCTGGCAGGAATATCTGATTTAATTTCACGTTTGCATGCACGAACATTAACTGCTAATACGCAATGGAGAGAATTGTCGAAGAGCGAAACTGGAGATAAGATAAAGGATGATTTCATAGGGGATTTTAAAGATTTCTGCGAATTTCTTAGTAGTAAATAACTTATGTTTCGTATTTATTTCAATTGTTACATAAATCCTTCACAATGTGTGAAAAATAATACTTCTCTTCTCTTCCTATAGTGACAAAGCTAGATTTGGAAAGTATTATATGCTTTCAAACTAATTGGGATTTGTACCAGAAATGTTTGGCGCTACCTGAAAATATCAAAGAAAGCATTCATAAACCGGACGTTATTGCGGCAGCAGAAGCCGATGTCCGAATATGGAAGAAGCTGATGGAACGAGTATGAATTTTACGAATTATACATTCCTCATTAGAATATCATAATTTTATAAAGCGATTTTCCAGGCCATCGTTGAAAGCCAACAATTGCGCAGGGAAACCGAAACTGTAGGGCCAACTGCAGAACTTGCATATTGGCGGCGATTATTCGGCCAGTTTTCATCAATAATGAATCATATAAAATCCCCTTACACCCAGGCATTTATACAATTATTAACGGAAGCGAAATCAAAACTTATCAAGGTACAAAACTATAAATTCATAATGTGTATCGAATTGCATATTGCTATATTTTATAGAAATGGAAGACATTAGAAGATCAGGTTACAACGATGTATATTTTATCTCAAGATAACGTAAAGTATCTATACGCCTTAGAAAAATTTACACAACCGTTATACAGATTAGATCCAACGAAAATAGGAGATTACTTACCTGCACTTATGTATGCTATAAGAATGATTTATGCTACATCGCGATTTTTCAATACGAGAAAGATGGTAACCGCAATATATGTAAAGGTACTTTTTCCTTAAATTATTGACTAACCACAACCTGAATTATTATTTTTTTGTATAAGTTGTAATTAAAAGTCGACTAATCTTAATCTCGTAAAATTATTTTCAAAAAAATATAATTAAGTATAAACTATAATATATTAAATATAAACTATAATATATTAAACTATAATATATTAAATATATAATTATATGTTCTGACTTGTGCGTGTTATTTAATTTTTATTTAGATAACAAATCAGATGATATTAGCATGTAAAGCATATTTAACGGAGAATGGAAAATTAAGTATTTGGAATGAATCGAAATATACTATGATATCTAAAATAAAGGTAAAGCTATAAAAATTATACTTTTTCTTGCCATATATTATTGATACTTTATAAATTAAAGCACAGTATCGACGATTATTTCAGGATTGTATTAAGCTCTGTGAGACATATCATAACTGTTATGACGCTATGTGTAAGAAGGTCGAGGAATCTCCAGACGAGAAACCTTTTGAGGTATCCGAGATGTACGTTTTTGGAAAGTTTGCCGCTTTCAAGACAAGAATAGTAAAAGTAAGTAAGTAATAATTAATGTAAAAATACGCTGCCAGAGTTATACTGTTACTTTATTCGCGGTATATAATGCAGATTATGGATATCCTCGAAGCAGCACGGATGTACTCGATTCTGCACAGTTCGACTATAGAAGGAATTAGTACATACGCACAAAAGTATACAGATCATTTTAAAAAGATTTCTTCGCAGAAGTACGATCCTTTAGATCACAGAAAACCATATTTTGATGTTGATTACGATGAATTTAAAAAGAGCATAGCGGAAATCGACGCGGAGCTGAGAACGTTTTTAAATAATTGCGTTTCTCTCGTGCCAAATATAACGCAGGGTTTAAATTTATTAGCTAGGTAGTACTTTGGCAATGTTTTTTTTTAATCAAACATGTAAGAATATATTATAATGCTAACGTTATGGTCCACAGGTTTCAAAAATTGAATCTCAAGCAATTGAGGATTGATAGGAAGTGTTTAGAATTTATCTCAATGTTCGAACAAGAAATCGAGGATGTTCGCGATAGATACAATGAAAATAGATCCGATCCACCTATACCAAGAAATATTCCACCTGTCGCCGGTAGAATCCTGTGGATTCGGCAGTTATATAAACGCATTGAAGTTTCTATGAATATGTTTAAATCATATCACAGAGTGATTACGCATAACTCCATGCAGAAATGCATTAAGATATATAATGCACTCGTAAATGTGTTCATTCATTATGAGTTAATATATTATAAAGCGTGGTACGATGCGGCTAGCATTGTAAGTTTTAAATTTATTTCAGTTAATTATTACCAGTATTTTCAAAGTATTTTAATTTATTTTAAATTAAATATATTTCTTCATATCTGTGAAACAAAATAGTATTTTTAGCCAGCATATTTGTGAAATTTTTAAATTAAATTTTATTGGACAGAATTTAGGATATAACATAAATATAAAAATTTAAAATATTCAAGTTCATAATTTACTTTTTTATTTTTTAAAAAGTAAATTTTTCTGCAATTGCGCATGTACATTCATTACTGTTCTACAATGATCTAATATAGTTTTTATTTAGGTTCGTCTGGCATTATCATCACCTATATTTGTGCGCCATCCAAAGACAAATAAATGCTGTATAAATTTCGATCCTTACATTTACGAAGTAATTCGAGAATCCGAACATGTATCTAAGTTTGGATTAGAAGTGCCAGATTTTATACAAATGTTACTCTTTTGCAAAGAAAAGATATTTTCATCTTACGAAAGAGTAAAGAAATTACTTCAGAAAAATGATGCCCTCAGGTATACAAATTTTATGATTATCGATTGAAATTTTTGCACATGTATATATTTATACATTTATTTTATTTATATGTGCAGACGATCTATCCCGATTTTGTTTTTAAATCTAATAAAACTAATACTCGTCAATCTTGAGATTGCTTTTCAACCCTGTATATCAGTAATTACGTGGTCCTCATTAAAAATTTCTAACGCATGCGATAAAATAGAAGAAGAGCTCTATAACGCGGAGATATTTATTAAGGAAGTGGTGGACATGAAAGAAGCGAGAGTGGATGAAGTACTTAAATCTATTGCAGAAACAATGTTACTAAAACTAGACGAGTATCCGAAAAGTCCAGAACAATTTTTAGCTGATAATGTAGCTTTCGGAGATAAAATAGCAATTGACTTGGAAAGCAAATCTTCGGCGGCAGAGAAGGTTGTTATCACGATTATTAATAAATTTATAGATATTATAACTGATCCTACCGTACAAGATATTAAATATAATTGGCTGGATTCCGAGAAAATACACAAATTTGGATCTGAAATTAAATTAATAGAGGGACCGCTTGAGCCAGGTATTGTATTCTCTCTTCAATTTATAATTTTGTATTATTTAGAATAGACAATTAATAAATGTTATTAAACAGGCTTTGGTCATATCGAAAGGACAAACAAAGTAAAAATAAATCAAGTACACAAAGATTGTATGGACCTTTATGCGTGTTATAATAATAAACTAATAGATGCGTTTGTAAAGTGTACTAAAAAATCTTTAGACTTATTAAAGAAGAAAGCTACCATTATGAGGTACTTAATCACTATCAGCATCTAGACATATTTATATATTAACTGTATTCTTATTTATTATTTTATTTCAAGCATGTCACATGATAAAAAGGAAACAAAAAGAAATTAATTAATTAATATAAATTAACGTATTTTGTTTCAGCGTGTTGGTTAAAGATATTGCAATAGAACAAGAAATTCCAATCATGATGACATATTTTGTTTTACAAATACCGAATATCGTAATTATTCCAACAATAGAAGAGTTGCAAAATCATTTCAGCAAAGTTATAACAAATACTATAGAAACTTACAAGAAAGTGGTTATGTGGGGACAACGATACTCTACAAATACACAAGCTAAACCGCTTGGTAATAGAAGACTAAAATATTATAAAATACTCCAAATAATGATGAATATACAATAAAACTGATACATTTTTTTTTATTCATATTATTATGCAATTTTTAGATAAATTTTTAGAGAGAGATAGATTATTACTATTATAGTATATTACCATTACATAGGAAATAGTAAATTTATATAATATATTTTTAATTATTTACATTTATTATCTCTTTACGTCAGATAAAGAGGCATTGCTCAATAGCTATTTTCAAAGTATATCCGATCATAAAGATGTAGTCCGCAGTTCTATAAGTCTGCAAGGCTTAATATTAATATTGAGGGATGATGTTTCCAAAGTTGGCAATGTATAAAAATTATTATTATACTTGGTTCAACTTATATTTATATAGCAGTAATTTTATATATGATAATTTGTATTAATATAATCATCTATTTTTGTAGTCATATTTACGATATTCCTACATATGGACAGAAAATAGAAATGAAATTATACAAGCGTTTATTGACACCAAACCTCTTTTACAAGAAATCAAAGAGAAGTTTATGGAATATGAAGACTTAATGACAGAAATAAAAAATTTACCTGACCGGCATATACTAGGTCCTCTTCAAATTAATACAGGTGTACAAAAATGTTGCAACAATATTTTTAAGTATACTTTATGTGTACTCGATTTATTATAGAATAATCATGCCATAACACAAAAATGTTATGAACTTTTTACTATCATTTTTGTAATTACTATGTAAATTAATGTTAATTAATTAAAAACATCCTATTTCATTAATGTTATAAAAAAAAGTTTTATTGTTGATTAATATTATTTGATAATATTAATGTTTTATAGATAAACTAAAATTGGCGTTCCTCGTTGAAGCAAATGCATGGAAAAAATTTTTGGGAGTGTCTTTATCAAATAAATACAAGGAAAAAGTACAACATATAATAGATTACATTTTTGAAAAGAATAAAATTCTCTCCAGACACATTAAAGATTTGGAGGATGTTAGAGTTGCAATGAAATGCTTGGGAGAAATACGAGATGATTTCATATCATTAGACGTAGAATTAATCCTGATTGAAGAGACTTATACATTAATGGGAAAATTTAATATCGATATATTAAAAGAAGACCAAGATATAGTAGATGGACTAAGATATAATTTTAACAACATGCTGAATACAGTATTAATTTATTGTTGTCTAATAATTAATATTTATTTTGCTTAATAATAATATTTTATATTTGAATTTATTTTAATTATATTTTATATTTGAATTTATTTTAATTATATTTTTTTATGTTACAATTATATACGAAGCCACAAAATTAGCGCAATAAAAATTAATACCAAAATTTCACTCAACTTTAAATAATCGTAACTTCGCGAAAACTTATCGCATTCGAACAATTTTTTTTTTTTCATTTTGAAGCTTGAAGTCTCTTCTTTAAAGAGAAATTATCAGATTTTGAGCTTAGTGTATTTTAACAATCTCTTTTTACTTAATATTTTTCGATATTTTTTAAAGAATAATTATGTTTCAAAGCAATCTTTTTCATTTTGTTCTGCGAATAAGTAATATCTATATTTATGTAGGCGAAGCAAGTTCAAGCAGTTATATGTGAGATGCAAGAGCCATTGAAGACGGAACTTATGAATGGAGTTATAGTTCTTAAAAAGAAAGTAGCTCAATTTGACATTGATTTTGAACTCAATGGCCCAATGGTTGAAGGAATACCTGCAAAAGAAGCTAGCGAACGGTATAACCAGTATCATTAATATCTCGTACTTTTTATAAAATTACATGTATATCAATTGAAAATTAATTACAACAAAAGTAGCTATTTAATTTTAATGAAACTGATATATTAATAATAATGTCATTTTTCATATTGTTATAATCGTGTTTCAAGACTTACCTTGTTCCAAGTGCGTTTTGAAGAATTGTGGGAGAGATATGAAACTTACAGTACCGGCGAAAGTTTATTCGGTATAGAAGTAACAGAGTACCCAGCTCTACATCAGAGAAAAAAAGAAATTAATTTATTGCAGAAGTTATATACATTGTATTTACAAGTTATGCGCACTATTGATAGTTATTATGATATTCTATGGTCCGAGATTGATATTGAGTCAATTATAACTGAATTGGTCGACTTCCAAAACAAGTAAACTAAGCTGACTCACATAGTTATAACAAGATTTAATCTACAATATTATGAAATTTTTATAATAATATGGTGTAATATTAATTTAGATGTCGAAAGTTGCCTAAAGCTATGAGAGAGTGGCCCGCGTATATCGATCTGAAAAAGAGGATTGATGATTTTAATGAAATGTGCCCATTGTTAGAGATGATGGCCGATAAAAGCATGAAAGACAGACATTGGGAGAAACTGTCTAAACTTTGTAAATATTTCTTCGATGTAGAATCTGAAACGTTTACCTTAGCAAACGTTATGCATGCTCCTTTGTTGAAGTACAAAGATGATGTAGTGGTATGCTTAATTAAGTTGCGAAATTACTGCTTTAGTCTCACATAACTTATCTTTTTTACAAAATAATGTATTATAATGCAATGCAATTACAATGCAATAAGATAAAAAAATTATACTCATAAATATTATACGTTGTAGGACATATGTATTAGTGCAGTAAAGGAACAAGACATTGAGTTTAAATTGAGGCAGATAATTACGGATTGGGCGATTATAAATCTACAATTTGCTCCTTTCAAGCAGAGAGGCGAGCTACTTCTGAAAGGTATCGAAACGGCTGAAATTATAGCTCTACTGGAAGACAGTTTAATGATCATAAGCTCTTTACTGGCAAACCGGTATATTAGATATATCTCTAAATCTGAAAATATTAATTCGTGCTATACATACTATATTCATGTCGAATGTCATATAGGTACAATGCACCATTTAAGAAAGAGATTCAATTGTGGCAGACCAAACTTAGCAACACATCGGAAATATTGGCGAAATGGTTAACTGTGCAGAATCTGTGGGCTTATTTAGAAGCAGTATTTATTGGCGGGGACATATCTAAGCAATTACCTATTCAAGCAAAACGTTTTAATGTATTTAACGAGAAACTAATGAACGTGTTATTATTATTAACNAAATAATATAATCTGTGTATTATTTTAGACTATTGATAAGTCTTGGGTCAAGCTTATGTTACGCGCTCATGAGAAATTAAATGCGGTGGAAACGTGTACTGGTGATGAAACGATGAGTCAGTTTTTACCTCATTTATTGGAACAGTTAGAATCGTGTCAGAAATCTCTTAGCGGGTATATATCTTTGGCAAAATGAATTAACTGCTACCTGCAGATATCAAGCATTTATCAAATCTATTATCAAGTCTAATCAATGAAATTCTATTAATACAGCTATCTAGAAACCAAACGAGTTATTTTCCCAAGATTCTGTTTTATATCGGACCCTACTTTATTGGAGATACTTGGACAAGCAGCGGACTGTCATACAATACAAAAATATCTCGATGGATTTTTCGATAATATGGCAAAAGTAATGAGAGGCATTAAAAAAATAAAGTTATTACAAAGTGTTACAATCACGCATTATAAAAATAATTATTATTATTCTTATAATAAGTCTTATATATTGTATGCTTTTTTATGCGCGTGATCTTATTGTAGTATTCGTTTGTATATAGCTGAAGTTTTCCGAAAAGGAATATGACAAAATTGTAGCAATGTATTCACGAGAAGACGAACAAATAGTTTTGGAACAAGAAGTCACGTGTATAGGAGGCGTAGAGAACTGGTTAAATGTTTTATTAACAGTCCACCAACAGTCTGTTGGAGATGTGATTTCGCTAGGACTGCAATCACTTGACACACCTGAATTTGACATCTTGTTATTGATAGAAAATTCCGTTTTGCAAGTAAGATGATGTGCATACGAAACTCGCGTATTCAACAAGCACAATTGTACATACATCAAATCCAAATATTCACCTTCCGTAGGTCGGCCTATTAGCATTACAAGTTTTATGGACAAAAGATTCTGAAATAGCAATCACGACTGCCAAACGGGACAGAACGATAATGAAAAGGACCAATCAATGGTTTCTAGATTTGCTAAACAAACTTATAGAAGTAACCGTTAAGGATCTTACAAAGTATGACAGAATAAAATATGAATGTTTAATAACGATACATGTGCATCAAAGGTACGGATTTCATTCTGAATTTCATTTATCACATAATTAATAATTACAACATAATAAAGATTGTGAAAAGTAAATGGCATTTACAAAATTTTCAGAGATATATTCGATGAGTTGTGTCATCTTAGAATTCGAAATGTAAATGATTTTGAGTGGTTGAAACAGAATAGATTTTATTATAATGTCGATTCCGAGGAAGTCTCAATTAAGATAACCGACATAGAATTTGTTTATCAAAATGAATTCCTGGGTTGTACAGATCGACTTGCAATTACGCCACTCACAGACAGGTGTTACATAACACTAGCACAGGCCGTGGGTATGATACCAAAGGAAAAACAGTGTGTAAAATAGCATTTGATTCGGTATTCATATCACTTACTGTCGTTTCTTGCAAATATTTTTTTAGGAATGAATTTTGGCGGAAATCCCGCAGGTCCTGCCGGCACGGGTAAAACAGAAACAACGAAAGACATGGGGAAAGCACTGGGAAAATACGTTGTTGTTTTTAATTGTTCCGACCAAATGGATTTCCGAGGTTTAGGTAGAATATTTAAAGGATTAGCGCAATCCGGTAGCTGGGGATGCTTTGATGAGTTTAACCGAATTGATCTACCGGTATTATCCGTCGCCGCGCAACAAATAGCAATTGTGTTCAATGCGCGAAAAGAGAGAAAAACAACTTTCTTATTCAGGTACAAAAGAAAAACAAATTAACACATACCTTTTGTTAAGTAAAATTAAATGTTTTGTTTGAAATTTAGAAATTTACATTTTCATAAAATAAAGTTCTACTATTTCCTTTTTAATTTTCTTTGTTTTATTATTAATTACATAATTTTTTTGACAAATATTAATTTACTAAATATTATTAAATTATTAAATATCCTTTACTTCTGTAATAAATATTATATTATTATAGCAAACTATACTTTATTTGCAGTGATGGCGAAACTTATAAACTCAATTATGAATTCGGAATATTTATTACAATGAATCCCGGGTATGCTGGTCGACAAGAATTGCCGGAAAATTTAAAAATACTATTTAGAAGTGTAGCAATGATGATTCCTGACAGACAAGTATGTTAAGATATTATTGTTATTTTTATATGTTAAAATATCAAAGCTACATGTCCCTGTAAAAAATTAGATTTACAATTTCTCTCATTATAAAATTTAATTTAATTCCATTTGCTTAGATCATAATGCGAGTAAAACTCGCGGCATGTGGCTTCAAAGAGAATGTAGTATTAGCGCGAAAATTTTTTATATTATACAAATTATGCGAGGAGCAGCTCAGCAAACAAGTACATTATGACTTTGGATTAAGGAATATTTTGTCGTGTTTACGCACACTTGGCGCCCAGAAACGCGCTCATCCTACTGATTCCGAAGAAACTACGCTTATGAGAGTACTACGGTAAATACTATTATATTGTATATTTTGTCTAAAGAAATTATTTGAAAGGAGAGATAATTTAAATTTGCGTTAATTTTCTTCCTTAGCGATATAAATTTATCGAAATTAGTGGATGAAGACGAGTCTCTTTTCATGTCGCTTATTGAAGATATGTTCCCGGATATAAAGTTAACAACGAAGACATATAAAGAATTACAGAATGCAATAGATAAAGCTACTGTTGCTCTTGGCATCATAAATCACAAAGAATGGAACTTGAAAACTCTTCAGGTATTTTTAATATGTTAATATATTTATTCCTTTATTTATTCCATATTCTTTTTGTTTTAATTTTATGTTGTGAAAATTTCTTATCTGCATTTTTTTAATATTAGTGCAGATCAACTATGTTAATTATTTCAAAGAAATTTCTTCAAAAACTTTTGAAGAACTTAGGTATATGCACAAAATTAATATAAATTATGTTATCATTAAAAGAAAAATATAATAATGTTGATAATTTACAGTTATACGAGACGTCACTCGTTCGCCATGGTTTAATGGTTCTCGGACCAACAGGATCTGGTAAAACACGATGCATATGGGCGTTAATGAGAGCTTTAACAGAAATGGGTATACCGCATAAAGAAATTAGAATGAATCCAAAAGTCAGTATCTGTTAACGATAGTTCTCTATTACATCAGATATATTGATACAAAAATAATTCTTTCCTCATCTGTATGAAAAAAATATGGATAGGCGATAACTGCGTCTCAAATGTTTGGAAAACTCGATTTTGCGACGAATGATTGGACAGACGGCATATTCTCCATTATATGGCGAAGGTCCACGCAAACAAAGAAGACGGAAAATTTATGGATGGTATTGGACGGTCCCGTTGACGCAGTATGGATTGAAAATTTAAATTCTGTTTTGGATGACAATAAAACTCTAACATTGGCGAATGGCGATCGTATTATAATGGCACCAAATACCAAATTAGTGTTTGAACCTGACAACGTGGATAATGCGTCCCCGGCGACTATATCGCGCATGGGAATGGTATTCGTCAGTGCCTCTGTACTGAAATGGAATTCAATTTTAGAGGTAATATGAATCTGGGATTTTGTGATAATGAGATATTCCCTGTGCGGAAGCTTATTGTGATGTTCCAATACTTTTAATACAGGGATGGCTTAGAAAATGTTCCAGTAACGAAGCTCGAGTGTTACGAACATTATTTCATAAAATATATGGAGATGCACATACATTCGTTCAAATAAAGCTTCAAACTAAAATGATGCTTTTAGAGGCGCTTTATATACGGCAGTGTATTGACTTATTGGAAGGATTAAATGTCGGAAATTCTGATCCAAATAGTAAATATGAAAACTTCTCTTTTGCAGAATATTTATTCATTCAATATGTAATGTCATACTAGCGAATATTTTGTTAGAATATTTATTTATCATGTAACATATTTTATTATTTTCTGTATGTATCTTTTTTTCAAATATTTTATAATTTTTAATTTTCTACCATTAATTTATATTTTTTAAATTTGTATAATAATTTTTGTATAAGTATATTTTGTATAAGTAGGTACAAATTCAACAATTTTACTTTTGAATTAAATTGTAATTTTAAATAAAATATCTGTCAAATATTTTATCAAAATTATAATTTTTAGAAATATTACCTGAGCACCATATCGAAAAGCTTTTCTTATTTTCTGTTATGTGGAGTTTGGGTGCAATGTTAGAGTTAGATGGACGACTTACATTTCAAGAATATCTTGTAAATCATGAATCGAAGTGTAACTGGCCAAAATATACAGTTCGTATATGATAATTTTATGTTATTTAATTCTAATGAGCACAATGCTAACATTATTGCTAAAATACAATAAATAAATAAATTTTTAGTTAATAAATAGTTAATAAATTTTTTTGACTTATAAATATTCGATTTATAGGGAGATGAAACTATTTTTGAATATCTAGTGTCAGACGATGGAAATTGGATACATTGGAGTAAAATCGTGCCAGAATTTGAATATCCTTCAGATCGTATCTTAGAATATCATACGATTCTTGTTCCTAACATCGATAATACAAGGACATTATATTTAATTGATATTATAGCGAGACAAGAAAAGGCAGTACTTTTAATAGGTAGGCGCATACTAACAAAGTTTAGTAATTGGCTTTATTTATTTAGCCATAATTCCATAATTAATTGAACATGTAATATTAATTCTAATATTAATTATACACATAATATTAACACAAATTAATTGTACAATAGGAGAAGCCGGCACCGCCAAAAGCGTTATGATAAAGAGCTATATGTCCAAGCATGATCCCGAATATCATTTAAATAAGTTTTTTAATTTTTCTTCAGCATCCACGCCCAACATGGTTCAGGTAAGAATTCCGAGAGCATTATATAGTGTGACAATAAATAAAACTCCTATTTAAATATTTTCAATTGCGCTGAAACGACTATATTAATTATTTTATCGCGTGAACTATTGTTTTCTTTAGCGTGTATTCGAGAGCTATGTTGAGAAGCAAGTAGGCACCACTTATGGCCCGCCAGGTGGACGGAAAATGACCATATTTATCGACGATATAAATATGCCCGCTATAAATGAATGGGGCGATCAAATTACGAACGAGATCGTACGTCAATTAATGGAGTACAAAGGATTCTACTCCCTGGATAAACCCGGCGACTTTTGCACCATGCAAGATATTATGTTACTTGCCGCGATGAATCATCCGGGTGGAGGACGAAATGATATTCCATCGCGATTGAAACGGCAGTTCAATATTTTTAATTGCACATTACCGTCCAACAAGTCCATGGATACAATATTTAGTACGAATAATGATCGCTCATTTAGCGAAACACATGAACGTAATTGAATATAATAAAATTAAAAAATTGCAGGTGTCATCGGCCAAGGCTACTTTTGCATTACGAGATTCTCTGAAACTATCGTTAATTTCTTGCCAAAGCTCATACCATTGACTCGAATATTATGGCAGCAAACTAGAGCGAAGATGTTACCGACTCCAGCCAAGTTTCATTACGTTTTCAACTTGTGTGATCTTTCTCGTATCTGGGAGGGAATACTCAGGATAGAGAGAGCCGAGTGTGAATCTATAACGACACTGTTGAAATTATGGGAGCATGAATGTACGCGCGTGATAGCGGATCGGTTTGTCTTTTTTTTTCAATAATTATGAAATATTTCTGCTCAATTTGATTTATTTGCTAAACTAATAAATCAAATCAATTCATAGCTTTATCACTGTCGCCGATAAAGAATGGTTTCAAAATACATTACGGCTGACTGTAGAGAAGATGTTAGGTCCAGATTTTCAATATTATTCCCCAGTTGAGACATATTTTGTAAACTTCTTGCGCGAACCACCAGAACCGACAGGTGACGAGCCGGAAGATTTTGTATTAGAGGCGCCAAAGATTTATGAGGAGATACCGAGGTATGCCGAACCGAATTTCTTGTCTATGTGATGGACTTAAAAATAAATAGCCACATATCTTCATTCGTAGTTACGATATCGTTATCGCAAAAGTTCAACAAAATATGGAGCAATTTAATGAATATGTACGCGGCATGCGTCTCGATCTGGTCTTCTTTCATGACGCTTTGGTGCACTTGATACGAATATCGAGAATACTTGGAGTTCCTAGAGGCAATGCGTTGCTAGTGGGTATAGGAGGATCCGGCAAGCAGAGCTTAACGCGACTGGCATCCTTTATTGCAGGATATAACTTTTTTCAAATTACGTTATCCAGGCGAGTATCAAGATTTCACTAAATTTGTCCTATAACAAATATGTTTTATCAGCAATTAGAAATTGCAAAACGCGAAATTTTGCAGAAAATTATTACAAAGTTACACACAATCTTTTATTTTAATTTTACCATTAAGATTTTTATTTTGTAGAAATATTCTACGAATGTTGTTCGTACACATATTGGATGTTACAGAAAATATATGAAGAAATACATATATGATTTATACATATATGATTATATCATATATGTATAATATATGAAATACATATGTATAATATATGAAATACATATATGAATAATACATATATGATTATATCTCTTCAGGATTTATAATGTAGCTAGCTTGATGGATGATTTGCGAAAATTGTATCGTACCGCTGGTACAGACAGCAATGGTCTCACTTTCATTTTCACGGATAACGAAGTAAAAAACGAAGCATTTTTAGAATATATAAACAACATATTAAGCGTCGGCGAAGTGGCCAATCTTTTTCCAAAGGATGAATTAGATGAAATTTTGACGACTGTCACGCCGCTAATGAAAAAGGCTGATCCTCGACGACCTCCGACGCAAGACAATCTTTATGATTACTTTATATCACGAGCGAGAAATAATCTGCATTTAGTTTTATGCTTCTCACCGGTGAGTTTCATTACTGTCGCTGTTGAAGATATTTGATTTTATTCTTTTTATTCCCCTCCTGGGTTATCAAGTTGATAATTATTTGCATAGGTCGGTGGCAAGTTTAGATCTCGGTCATTAAAATTCCCTGCCCTTATATCTGGTTGCACGTTAAATTGGTTTTTGAGATGGCCAAGGGACGCACTGTACGCAGTCGGCGAGCACTTTCTGAGCACATACGAAGTTATATGCAGCCCGGAAGTAAAACAACAATTAATGCAAGTTGTGGGCGATATTCAAGATGATGTAAACGATATCTGTGTGGAATATTTCAACAGGTTCACTTTTCTATCTTCTTATCAGCGTTCACCGTCTGTGTGTAAATAATTAAATTTAATTTCAACAAACACAGATTCCGACGTCAAGTATACGTGACTCCGAGATCATTTTTAACGTTTCTCGATAGTTATAAAACGATGTATAAGCAGCGTTTGGATGATATTAATATACTTGCTTCCCGTATGAGTAGTGGTTTGAATAAATTAATTGACGCTGCGGCTCAAGTCGATGTGTTACGGCAAGAATTGGAAAAAAATCAGGAGGAGATTGCAGCAAAAAATATTCAAGTGGAGGCGGTAAATAATATATTTTTGTAAAACATTAATTATTTATTTATAGCGATTCTAATTTCATACATAATAATATGAAACATATTTAGATTCTTGTTATTGTGAATGAGAAAAAGAGAGAAGCCGAGGGTGTGAAAGCAAAAGTTCAAGTGTCGAAAGATGAAGCGGAAGCGATTCTGATAGTGATAGCGAAAGATAAGGCAGTGGCAGAACTGAAGTTGAAAGCCGCGGAGCCTGCCTTGTTGGAAGCCGAAGCTGCGTTACTGGTACTGTGGCCAATAATTGATATCATTTATATCAAATGTTGCAAACATTTATTGACAGCAATACATTTCAGACCATAAAACCAGCAGACATCTCTACCGTTCGAAAATTACCTAAACCTCCGTATTTAATTACGCTTATAATGGACTGCGTTTTGATTCTATTCGGGCGGAAGTTGGAACCAGTCAAACTGGATTACGAACATCAATTTCTAGCACCTTCATGGTCAGAGTCGTTAAGGGTAAGCCCCGTATAAGCCCTGTATACTAATTTCTATGTTAATGAACAATATTAAAAATTTTATTTTCAGTTAAATGCAAAATACTATTTGAATGCTATTGTTTGCAGGTTTTAGCTGATACCAGATTTCTACACAATTTACAATATTTTCCAAAGGATAATATTAATGCTGAAACTATCGACTTAATGATACCGTATTTAAATTATCACATGTACACGTATGAAGCCGCAATGGTAGCCTGTGGAAATGTTGCGGGTCTCCTACAATGGACCATTTCTATGGCTGCTTTTTATGATATAAATAAAGAAGTGCTGCCTCTAAAGGTATTCCATATTAATAAACATTATTGTGGAATGAGAACAGCCGCTGCCATTTTATGACTTATAAGAGAAAAAATTAATCTATACCTAAATACTATATAACTTAACTATATTTATATTTATTATATAAGTTATATTTATATATAACTTAATTATAAATATAACTTATTTATTTTTCTTTTCTAATTTCCAAATTACGAAATAACGTTCTTTAATTGGGATCTGACATTTGCCGTTCTCCCTCTAGGGACCAGAGTTGGAAGCAGCGAGAGCTTGAAATTAACCAATCTTTACATTAGCTATCCATCTTTATAATTATTGAACATTAATATTATAAAAAAATATTATAAAAAAATTTCCGCATAAAAAAATTGTAAATTATGACTGTTGTTAAATATTGCTTTAAAATCAAGCTCTTTGTCGCCATATTGATGACATATCATGTAGGCTATATATACGTCAGATCCCAATAGGAAAAAAAAAAAATATATATAATGTTAAAGAAATTAACAAGAATCACTTTATAGGCAAATCTTATTATAGAAGAAAATAAATATGAGAAAGCTAACAAAAATTTAGCCGAGGCAGAAGAATTATTGAAAGAAAAGGATGACGCTTTAAAGATAGTACAAAATGAATTTGATGGCGTGATGCGAGAACGACAAGTATGATAGCAATATTAATAAAACTGAAATTAATTATTTAACATGTACGTTTAATGTTTTTCATTAGAAACTTATCGACCAAGCTGCGACTTGCCAAGCAAAAATGGATGTCGCAGCCGCTATGATTGAGGGATTATCTGGAGAAAAAATTAGATGGACGGAGCAAGTGAGCATATTTAAATCAGAAACGGAACGTCTCGTTGGAGATGTGTTGGTGTTTACTGGATTTCTCTCTTATTGCGGGCCGTTTAATCAAGAATTCCGAATTCTTTTGCAAAAGAAATGGTTTAACTTCATACAAGATAGAAAGATCCCAATTTCTGTTACCTTAAACATTGTTAATACGTTGACAGATATAGCTACGGTAAAATTATATAAATTAATATGTGGTATAAAAAGCATAATTGAAATAAGTGAATAAGTATCTAATTTATCCTAGATTGGCGAGTGGAACTTGCAAGGTCTCCCAACCGATGAATTATCGATCCAAAATGGAATAATTGTAACGAAAGCATCGAGATATCCTTTACTGATTGACCCACAATTGCAAGGCAAAACGTGGATTAAAAATAAAGAAAAAGAATTTGATTTACAGGTATAATAATATAAGGAAATATGAAATGTAGTATAATTAATTTAATATATGTTAATGTATTCTTCAGATAACATGGTTCACACACAAATACTTTAGAAATCATTTAGAGGATTCTGTATCGATAGGACGACCATTATTGATCCAAGATGTAGGGGAAGAAATAGATCCAATGTTAGATAACTTGCTGGAAAAGAATTTTATAAAAATAGGAACCTCCTTCAAGGTAAAAATATCTTGTATCGTAATTTTTGTATAATTTTATATTTGATGTAATTTATTGTTGTAACAGGTCAAATTAGGCGATAAAGAAGTGGATATTCACAAAGATTTCAGACTTTATATTACAACAAAATTACCAAATCCCTTTTATACTCCAGAAATATTCGCCCATACATCTATAATCGATTTTACTGTTACGATGAAAGGTAAAAGTGTTTTCTATTCTTGAGTAAAGTACTTATAAATGTATTCATAAGAATATTTCTTTGATTACAATTTTTTAAATCTACATTTATGTTTTACTTCCACAGGTTTAGAGGATCAATTATTAGGAAGAGTTATTTTAAGAGAGAAGAATGAATTGGAGACAGAAAAAACGCAATTGATTGCTGACGTAGCCGCAAATAATAGAAAGATTAAAGAATTAGAAGAAAATCTTCTACATAAATTGGGAACTGTACAAGTATTTATCGTTCTAATTGTATCGTTCTTCTTTGCAGCACTAATTAAATAACTCTGAAATAAGTACAAATAATAATATCTTTTCTAATAAATTTTTCATTCTTTTAAAGGGGCCTTTGATAGAAGATGTTGAATTAATGTCGGTATTAAATACTACGAAGCAAACAGCATCGGAGATAAATAAAAAGCTACGTATAGCAAAAGATACAGAGATAAAAATTGACGTAGCACGTGAAGAATTCCGGCCAGTTGCGACACGCGGTAGCGTTTTGTACTTTTTGATATGTGACATGCCGCATGTCAATTGCATGTACCAAACATCCCTCGTTCAATTCTTAGAACGATTTGATATCTCAATGATTAGGTAAATATAGTTTTCACTCGTAAAGCAAGCTACTTGCATTGTGCTATGTTCTTAACTACGTAAATACAGAACATTTCTAAAATTTGCTGAATAACGTGTATCTAAATCCTAATTCCAGGTCCGAAAAGAGTCCAGTCAATCAAAGAAGGATAACTTACATTATCGAATATCTGACTTACGATATATTTAAGTACAAAGCACGCGGACTTTACGAGATACATAAATTCATGTTCATTTTATTGATGACACTAAAAATCGATCTGCAACGCGGCAGTATCACGCACGAGGAATTTCAGTATCTTATTAAAGGCGGCGCGGCGTTGGACTTAAAAGCAGTCGAGCCGAAACCTTGCAGATGGATCACGGATGTGACGTGGCTTAATTTAATTGCACTGTCGTCATTACGTCAATTTCAGTACATCGTATCCCAAGTACCCGCCTCCGAGAAAGTTTGGAAACATTGGTTCGACAAAGATGCACCAGAGGAGGAAGTTATACCAGATGGTTATAACACATTGGATACATTCCGTCGATTGCTCCTAATAAGGTAATCTCCCAGTAAGATAATCTTCATGAATTAAAAATTCAAGACTGGCATAATGTAATATCACCGAAATCTAATACTTCGTATACAAATTGCAAGATATATTCTGAGAGAATCAAGTATCTTTTTTAATAGAAAATAAAAGAAAAGTGCTTTTGAAAAATTTGATTAAGTATACAAAATGTAAAAGCCACATGTATTCAGTATCCTGTGAAATAATATGCTTGCAGAGCTTGGTGCATGGACAGAACTTTGTCGCAATCAAGGAAATATATAGCATCTTCCTTAGGAGCGAAATACGCAGAGCCGGTGATTACGCTTCTAGATGCAATGCATAGCGAGTCGAGGCCAAACACACCAATGATCTGTTTCTTAAGCATGGGATCGGATCCTACGCCTAGCATCGAGCAGCTTGCGAAGCAAATGGAGATTGTCTGTAGAAGCATATCGATGGGACAGGGTCAAGAAGTTCACGCTCGTCGATTGCTCAGTAGCGCGAAAACTGAAGTATATTATAAAGAAGAATCCTTTCCCCTTTGATGATGCAACGTGTTATTAATTTAAGCAACTTGCAGGGCTTTTGGGTTTTATGCCAAAATTGTCACTTGGGCTTGGACTACATGACGGAATTGGTAAACTTTCTTTTGGAAATGGAAGCGCCGCATCCGGATTTTCGCGTGTGGATCACAACGGAGCCGCACAAAGACTTTCCCGTTTCCTTACTGCAAATGTCTATAAAATATACATACGAACCCCCGCAAGGCATCTATTTTTGTTTCCTCAAATAAAGATGTATCCCCACACGCGGAAGTAAAGAAGATATAATCACGGTGTAATTTCCATGTTAGGAATACGCGCAGGTTTATTGGCGACGTACAACAGGAATCAGGAAATATTGGACCTGTGTGACGCTACGCAATATATACCGCTAATATACACCGTGTCATTCCTGCACACTGTTGTTCAGGAAAGACGGAAGTTCGGTCCCCTGGGATGGAATATACCCTACGAATTTAATTCGGCGGACTGGCTGGCATCTTGCATGTTCATAAATAATCATCTAAATGAGTATAATCCGAAGCGTGGTATAAATTGGCAGATTGTGCGGTAAAAGAAGAAATTCAATTTATTTTTCTTAGCTATTAATTCTCTACTAATTCTTTTTACATATATTTGGATTTTTAGTTACATGATAGGCGAAGTGCAATACGGCGGACGCGTTACAGATGACTACGATAAAAGATTGTTAAATACCTTCGCGAAAGTGTGGTTCACTGAAGCGCTCTTCACGGAAGGTTTTGTTTTCTACAAGAATTATCCGCTTTTGATATTTAAGCAAGTAAGCGATTATCTGAAGGCGATAGATGCCATGAGTTCCATAGATCCGCCACAAGTATACGGCTTGCATCCAAATGCAGATATTACGTAAGATATTGTCGCGAGAAATATATAAAAATAGTTATGTGAAATAGTTAAGAA
The DNA here is from genome assembly GCA_021460005.1 of Tetramorium alpestre. Taxonomy (NCBI): domain Eukaryota; kingdom Metazoa; phylum Arthropoda; class Insecta; order Hymenoptera; family Formicidae; genus Tetramorium; species Tetramorium alpestre. Next base: position 60,573 of record JAJVSH010000128.1, read on the forward strand.
AATATTCTTGTATTTTAGATACCAGAGTAACACCACACAGACTGTACTGGACATAATAATATCCGTGCAGCCGAAAGAAGCTGTTGTTGTTGGTGCAGAATCTCGAGAAGTGGTTGTTATAAGACAGGCGAAGGAAATGTTAGAAAAAGTTCCGGGATTATATGATATGTTCGAAGTTAAAGACAGGTCTATCTGCTATTTTTGGATTTTAACTAATAACTATTTTTTATAACAATTTTTTATAACAATTTTTATAACAAAAAAAAACATAAAGAATAACAAACCTCAGTAAACAAATTGCTCGCGATATGATAATAAATAGTCAATAGAATTTATTCAGATATATTGCAACAAATTCGGTATTATTTGTGTCCGCATTAAACTCGTGTTTTGCCGGCAAAATCTACTGCTGTTATTACAATCTGACAGTAAATTGTCGGCAGAAATCGAATAAAATTTGTCATTTTGTGAACATTTAGATGAAATACATCATTAAAATGATTATAAAACAGCAGATTCTGTTCAGTTTCTGCAGCCAGTCTACTATTATATTTTGTCAAAAGATTTCGTTATATTTCTGTTGGCATTTTATGAATAAAATTTGAAGCAGACACTTTCAAAATTTATTCTCGACAGATTTAACGATCCAAAAAAATGAACAGGTTTTTTTTAAATTTAATAAATAGATTTTTCTAATTAATGAAAAAATTCTCTAACAAATTCTCTGACATTATCGCAGATTACATGCAATGGATCATACCGCTCCAATGAACATTTTCTTGAAACAAGAGATCGATAGAATACAGGTGGTTATAAAATTAGTACGCGTTATGCTGAGGGATCTTCTCTTGGCCATAGAAGGCATAATTATAATGAGCGACGTAATTTCCTTGGAATCCCTTAATTACGATCATTATATATAGAACGCGTTATTCCCTAAAGTGAATAAATATGAATACATTTTCAGGAATTGCGAGATGCTCTCGATAATATATACGACGCCAGGATACCGAAGGCCTGGAAAGCTCGATCGTGGGAGTCTGCTTCTTTGGGATTCTGGTTTACAGAACTACTGGAGAGGAACCAACAGTTTTCGACTTGGCTGCGTAGCGGTAGACCGATGAAGTTTTGGATGACTGGCTTCTTCAATCCGCAAGGCATTTAATATACATACTTTCGCGTTAAGCGAATACCTGACGTAACATGAGGCATGAAAACGGTATTTTGCAGGATTTTTAACTGCAATGATGCAAGAAATAACGCGTGCTCATAAATGGGCTTTGGATAATGTTACGCTTCATAATGAAGTCTTACGCAATATGCCAGAAGAAATAAAAAAACCGCCACCTGTACGTAATGATAATTACGCAACGTGTATACAAAATTATTGCAATAATTAATAATGTCGATATTCGCGAAATAGGAAGGTGTTTACGTTTATGGTCTATTTCTCGAGGGTGCCGGCTGGGACCGAAGAAATGCCCGTTTGTGCGAATCGACAAATAAAGTCCTTTACGTATTAATGCCGGTGATACATATCTTCGCTTTACATAACGTCCCAGAAAAGAGCCCGAAATTATATCAAGTTAGAATACGACTAATATACTAATAACTTCAATTTAGTTGTACTAATGAAGTATATAATATTAGGGACAATCATTCGAATATTTCTTTTTCCACAGTGTCCTGTATATAAAAAACCTAAGAGGACTTATGTGCTGTTAGTAACACCGCTCTGGCTGCAAACTCTAAAAAATTCTGATTACTGGATATTACGTGGCGTCGCTCTGTTATGTGATAATAAATAATTTATTATAGATAAAAGGAGAGAGAGAGAGAGAGAGAGAGAAATATTTCATACAATTGAAAGTTTCTAAAATAAATTCATTGGACAAAATAAATCTTCATTTTTGTATTAGAGAATTAAGCAGGATATTAGATAAAACGAGTGCCAGCAGCTGTTGGGAATCACTAGACAATGAGAATCACTTTAACAATAATTGAGAATAAATGATGGAAAAAATTGAAAATGTTAAAATATTAGAAATTAATTATATAGAATTAATTATATAGAAATAAATATTAGAAATTAATTTTTTTGGTGAAAAAATATATAAGCCATGCTGTGCATATTTTTAACATATTTAAAGCTTCAAAGCGTCTCAGATAAATAACGAAACATATTCACAATAGAATAACAATAAAAATATTATTAATATTCATGTAAGTGCCGAATAGCAAGAGAACTCTAAATTCGATCTAAAATTTTTTTTAGCACACTTTTACTTTTTGTTACGAGAGTAGCTGCCAACGTGAAGATGTATATTTTGACAATTTTGATAGTATAATTAGCATAACAAATGCTATAATAGTTTTATCAGTTCGTCATACATTATTGAGGTAATTAAGTTAATTAAAAAAATAAATTAATATAGTTATAATAGCAGATTTAATCAAGTTTATATGTGCGTGCGATAATAAATTCGTTTATTTCATCTTCCATCTTTCTTCTTTTCTCATCATATTTCTAAAGCTTGAATATTCGCCCATTTTATTGTATGCGCGCAAGAGAGAAAGAAAAGGACAGTTAAAACAGATTTGATTAAAAGATAATTTTTCTCTTGCTATTCGGCTCATCATTAGCCATCCGTGCGAGCCGACAGCTTGTTTGTTACGATTCGCGTAGTCGAGTCTCGAGGCACGAGCCAATTTTTTAGAAGTCATCTTCTTCCCACCATTCCCGCCAAATTTCTCGTTGTATGGAAAATTCTTACGGCGCGTGAAGAAAGGAGACAGTTAAAAGAAACAGATTTGATTGACAAGCAAAGTTTTTCTTTTCTACGTAGCTCGTCACTAGTCGCCAGGGCGAGCGGGTAGTTTCCAGGAATTGTTTCTTTTGATTCGCGTAGTCAAGCCTCGAGACGTGAGCTGATTCCGAGAAAAGTCTCCTTCACGCACTCATTCCTATCTACTGTTTTGACCAATCACGTTACTCGATTCACACGGACGGTCAAATCGAGCAACGCGATTGGTCGAAATTTTTCTACATGTTGCTCGATTCATCTATAATTGAAATCTTCATATGCATACATAAGCACGCAAACGAACGCAGTAAAGAATCGAGCACCAACGGGGATCGTCATAGCACACTATTTAGGAGCGCATGATCGTTCTCTCGACCGTCGCGACGTAGTTATTATACAAAGGAAACAGTTATACAATGTATATAACAACGCATCAAGACACTACTGTAGTGATCCAATCTCGCCGATCGCGTTACTTCCCCGTCGGCACGCGTCGTTTCGTCCCGTCTGATCCGTTCCGCGTCGAAACGAGATCGCGCGGTTTCACGCTCTTCACCTGAAGATTTTCAAATGTGGATTTGCAGTTCTCAAACAAGTATTGGAAATATCGGGAGTGTGATGACGGGAAGTGTGCGCCCCACTAAAACAGTACGTGAAATCCACGTTATTGCCACGTGAAATCCACGTGCAAACGTGGATCTCACGTGGCAACAACGTGGATTTATTGGGGCGTATCGTACGGCTCCGACTTGTTAGTGCGCGCCCCAGTGAGAAATGATGATCGAAAAGATATCGAATCGATATCGAATCGATGCCTTTTCGACGCGAAAAACATTGAATCGATATCGATTCGACATCTATTCGATCAACCATTTCTCACTAGGACGCGTCCGCCATTAACCGTCGCTTCGACACGAGTCGATTTCTCTTCCGTGCCGTCGTAAGCAGGATCGTTCTTTTATCGGATTATTCATTTCCAGCTAATTACAAGTCGAAAGAGTGAAGTAAGCGCGGTTATATTGATGATATTGACGAGTGACGAATAAAGTGAGATTTCAGTTTTCGAGTTTCACAGTCGTTTGTGATACGTAGATCGGTATTGCGCCGCTGTTGGTAGCTTGTGCCGCTGTTACGCTTTCTTTCGAGTTTTTCAGTTTTATGCGAGACGCGGTGCCGCGGGATTGACGGACGGAGTATCGTTGCGTTCGTGTTATTTACGCGCGCCAAGTGTCGCGCGACGAAAGTGCCGAGTGACGACTAATTAACGCGCGCGGTAATAAGTCGTGTTTTTCGGTTTCAAGGGCGAGTGCATTCCCGTCGGTGGTGAAGGAGCAACCTGACAGGACGACATCGGCTGGTGAGTATTTTTACGCTTCATCATTTATTTCTCGTTTGGCCACGATTTTGTCATTTTTATTTATTGACGATTACTTGTTATTCCACGCGATGTCGTGGCGCCGCAATAGTTGCGATTTATATCGGTTTTTTCGATAGCTTTTTATTCGATCTACAATGTTGGGATATATTCCCTTTCTTCCGTTTTTATTGACTCTCTTTTGATGATTTATAAATTTCTAGATTAAACTGTCCGGCGTTGTTTGGGATTCTTATATATAGAGTTTATATAGTTGTAAAAATCAAGCAGTATCATGTTGAAATTAATTTATAGTGTTATACAATTTATTTAAAATTCAATTCTTTTATTTGCATCATTTATATCACAATATAATTTAAAGTTAATAAAACAATTGCGCGCGTCCACCATCACTATAGTTAGTAAAAAAAATGTTAAAAATGTTAATTTATAGAGATACATTTATAGAAAGTTACACTTGGCTGCTTTCGCGACGTGAGTCAAAATGACCCGACAGATCTGGAGAAGACTTGGTCTCGTGTAGACGTTTCGCGTTTTCTCCCGAATCTTCTCCTGTACGGGCGCTCTTATTGTTTCTCACGTTATCGCAATAAAGTTCTTGTATTCTTTCTATCTTGTGTCGTGTGTTTTATTACCTCGCGTACGCGAGAGACGCGAGTGACGCAACATTTTTGGGGTAGTGTCGCGCCCGTTTTGCTGTGCCTCGTCTTGAGTCGAATCCTCACGCCCGGTATTGACAGGCGTCGTATAATGATTCGTGCGTATAACTGGTCAAATTTGAATTTTCATTGTGATTTGGTCAATCACGCGCACGGATCATTTTGACTCACGTCGCGAAAGCAGCCCTTATAGAAATAATCAATAATTTTTGCCGATAAATCTGAGTTATCGACGTCGAGGAAATCATAAAGTAGAAAGTAGCGCACTCTGCTCCCCAGAAACCGAACCGCGTTGAAATAAGATTCAAATCAAATAGTGCGTAATGCAACGAGTCGCGACGTAATGCGAGTACTTCGTACAAAATTTGTATCGTCGAATTCGTAATCGCATGTGAAATTAATTGTGTGGGAGTGCGGGATCGGTGGCGTTCCAACTTCGGCCGCAACGTGAATAATTAATCACATTGTTTCACGTATTATATTGTCCGCGCCTTACTCATTAAATCGGATAGCCTTTGATTTACCCTTATGCCATCTTTCATTTTCGGAATCTTGAACGATATTAGATTTGTGATCAAATTAAATAATATAATTATGTAAAGATATGATAACGTTTTATGTCAAGAAAATCTTTTAAAATAATCTGTTGCCCTCGAATATCATGTCCATTTGAGACCGAATAAAATAAAGGAGATTTTTATAGCTGTTATATAAATTTTATATGAAAAAGTCAGATGTTGAGATGTTCGTAAAGTTTTATCTAGAGATATGGACAATTTAGTAATTCCATTTTCATTAATAATAAATTCAGATTATGAAAAACAATATTGTATTTCCATGAATTATTTGATGCCGTCAAAATTTTGCAGAACAGTTTTGGAACACTCCGCAATATTCGGTGATTATTAAATATTAAATATCTTTATTTTGAATGAGATATAAAATATTGATAAGAATGCATAAGCTAAGGGAATAATACTGATTTATTTGTTATAAAAATAAATAGTTGATAATTATTAAAGTAAAATTATTAAAGTGTCATTTAAATGTTAAATATTTATTGAATAAATTAAGTTAAAATATATGATTAAATAAATTAATATACTTACTTAATTAGAGTAAAATATTTTTTGTCTGCTTTTTAATTATGGATTATTATAACTTTATATTATTACAATTTAGAAATGTATATTGAAAAGAATTTTAAAATTGCTTTAACAGCTTTTTTTAATTTATATAATATTTAATATTCTTGGAAATATATAAAAAATCTAAATATACAAATTTTACAAATTTTAAGAGAGAAAACGAATATTTGAGAGACAAATTCAAAAATTGGAATATCATTATAGTTTATTTAATGATAAAAAAGTTTTATCAAGATAGGACTATAAATAGTATATTATATTTTCATGACATAATTTAATTATAATTTTTCTGAATATCTTATTTATACCTGATAATTTATATATAAAGTATTTGATAAATTGAAGATTAATTCAGTGAATCAAGATTAAACATTTGTGTTAATTTGTCTTAGCTCATCTAGTTTAAGGTAATAAATCTCTAGAAGATATATTTACTTACCTCATGGTTGCTACGCCGCGCTGTCGTCCAATGCCACCCGGGCCTCCTTCTCAAATTCGTTCATTACACTCACAACACAGCTCGTGAAAACACGGTTAATTATGGTTGCACGGTACTTTGCATGGCACTCCCGACCTTAATCAAATATGACACGCACTTTATTATTGTACATTACGACGGAACACCAACGCGAAGAAAATATGAAAGCCTATCCACTTGATATCTGCGAATCACACAAATTAGCAGAACTAATGAAAAACCTGAAATAATGAAAGCTTTTATCAATCACAAATAATATATAAACTCTGAAATGTTAAAATACAGGTTTAATTATGACAGTGCTTGTTAATTAAACGTACTGTGACGTCTCTCAATTCGCGTTTCATATATGCTGCATTATTCTGCACTCTATTTAAAAGTATCGAATAAATTATGTTTAAATCGACGAAAAGTTCGAAATACGAAACGAGATGCATTAGAATCTAAACTTCAAAGAAATAACTGTCATTTGTACGTTGTTAAATAATACTTTACATTTCTCATCTCTTATCGTTGAGCGATCAATAAATTCACATGAAACGCGATAATATTTACAATCATTAATTGAGAGAGTTAATAACGATAAGAACAGATATAAGAAAATAATCGAAAATAATTTTAAAGAAATAATAACGTAACAATAAAACAACAAAATCGCTTTACTCAACTTGAATCACTGTGCGAATGACAATACATGGTGGTTTTGCGATACGAGACAAAGCGCGGCGGAACATTATCAAAATAAATAAGGCCGTATGTCAGCTAGTTTAATCACATCTATCACGAAATATTCATCATATTATGAAACAATTATGCGCTGGATATTCTGATATTCCTTGTATCTCAAATTAATTACTAATACATGATTAATATAACATCGCTTTTCGTTACTCGCGACAGATGTAGCGATTCATATATTATTCTCAGTGATCCATTATCAATCCCAAAATAGTAATAGCCAAGCTAACATTGGCATCAAAAGTTTAGAAGCGTCATACGATATACAATGTTTATTTAGAATTAATATATTGAAATCCAAGTGTTATTAAGAAGATAATTATTGCCTATAAGTATTGTGATATACTATAATTTATAATCAAATTCATATCCTCTAGCAGTCTGATATCTACTCTAAATAAATCGTAGAAAATATTTATTTCGAAAAATAATTGTCGCTTCCATGCGTTTACAAATTTTTAATCACGCGGGCCAGTAATCGTTTATTATAAAATATATAATTAAATATATTCCATAATAAATATGTCGCGACAACATTTCGAGAAGTATTGTGCCATTACGCTGAATCTATTCTTTATAGTGAATTTAATCTATACAGTGTATTTTAAATTAATATCGATAAAGAAGCTATTATTGCAAATATTTCATGTTTTGTTTTGCTGATTTATTAGCATAAGATAATAATTAATTTCGTTTGATTAAGATAGTATTTTGAAATTGAAATACCGTCAGTTGAATACTAATTCGTGACAGAATTTACTTCAATCTGATTAATATGTAGATATATAAATGAATCTGACTAAAAGTAAAATTTAATTATTATGTACGAAAGATATTTCATTCTTTTTTTGTAATAATTTGAATCGTTGATTAGGTATGCTATTTAAAAAGAATAATTAAAGCTATTACTTAAATATTATAAATTATATTTGTATTTTAATTGAAAAATTATTTATCTCAATTTGTCTGAATTAATTTATATTATTATTCAAGAAAGAATTAAAGTTATGAATATTACATCTGAATGTACTACTGGCTTCAGTTTAGAACAGGAATATAATTATAAATAGCAATTTAAAATAATTTAATTAAATCTAATTAGTTTACATTTTTGTAATGAAAACTGTGATTATTGTTTCAGTGCTTAAGCGGAACGAGAAGCAGGAGGACAAGACCCGCTGTGGAGTAGCGGTAAGTCATGTAATAACTTTTCCAAGCTTCTGCGAGAAAATTTTCTCAAATTTAGGATACATATTTGTGCAGTAATATATCATTTTTCTTCGTTATAACAGTATTTGTTATATTTTCTCTATTTATCCACCGTAATCAACTATGTTTAAAAAAATTTAGTACTGCTCCTAATTATCCTGTAGCTTACTATGCGGTATAACTGCGGCATAATCTGTTTAAAAAAGAATCTATAATATTTTTTGATGAAACAACCTCTTGAATTATGTTCCACTTTGTACATAGAAAAAAAATGCATAGGATATAAAAAATTCAAGTTTTGATTTTGGTATTCCGGAAGCACGATATCTCAGTTACGATACGAGTAACTGCTTAAGTTGTAACGAGCAAAGTATTTTTCTTTATCGTCGAAAGATTCTTTTTGGAGATTATCCTTTATTATGTTAGTTTTCCCCATTTACAATCGACGTTTATAACTCGAAGTACCTCGCCGAGCTCGTTATGGGGGATGCCACTTTCGCCATTAATTCGGCGGTTTGCCTCGGCGAATGGAATGCGCGCGCGAACGATGTCGGTGGGCCTAAATTAGCGAAAAGGAAGAAAATAGTGCAACATTTTGTTCCGCAGTATCCCATTACGTTCTATAGCTTTCAACGTATCGTCGTGTTATCCGGTTGATATATCTCGTATGTCTATCCGCCCTTGCGCCACCGTTAATAGCAGGCAATTTCGTGTTCCCTCGGCTAACCCGTGTAATTGAGCCAATGTGTGTTAATCAGAGGCGCCTCATTTGCCACGGGGAATAGTCCAAATTGCTTTTGTTACCTGGAATATCTTGGTACTCGGCAATGCCTGTATTGATTCACGAAATTGACACTTTGCCTAAAATATGCAAAATTGTGCACCATCGCGCGAATTACGAAACGCAATGATATGTCTCAAATAACATATCGTAAATTTTCGATAAAATACATTCTTTTCTCTTTTTATGCGTTTTATCTCGTGCGCAAATAAATATTACGTTTATTCACAAAATGTTGTACAATTGCAACGAAGACGCGCAACGGTTGCTTTTGAAAACTTTTCATTATTTTAACATAATTTACAATAATACTGAAACACAGAATACCGAAACACAGAAAATATTTCACGCGGGATAAACTTGCGACAGATTTTTACAATACTATTTCAGTGCATATTTTCTGTCGCATTCGAAATATTTCTGTCATTTTATAAAAATTTTAGATTTGTATATAAACTGCATGATATGGCTGTTGAACGTGCATTTATCATTGATGAAATTTTAGTAAAATTTCAAGAATAACATCCATTGATTTAATCCATTGATTGAGGATCGTTATAGTAATGGAGATCTATGGGGTTCTAGCTAAATGTATACGTACTAACTACGTGTGCTAGAAACTAGTACAATAATGTACTATTGCCAGGGGATCACATTGGTCCGAGTCAGCGCAGTTAATTTTCGATAGCACCGAATCACCCTCGTGGTAATTGTCGTCCATGACTTCAACCGCTACTCGTCTTTGTCTACTTGTTCTATACGAAAGCAGCACGGTTTGACTCCTGCAGCTACTAACAGCTGCATTATTATTAGAATACGCAGAAATTTAATTTTATGGATATTATTATGACTAACTATATTTTAAAATATTTTAATAAAAATAATTAATAAATTTTCGAATTTTTTAATAATTTAAATAGAAATAAATAGAAATAAATAGAAACTTTGAAATTATCTTTAGAATTTTTAATTTTAAATATTTGCATAAATTACGTATTAATTATAAATTAAAACTTTTGTTTGAATTATTTTTATAAAGTTTAATTTTTAATTTTTTTAATTAAAGAAATGTACGACATTTTCTTGTTCTTCTTATTTGAAACTCTAACATTATTTTGTATTTTCTTACAGAATTTGATAACTATTTTATTTTAATTCTTATTATAAAATTATAATGTGTGAATTTCAGATGTAAAGAACAGAAGAAATTTTAACACATTTTATTTCGTGAAAAAGTTAATTTTTTTTAAAGGTTGGATTATTCCAATAGGGGAATTAAAATGAATTCTGTCTTGCAAGAAAGAATTGAAATGGATTTAAAAGTCGGGAAACCAACCCAGAATTTAAATCTCGCATTAAGAAATATTATTCATAGTATGAATTAAATTTCGCGGCACGGATCGCTGTCAATCTCACTAATTTAAGTTTTTAAACGATCTGTTATATTGCATCGCTATATTTTTAAATATTTATAATTTTGGTAATTTATTGATGATCCTTATTACGTTACAAAACTTTTTTTCTGTTATTATAAAGCATCACTGTGATGTACAAAGTAAATAGTAATATACTTAAATTATATTATAATAAAATTTATCATAGCTGTCAAAATTTTCTTGCACTTTTCTATAAGATAGATATAAATCAAAGATGATAGAATAGATAAAAAGAAAACAACGTGACGAGAACTTTCATATTTTTATTGTTCTTATTTATCAGCGCAAAATTTTACTATAAATAAATTTAAGCGATAAATTTGGCACAGTATACATTTCTTATAATTATTTATGTGCACAGTCTACATTTCAATTATTTTACAATTATTTATTACAATTATTTATTGGCACAGTCTACATTTCTTATAATTATTTATGTACATTTAATAAAATTTATATTTTTTTAAAAATGTTGCAACTCGAGACTTAGATTGAACATTCTGAAAATGTCTTGATTCTTATTTTTAATAATTTCGTCGTATCGCGAGAGAGACAATATATTTTATCAATTTTTTTACTTGACGAGTAAATTCAGTAATTGAATTCGACAGATACAATCGAGTAATCGTACTTAATAGCGCGTGAAGGTGGCAACACTCAAGGGATTTTTTGCTCCCCGCACCATTAAGGGATAATGTACGAAATACTCGCTAACGTATAAGGATCTCTAAATTACCTTTCCCACAAGACCGTTTCTATCATTAAGCAAGAGATCTAATTTTATTTTGAACAAAGACTCGTTGATCCTTATTTGTTATTACTAAATAACAAATTAATTTAACTGTCCGTCCTTTGATACAATAATTACATTTTGTTATATTTAAAATTTATTTTCATTCATATATTATTGTTTAATTTTTCTTTACATCGATTATTTTATATAGCTGTATTGGTTCGTAACATTTTTTTAAAATGTATAATAAACAGGCTCTACATTAAAAACTTTAATACCGCGCGTAATAAAATTTGGACACTTATAAATGAATATTTTAATAAATATTATTTTATAAATTTTAAAGAAATTAATGTTAATATTAAAATTGATGTAACACTTAGAGTTAGCTTTAATACAATGTATAATAGAAAAATATTCACGACAATACTATTTAGTATCGCGCCTCGTATTTTTACGCAAAGGTATCGCCGCATGGAGGTCCACAGCGACGTCGCGAACATGGCGGTGGCCATAATTCTGTCGACGCGAAGCGTAGTATAGCCGAGATGACATTTGTTATCTCGCGCAGGACACATGAGCGTCTGGGAGAAGTTTTCTACTCCTCTTAATCGTCGGTCGGCTCACAGGCTCGGAAGTTTCTTTTCTCCGTCGCCCAACTCGTCGCATTTACTTCCAGCGAAGATCGCAGCAACTTTTCCTTAATATAACTAAATGACTGGTCTGAAGGCCGTCGAGAGAATGTTCTCGCGAAAGTTGGCGCCGTGAAGATGAAGAAGCCGTAGCAGTTCCGAGACCTGCTCACGGATTAGACCAGTTTACCGAGATGATGTCTTGCGCCCCGTAACCGTCACGATTGCTTACTCGAAAGCTCCTTCGAAAAATGTTCCGCATGACGTTTGATAAGACTTTTCAAGGATGTCTCCGAATCTCAGTTGCTTATTGCCAAACAATAAAACTAGGATATTGAAAAACGTTATGTTTCGCTCTGAATGTTAGACTTATATTAGAATTGTATTTATTCATTTAATTCAAAATGAATGTTGGAGAAAATAAAAATTTTACGATATATTGTATCAAAGTTAATGTCAAGTGTTACATCCAATTTCAATATTAATTCCTTCAAAACTGCGCTTTCGAAGAAATAATGAAAAGTGACAATTTGTCAAAGTCAAATCTCGTAGAAGAAAAGTTAAGTTTTGTCGACCAGACTAAATAGATCAATAAATTTATGTTCGAAGAATCATAAGAAACTCAATTTGAATAACTATATGTGTTCGTCGAAAATAAATGAGTTATAGCGAATATCTCTGTTCTTTTATTTAAATGCTTAGCATCGTGCGTTATTTTATCCTTTTGGAATACTAGTCGCGCCGTATCAATTGCACCCTAATTGCATCGCGCCCGCGGTCACAATAGATTGCTCGGATAGATTCCGCCGACGACTCTTTGTCCGAAAAGGGAGAGTTCTCGCAGCGCTCGTTATCTCGATCGTGGGCGAATCTTATCTTCTTCGTGGTCGGTTCAGCCGCGCGTGCCATAAATCTTGGCGCGAGAGAGGCGGTCGGGCAGCGTTACGTATGCGGGACGAGTCCAGTTGTGCAACAACCCCCTTGTTTCGAGTCCACCGCTTCACCCTTGAAGCTGACTCTCCATTCTAACGGTGACCACCATCTCTAGCTTGGTCGCCGGGTCGAGACTCTGTTGTGTTTCAGAAAGAGAGAGGGAGATAGAGAGAGACGAGCTTCAGTTTTCGTGGTATGCGCGGTCACCAAACACGTTAGCCGGAGTATGCATGTCTCAGAACGGCGAACGCGTCTCGCAGCGGTCCCGTCAGTATGCTCGGGACAATAATCGTACCGTCGAGGATGCGCAAACATTGTGCATATATGCACCGCATGACAACGTCTGTTGGTGGCCGACGTGCGCGTCCTTTGCACAGAAATCGTCACGTGTCTTGCTCTCTTTTCTCCTACCTTTTCTTTCTCTCTTTCCCTCTCTTTCTCCTTCGTATTCTCTGTGCTTACACTCTGTCACGGTTGTGTGCTTGCCACCGTTTGCATCGTATTCCGGGATATGCTCGGTCTATATAGTTACCGGCAGGACATCGTGTCTGCTTCTCTCGTATATGGACATTTTCTGACTTCGGTATGCGGTTCTTTTCATCTCATAGCTCGCTTCCTGCCGGCGACGCTTCTGGACATTCTGCATGGGCATTATGATTTCGTGAAATATAAATCTGTGTGAATTGATCGCGATATTTTCAACGGAACGAAATTAAAAAAAAAAAAACAAAAAAGAAAGAGAAAGAACACGGCGTGAGAAAAATGTAACTATCGACTTGCTTATCACAACAAGATACTTCTTTGAATGAAAATCGGAAAGGTTTTTCACAATACAACAATCGGGAGAAGGATCTCGAGCTGGAGAGATGTAATTTCTCGAATAGTATTTAGCATTTCGATATCATCGTATCTCTTAACCGAGACCGTTTACTCGCTGGCTTTACGTAGCGTGGAGTTTCCGCAGCAATTATTATGCTAACGAATGTACCCGCGCGCCTTTATCCTACCGCAGCGCGCCCGCCGGATGGCTGGTTGGGCTGGTTGGCTGGCTGGACTGCGAAAATTTGCAAGAAGGACCGCGGGCAAAGGATGCGGTTGTAACTTCTTCGTTTTTTCTCGTGCAGACAACTCTAATTGGGCAGTGGCGCGCGGAGAAGGGGCGTATTTGCCGGACGCATACGAAACGCTTGAAATTAGCCGGTGCCGTGATTTAAATGTGGCATCCACTTTTTTTTTTCGGATATCAGTACGGCCCGATTTATTTTTACGCGGCGCGCGCGTTTTCGACGCGAATTCGCACGACTCGCGCGCGCATCGTCGAAACAAACAAATTTCCGCTATCGATTCGTCCGCGCGGTACCGCCTCGCGGAAAATCGCCCGACCCAAAATTCTTTCTCGATAACGCCGCATCGACAGTGCGTGGCTTATCGAAATTTTTCCTTGTTGCATTGCGAGAAAAAGAACCCGGCTCGTCGAAGTTCCGACAGCGCGCTACGTTAGAGTACCGAAAAATATTTCCGACATTTTTGTTGCCGAGATATTTATATCGCGATATAACGGAATCTGTCTCTTGCATCCGAAGAAAGATTATGCACGTGCTACGCTATTGGAAATCTCTTCTTGAGAAATGCTATATATTGTATATTGTAAATATAATTTTCGTTAAAAATTTCAACAGCATTGAAATTATGAAGTATTAAACATTAAAATATGATCTCTTTTTTTTTGCATCATAAATCCTATATCTCTGCGAGTGTGTAAATCTTTTAGATGGATTAGTGAATGGACTAATAACATTTTATTTTACGAAAAATGTTATCTCGAATTTATTGTAAATGTACATTTTCAAACGTGATTCTTAATCGCATTGATTGGTGACTTTCTTCTTCCAATTAAACAAACACTTTCATAAAGATAAATTTTACTTTTCTACATAGTTTGGTGTTTTTTAACAGTAATCTTGTTATCTCGGTGTATTATTACTTCTGGCTACATGCGCGAGTGACGGCTCTCGCATAAAATCCATATTTTTTTTCGCTTGCGCTCTCAAAAAATTAATGGGCACGCCGCTGGCGGGGTTATTTTTGCATGCTGTAGGACGACACTGAAAGGACGAGCAGCATCAATGGCTGACTTTGTCGTTGTCGCCAGGGTTCACATCACAAGAAAAACTCGCGAATAGGGGGAAAGCGAACGCGTCTCCGACGCGAAAAGGTACGCGACGAAACGGTATATTGTCTGTGACGTACGCCATTAGCAGAATATATTTGCAACCCCTCTGGCATATGTACGGCAAATGAACAGTCTACCGCACGGTAGAAATACATGTGCGAGTAGTAAACGTTTTCCCAGAGTACCGCATCGCACCTGTTATTGTAAGCGTTAATGCAGGTGTATTTTAAAGCCGCTCTATGCAATCGCGGCACTTCGTATGCAGACCTGTCATATTGCACATCGAAAAGCCTTTTACGAGGATATTCGGCAAAACTAGCGTTACCGGCTGTTACATTTTTTTTTGAATCGTCTGCTCCTATTGATAGTTTATCAATTGTTAACGAAATAATTCGCAAAAAGATTTATTTTCTATCGCTCCAATGCTTGTAACTCCCGATGCTTCAATCACTTTTGTATCAGACACGAATGCAGATGTCAGTTGGAACGTTTTCATACTAGTTTCGGATTACTCCGAAATAGAATAGACAGAATTCCGCTTTATGAATTTTAGATTGACACTAATCTTTTCGGTTACACGGCGGTTGGTGCCACGATCTCACTCTCTCTCTCTCTCTTACTTTGATCTCTTCCACTTGCAGTCCGATTTCCATTTAATACAAATCGACTGTGCTTCGAATTCTATTATTTTGTCGACCGATAGCCGGAAAGATAGGCGCGAAAATTGCGTCGGGACTCATTGCCGCTACCATCTCGCGCACTCTTCTGCCATTCGCGCGGGTGCTAACTAATCTGATTAATATCCGATTTGGTCGATGGATAATGAAAACGGCAGGTACGCCGTGACACCTACATCCACAGGTGGCCAATTAATTTACAAGCGCACACACTTTACGTGACATCGACATATCCCGGGCACGAAGTCAGATCTCCCTTTGATCTGCGACCAGGTACGGGAACCCACCATGCGGGTCCCTTTGTGTGCGTGCGGCCGCACAATACATACGCGCCTGATACGCGGCGCATCGGCATTTTCGTTGGAATTTCGGTTTTGCATCGATCGGAAGTAGCCGAGCGTTACCGTTACACGCGGCGGATGCAGTGCATCTCTCGCTATTGCTCGCCGCACCGCGTCGTGTTGCGGCGCGGCGCGATAGGCGCCGTGACGTTCGACCGTCGTCGCGCGTGCGAACTTTCCGTTTACTTTGCCATAGTTCTCGGTTTAATAATCGTAATGGAAACAGGTGCCGGTGCAGGAACCATGTGGTGAGAGCGCGCCTACCTTTCGATGAAGTTCGCGCGGCTCGCACCGCGCGTCACCGCGAGTAAATAATCCGCCACCGCCGCCGTCGCCGCCGCAGCCATCAGTAGCTGCGGCACTCGTTCTTGATTAATCAATAAAGCGCTTCGCGGCGCCCGAAATTACGAGCGCGGATTACGAGCAGCGACGAATCAGTCATAAATCCTGCGACGCGCCGCGCGAGCGGCCGTTTTCATGAAATTTAAAACGGGAGGGATTACAAACGGAGATATTTTTTACGAGGACGCGCGCTTTATCGGAACATTTTTGCGCTCGATCGGCCGCCGCGCCGCTTTTTGTTGCATACCGACAGTCAGTTTTGCCGTTCGAATTATTTCAGCCGTTTGTTGTACGGATGTTGTGGTGCAAACCCGTCGTGATTTACTTGTGGAATTTATCCGCGTTTTATAGAATAAATGTGCAATGCGTCTCTTACGAGCATTTGTCGTACATGTTCACGTACGAGGCGATATTTTCTCGTAAGATTGGTTTGCTATCTTTCATGCGTCGTAACTGTTTCTCCCCGTTCGAATTATTTCGGCCCACTAGGCGCTTGTTGACCGCGAGATCAGTTAGAGTCGGATTGAAATTGGACAGAACAATAATTTCTCGCAGCCCTCTGGGGAGCGAAGGGTAGCAAAGGAAAGTTTTTTTTCGAGCTAAAAGGAGTTGTCATAGGGGCTCTGGGAAGAAACTTATATCTATGAATGCGAGTCATAAATTTTTTCCATTAGTGGATGATTTTGACGTTAATTCGCGCGATAATGTTACAATTTTAGTTTCATGAGGATAATATATCGCGTCAACTGAAATTATAATGAATGAACCGACACATATTATAAATAACTTAATAAATATCTGTTAAACTTCTGTGATGACATTTAGTCGACTAGATAAATTATTGTCATGTTTCCATGTTGTGGAACAGGCATTTTAAAAATATTTCTGTAGCTGATATTATCCTTTACAGTCGTTGTTTTACTTTGCATATTAAAATACACGAGTACGTTTCTACCGGTTTAATAATATAACACGTCGGGAGATCAGCGAGAAAAACGGTGGTGATGGCAGACGGTTTAAGTGCTTTTGCAGCATACCATCGTGGTCTCGCAAATCACTCGAGGAAGGTTGCGATAATAGTACCGCTTTAACGCGACAAAATATCGTTAGCCCTTCGCCACGTTGTTAGCCTCCATTAAATTGCCTCAGCACGATGACAAAGCCGACACCTCGGGATCGAAAGAAATTTAATAGAGGATATTACGATAACAGCGCGTGAAAGGCGCGAGACTCGCGTCGAGCCCGAAAGACGGAACGTAGATGACGAGAATTAAATTTCAGTGTGTGATACTACCGCGACACTTTGAATTTAGGGAAGCTCTTGGGTTTGATAAGGGTGGCTTTTGCAATACAAGCCTCAAAATATCATATCATATCGCATTTATCCTTTTGGAATAAGCAAGTAAATGCTGGATAAGCTATCTTTTATATTGTATTTGCTTTCAAAATATGATAAAAATTACATTGTCAGCAAAAGAATAAATCACTAAAATAGGCAATAAAAATATAGAAATACTTATTATTAACTTCTTCTGAAAATCATTCTATTAAATAGTATTGAGGAATGCGTATCGTGTTGCTGGTAAATAAAGAAATATAAAAATCATTTTAACAAAAAATTTTAATTAAAAACTAAAATAAAATAGGATTTTCTGGCACCCATTATTATACAGTTTATCCTATTCAGAAAAATGATACAACTCTCTCTCTCTCTCTCTCTCTCTCTCTCTCGGAGATTATATATAATCTTATCATATATCCTTTTGTATATACATAATGTAATTAAATCCATATCCGCATATATTCGTCCGCATTTTTTTAAACAGGACTTCGAACTAGATGGGACAAAACGCGGCCTTCGGGCACGAGAGATTCGGGCGAGAGATAAATAACTTGGGAACGAAAGAAAGATAGAGATAGAGATAGAGGGTGGTAGTAGTATAAGGGCATAAAGCCGAGACGGCGGTGTCGTGCGAGAGGACGAGGGACGGCGCGAGGCAAGGGCGCGGTATGCGTCTGTGAAATTCAACCAAGCTGTTCCGCTGGTAATAATGGACGAGAGGCAAGCGTTGAAATGCAAATTAGAGCGCGGGTCGCGGACAGCTTGATACATGTGCGGGGATTGTGGTTTCGCGCGATGCGCACCGCCGCCTATACTCGCGGAATAAAGGAGTTTGTTTTGGAATTTTGCTCGGCGCGGGGGGGCACTATATAACGTCACGCGTGCGGGTTACGCTTTCCTTCCTACACCCCTTCACTCTTTCTAGCTCTTTTTCCCTTTTGCTCGCGTTCCCTTTCTCGCTTACTTCGGCCGTGCATCAAGCGCGTTTGCGGATAGCATTCGTCACCGACGAAGGGCCGCTGGAAATGATCGTTGATCGTCGCACGCGCGTCCTGTAAACTGTCCTTCGTGCCTGCGGTTGTTGTGACAAAACGTGCAATTTCCATGACGGCCTCTGCGATAATATAACGCGGCGTTACGGCGCTTGTTACGTCAGCGTGGACGGAAATGAAAGGATATCGAGGGAGGAACGGGGCGACGCGACGCGCGCGGTCCATTTCTTCGCAACGCTCGACGAAGCGGCGCCGCTCGCGCGCACAGAATGAGAATTGAAATCGTTCCGATCGACGACCGGATATTTTTTCCCTTCTTTTAGAAACGCCACAACAACGAGCGCGCATTCAAGTCGTATGCCGATCGCAATTTTATCATCTCTGTTTCCGCCTTATTGGCGAACGAAATGATTTTGGGCGTATAGTTATCGGAGTAGATAGTAATAGCGGACACGCTATTAGAAAACTCGCTGCAATATAACTCTCCATAAGAGATGATGCATACATCTATTTGTAATAAGCGCGACATTTTATGAGAAATTGATTCTGTGTGAGGTTATCTATATATGAATGTTGTAACACTTGCTATTTTTGTCAAAGAAATTCTCTTGAGAAATATAGAAAACTTTGAGATCTGATTCCGTAATGAATCGCAAATTTTAACTTTCGATAATAACTGAAAGCATTTTGCAGTTTTACTGCATAGCGAAAGATCAATAAAAATAGTTTTTGTTCGGAGGAATATCTCGAACGCCCCAAGAAAAGATATCACTCGATGAAGTTTTTGTGACAGCGGCGTACTTGAAATATAGCACTACTGTGAGGCGCCATGAATTTCCTATCAACATCGTGAATTCTGAAACCCTAACCTTCTCTTGAGATTTGTGGTTTGAAGATAATGCCTTTTGAGTTTCTGCACCTTGGAGATTTTAACTTTCGGGATTGCGGCTATGAGTATTACAGAACAGTACGAAACCCCCAAGTTGTAGAATCAAGGCTAAACTTACAATCAGTTAAACTTATTTGTTAATAACAATTTCGAGTTTCGAGACGAGACGGGAATCTCCGATATGACTATGTATATCTATATTATATCGCTAACTCATAAAATAACATCAATTCTATTCGTGATAGATCGAGCATCAATCTAGGGCTGCAATCTACTTAACGCGACACATGCTTCGAAGCATTCAATTGACTGATCAAGATAAAAAAATTTATGCTCTGAAGCTTTACAGCTTTGCAGCATAAAATACACAAAGTATTGTACGAAAATACAATAAACCACAAACGAATATCCACAAACTTTATTTGCCTCATAAAATCAAGCGTATAACAAGATAACGAAATCTCTAGTTAACAAACTTGTACAATGCAATCTTTTCCGGATATATCAAAGTCACCGACAAGTTCACCGTGCCTTGAAAGTTATATTTTCATTTGTGCCGGGAGGTAAGTTATTAGCATTCGCTTTTGCAAGATTCAAACCGGTTGTTCGCCATCTGCGATATCCCACGGCAGTACGATGCAATTCGTGAAATCGAAAATATCAGCATCGCAAATCCGAGGTCGCGTGCGCTATCTTCCTCTTGGAATTTATCGTTATGGTAACGCAACCTGGAAGCCGCTTGGCGTGAGGCTTCCGAGCCGAGTTCCCGATTTCCGTATTAAATGGCGAACTCTTTCCTGCGGCCACACCGTGAATTTATGACCTTTAAGGCGCGGCAACCCGAGATGGTCAGTTCCACTTTTGAATTAGCTATTCCCGGAGAAATATCAAATGCTTCCTCGTGATATCGTTATTGCAACATTGCGATTTTTCCTCATCATTTAAAAATCGATAGACCATTAATGGATTATATGAACTATAATAATCTGTGACAGTCTAGAGAAAAATAATATTAAAGGAAGAACATTGAGGATAAAGAAGATACCTTTTCTTTATGTCTTTTCTTTAAATATGTAATTTATAATTTTAATAATCTAATTTTTCCGAAAAAAATTAGCATAAATAATACTTGAAAATTATTAATAAATATCTGGTAACGTTTTTTCTTTGATCTATTCTAAATATTATCACAAGTTTTATTATGTGTGGAACATGCTAATTAATTGATTTTAAAAGAATTAAATCCTGTCTATGTCATTTTTGTGCAAATCTTGCATACTTGTGACTAATATAATTTATAAAATTATTATTTCATCACTAATGATATAGCAAAAAATGATGAGACAAATCAAATTGTACGTGACATGCAATTAGTTTTATTATTCGTTTAACCAAGCAAAATTGGAAGGATAGGAACGCAGGTTATGACTCTTGAGAAATGCGCCCTTGCCCGGAATTTGTGCGGATGACAGTGAATTAGGTGTCTTTTGCTACAATAACCCATAAACATTCCTCCTTCCTTGCGTCGCGTATTTATCATCCTGTCCGAGTAATATGCCGCGGGGCGGCCCATGCGATGCACGTATATTCTCATCGGGTACAGAGATGAATGCACGCTCCGGTGATTCGTTTAGACGTAAAACCCAAGTAATAAAATTGTTGACGATGACTGTTCGATCGAGTACAACATTCATCGACAAAGGGGGGAATCGCGGTTAAGTTTTTTTACAACGATCGGACATCAATGTATCCATACTGACGCAATAACGTCGCGGATAGGAAGATGGGGATGCGAAATACGACTTCTCTCATGGGGAGTTTGTTTACGATGCGAAAGGACTTTAAATGCTTTCGATAATTAAGAGAATTTTATAATGTTTTCTTTGTAATATGCGCGAAATAGAACTTAAGTAACTCAGTAGCAGCGAGTCGTATTGAAATTATATAGCTTTCAAGCTTTATGAAAAAGTTAATAGATAATTTATGATGATAAATACATCTCTTGATAGCGCATAAATTAGATATCAAAGATACATGCAATCATATTTATAAATTAATTATATCGTTATTTTACAATAATTATTACAAAAAAATAAATTATATTATTTAGGATTCAATTAAAAAATTTTTTTAATGTTTTTTTATTAACATGATTCTCTAAACTTTTGGTATTATTTATCTATCTGAAACCTTTACTGGACTTCTCATAAATTGCTCTCAGTTCTTAATTCGCATTCTCACTGTATTTAGTGTAATTAAATCGTACTTGGACAATTCCGACAAGAAACTGGGTGCAAGGGCATTTATCACATCATCCATAAGATCCTCTTAGCCGGTCTTGGCGTAAGACGCAAAACTATCATGCCAATTAGCGTGCAGTACATGAAGAAACCTGAAATTGCGAGTGGCACGCTTGAACGTATTAGCGTGCGTCGCGAGAATTGCTGGCACACACTCTAGCTTTTCTAAATGTATTTAGCGTGTCTCACCCCCGATGCTCGTTTCTTGTTAAATTCGCGCGGTCGTACGTCCGTAATCATTTCCATAATTTTGAAGTAATCACACTCGCAACTGAATTCAAAGTACTTGGCGACTCACTTTTTAAAACTGCAAATAATTTCGAAATTTCACTCTTTGACGCTGAACCGTTAATACATCTCGCAGAAACTCTGTTTAATATATTTTACGTTAACTCAAAGCCGTCCACTTTATTCTCGCAGTCATATTTCTAGCTCTAAAGACAGGAATAATCCAAGCCATAAAATCATTTTCGAGCAAGAAATATCCGCGCTTCATCCGCTGAGCTCGCTTGAAACTCGAAAGCGTTAGGGCTTTCCAGAACCAAAGCCGCGATGGAATTCTATTACGAGATTGCGCCAGTTTGATCCAACGGGTGTCCCGAGCCGTCGGAGTAAAACAGTCCTACGGCGGATTCCATTTTTAACTTTCGCCCCATCGCGGCCGCCGGTTTTCCTGCACTCTCGGCTCTCGGTCGGCACGCGCATGTTCTGACGATAAGTAAGTATAGCACGCGCCACGCCGCGCACATACACGCTCATCTCACTCGACGTATTTCAAGGCACATTAACATATTATACTAGGCTTTGTATCACGAGGACAAAAAACATGTTTGTTCATCAGGTTATATCAGATGTTAAGTCCGTCCCTCTTTGTGTGTCAACTTAATGCTACTCCAGCCACGACGGAGCCCCTCGGCTTCTCGTCAGCACACCACTTGGTACTCCTATCCTCTTCCTTGCAAAGGCTCACCGCTCCTCTGGCTTAACAATTCACCCCCTGCATCTCTCGAGCTTACGCAGCCTTGTGCTCCTCTCTAGACTTTTCTCTTTCTCTTCGTTCTCATCTATGTATAATTCGCGCGTTCCATCCTGCGTCTTTAGTCTCACGCGCCTCTCGCTTAGCGCGGCTGTCGGGTTCGAGATAATGGCATTAGACGAATAAATGTCGTCGCATAATCATTCTCAGCCACTCGGCGCAATCGCTGGTTCCTTAAGTTTCATCTCGATCATAATAAGTAAATTGCGGCCGAATTGGCCTTTAATGCACCCCTATTTTTCCGGAGCAAATAGTGGCCTTTCCGTCTGGGAGAATCGTCGCTCGGATTTACGTGACCCGCCGACAATGCAACGCTTGATGCACACTGCAGATTTAATCCGAGTGATGTGAGAGAAAGAAAGGAAGAGAGAAAGAGAGAAGAGACGGGGGAGCATTGCCAATTCCTCAAGTAAACAGCGTGTCTTGATTGTCCGCTCTTTCGCATTCTGTCGGAGACCTCTTCGACCTCGATATATACAAATTGCATAGTAATTGCCACATTATTTTTGGTATTCAGAAAACTCACGCTCGGTTATTTTTTCGAAACAACTCAGGTTGTCACAAAGAGCTTTTTACACATTTAGCTTATCCTTTTTCTTTTTTTTCACCATTAATTAATTTGAAGAAGTTTAATTGACTTTAAAATGTAACGGAAAATATGTGATAAGAGATAAATATATTTTTAATTTTGTCAGTCAATCACTTTTCGTAACTAAATAATTGTTATCTAAAATATTTCTAGCTCGATTATTTTAAAAGACCTCAGACTTCATATTACGAGTTATCTAGTTCTCTACTGTTATAAATTTTAAAAAGTATGAAAAATTTGAATATTCTTTCATTAGAATACTCCATTATATGCTGAGATTACGCAAATGACGGCTATTTTCTGTAACATAGAATTTATTTCACATTTGGTGATAATTGTCAGCACAAAATGCGATTGCGACATTCCGAACGTTCAGCGTAAATGCTTACGAGGTGTATATCGGGAAAATGGAGAAAACTGCAAGCCACGCAGAACTTCGAGATGCCGTGAAAAAGCGCGAAATGGTGAGAAACAGAGAGCAACTCGTACTGCAATTATGCTTGCCTTTTTTGTTCGTCGGTTAATTCCAGTTTTCAAAGCTGACGCGAACTAAATTCGCGGGCGGAAATTTATTGCCAAATGGAAATACGCGCACATTTACGCCAGATAATAATAAAGTAAATTTTTCCTAATGGAGGACGAGAATCGTTGTAATATCAAAATTTAATCGCGTGTATATTGAGCACACTCGAAGAATGATTTAATAGCTATAACTGCATTGGTAAAAGGCAAAAATATTTTATTATTGTTTTCGCAACTTATTGACATAACTTATACAGATCACGATTAGTGATGAGATTAAATAGTTTACAAGTAGCTTCAAATTTATTGGCACATTTTGAATCCTCTATGAAAAATCTCAAAAAAAGTGTTATTTTCAAGTATCCCCGAATTTTGATCAAATCTATTAAAAATTTTTATTTATTAAATTTTAATTAAATTTAATACAAACGTTTTGATTTAAAGGAAATAAAATTTCCAATAAAGATACTCATAAAAGATTTGAGTTTTTAGAATAGAAAGTACTTATAAATACATTCGAATCCTGCAGATGTTTATTTTAGAAACTAACTAGTCAGATTTTAAATATACATATTGAACTTAATTCCATCTCTAATTATGATATATTAAATATTAAATATTAGATATTAAATATTTTAATAAGCTGCTACGAATCTTGTTATCTTGGAATTTATATTAAAATATATTTCTTTTTTAGCTATAGAAGTTATTTAGATTCTTCTCTTTTACTGTTACCATTTGTTTTCCTGAATGTCTTATTATATGCGTCTAACTTTCGCCATTAACGTCTTACCTTACTTTACCTACTTGGATAACTCTCTTATAATAATTCTCGTTACAAACACTTTTCATCATTAAGTTCTAAGAATAATTTTCTTTTCACTTCATTCATGAAGTGCATGATAGTTTTCAAAGTCTGCTTCAACTGTAGCTTATCTTATTTTATATACATGAATTACAAGATGAAAAGTTTCATGTGACCATTTCTATTTTTATCGTTGTATAATATTACACATCAAATAGAAATGAAGTAATGCATTTTTTAGACAATGCTTCTCTGCATTATGTGTTCTTATTAATATTTGCAATATTGCGAATTCTTAAAGAATGTATTCTTTCGAAATTATTGTAACATAATAATTAAGAATTATTCTGTGAAAATATTTAACAGTTTGCTATTCTTCATGGACTTATCATCGCTTGAGCATAGTTCTCTGCGTAGAAGAGAGAAGAGATCGGCAAGTAAACGATTATACCTGTAATGACTTTCGCGAAACTCAATCCGGACTCGGAAAATGCACAGCCGTCTAAAGCACGTAAATTGCTTTCAATACTTAAAATGGTTGGTGTAGCATAGTTCGGATATCCACTCTGTTTAATCATTTTAACGGTGGGTCAAGCGCGACCACTTCATCCCCTCAGCTATATTCGAGAGAAATTTGCACCTCAATTGCATACGGTCTTTTATTCATCGCTCGAGCGATTCGCCTACGACTTCTCGGCGCTATTGCCCCAGATCTAGTCTGTATACTTCTCGCGAGATTAAACCAGAGCGATTAGCATAAACATTCTATAAAAGTCAAAGCGACTCTTTAAACGGCAGAGAGGCTCGATGAATATCACGGGCAAACTTTGGATTTCATTTTGCGACCATAGAGTGGTTCTCACCACGATATAACGCATTCTTTCGGATTCTTCTTGATTTGACATTTAATCGTTTTAAAACCATTAATGGATGACGTTCCACAAGAGTCTTACATTACTCTTTGTATGCTAAACTTGAGCGATAATTTCTATATTGCAATTTATATTATAATATACGATATTCTTAGCGTACTAAGTGATTTTATGTCACGTTGTTGCGTTTATTAATATGAAAATGAGATTATAATAAAAAAATATTGTAAGAATCATATTTCCATCGTTAAATCTATGATGAGACACAAACTGCATTAACTTTTACTTAATATCAATTTTATAATTATTATTGTTAAAACAGTATTTTAGTTTCGTATTAATATTAACAAGATTGATATTATAAATTTTTTACTTTGATTCTTTTCACAAATGCGGCAACAATAATAATTTGTAACAGCATTTGCATAAAAATTTCCGATAGTGAAGCTCTTTCTTTTCTCATTTTGTTCATTTTGATTACGTAGTAGCAGATAGAAATCGGTTTTAGACCGAGTTTTGCAGTCTCAGTTTATTAGGCCACGTCGATACGTGATTTGTGCTCTTGTCATTCGCGAGTCTTTCACGTTGCGAGGCTGTCGTGCAACACTGACATCACCTTCGTATCGAATCACAGCATTTTTTGCACCTAAAGAGTTGCATATCGGAGATTCGAACGCGCTGCTGATTTGTGCGCTCTCGTTGGATGCCGCTGTGCTTACAATGGCGAAACATACGAGACGGCTGAAAAGCCATCAATCGGCTGGTCCGCGCCAATAAAAAGCCGGCGGAATCCTTTTATTTTCGCAGTACTTATGGTCTTTAATACCACGAGGGTCGTATTTCGAAAATCGTAAAGCGCGGTAATCGCAGGAATGAGATCTCTCTTTTTCCGTTAAACAACATAATTCTCGCTGATCGCCGCCGCCGAACTTGGCGAATATAATTTTTATCAAGATAATGCGACGAAACACATGACGCGATATGTAAAATTACGAGTAAAAATCTTTGCATTTTTAGGAATTTGTAATTAATTGAATAATTAACACTTATTTTAAATTACGTTAAATATTTTTTTTATACGATGATGTACGAATTAAATATCTAATTAAGGTATTATAATGTACATCTATATCATATATCTGTATAAAATTAAAATATATTGTTTGTTGTACATAGAGTACAACAAACAATATATTTTAATTTTATATAAATTCTTTCTCTACAGTGTGACAATCAATTTCTCAGGTTTAATTAATTTTGCGTAATGGAAGTTTTCATTTTTCCATTTTTTTTTAATTTAAAACTTTTTGCTTTTGAAACCCTTCATCGAGCACAAAAAAAAACAGTGAATCTCAAATAATGTCACGTGATAGCTTGCTGGATGATTTTCATCTCGATGAAATGTGAAGGGTCGTATTTCTGACAGATTGCATCATGTCGCAAGTTTAAAATGATTTCAAATACAAATGCGCAAAGATACGTGAATTTCTCTTTTTCACTGTTGCATGTATACACTTTGTCAAAATACAGTGGGATTGAATATCGAAAGAATGCGTGTGAATATATTTTAATTTAATAAAGCTACAATTCTTTTGTCATTGGGTGTGTAAAATCTGTGCGTAACGATAGCGATTTTTTAAATTTGCTTCGACATGAAACTCGCTCCAAAGAATGTTCGCAATAAGATCAAACGAAAATAAACTGCATTTTCGCGATTTAATTCTCCGCAATTTAATTCCGGCATATATACATATATAGGATATTTTTGCCAATTAAAAAAATAACAGACTGATTTCGCGAGAGCCACGGATTTTCGTAGGTCTGTGAATTACGCTTCGTGTCTGGAACCGACGCGACGTTTCCACATTTTATGACGATCGATCGCCGCGGGGTTCACGCGACGCTCAGAGACCGTCACAGCGCGCGCGTTTCCGTATTCAGCCTTATTTCATTCCCATGCAGGAAGGATACCGTTAACTTTTAACGGTCGGTTAATACGACGTCGCATTCTGCGACTCGTTTCTAACAGCCAGTTTGAATGCAGAGGGTCAGGAAATATCTTTTGATGATGTAGTAACCGCGCACACACCGAGAATCGTCGCACGTTAAACATTCTTCATGATATCAAATGGTAGTAGCGTCTTAAGAAGAAACAATTTGGTAGCATAAGATATATGCGAGGCAACAAACGCATCTCGGAAATTACGGGCGACTTAAGCGTATAAATTCTTGGCGAGTTAATGCTTCCTTTAGTGAAAATCTCCGTTTCATTATTTTTTTTTAATTTTCTCATCGTTAGTATTAATATAAGTCGTGCAATTATAAACTAATTAGAGTAATTCTTACGGCTTCAAAAATAATTGATGTATACAACATATGAATTTAGCATGTTTATTGGGATTCATAAAATATACCCATATGTGTAAATGCTGTTTTGAAATCATCAATATGTACATAAAATTCATTAATTGTTCTTGATCTTCTAATTCTTTTGTAATATCATGTTTACCACAATTCATAAAATATTAAAAAATCAATATGTATGATTAGTAGGAATAATCATAAACATAATAATTTTTCTAAGGAAAAGCTTAAAATATATATATTTGTTGATAATTAATTGGAAGAAATAAGCGGCATAAAAATAGTTAATTACAATGATTATTAGCATTTAAATGTTAACACACAACTACATCACATCTTACTCATTGTGTACAACATTTTGATATCTTTTTCATTAAATTAATTTTTTATCGCATCTACAGATAAATTACTGATAGCGGAATATTTATACGTCCTATTTATTTACTGATTGCCTATACAGCGCGCTTGACATAACGTATCAGTAAATTTTCAGAGACACCTGCAAAGCATTTCCACAAAATTCTGAATTGAAAACGGGGTTGTGTCGATTTTCAACGGTAGCTTTCATTCTCTTGTATTTACTGTTGAACGTTTTTTAAATCTTTTTACTCGATTCCATCACATTTGTCGCTCGCGTGCGAATTGGTAGCAAACATTTCGCATTTAAATGACAAAAAATAGGGGACTGATCATTATCGGACGACTGTTAACACGCATGCTCGCTTGCGCGCGGAAGCTAAGCCGAACTGAACGCGTATCACGGTTGGTACTAATTTCCGTTTTAATTAACATTGCATTTGCGTAATTAATCGCTGTCAACGGCTTAGATGGTGCGGCTTAGGTAGCCATATATATATCGATCTAATGATATAAATGATGCTAAACCGATCTTTACATCGGTTGCGCACCGTCGCATCGATATCGCTTAAAGTAATTAATCATTGGATTTGTTACCGTTCGATTATCGACTACGCTGTTGATCGGTGGAAAACGTGCGAAAAGAAACTACTTATACTATATCGTTTTTCAATTCGTATATAAACAAGTTAAGCCCTGGTTTATAATGCAGATACTAAAATAAATTCCCTCCTTTTTATTGCAAGAAGCGCAATGTATATACCTACTATAAAAACTTTATCATTTGAATTAATCTAATTCTCTTCAACTGTTTAATTCATTTGAATGCAGGAAATACATGTTCTAGTTATGAAAAAGATTCTAATTAAAAATCCATGTGCTACAAGCAGTTATTAAATGTGGGAAAAATTAATTTTAACTATCGCTTTAATTTATCGGTTTAATAATAGAAATAATAATTCTCTTTGTATTATCTATTAATATATCTATATTAAATTATGTGGAATGTTAAGATAATTTCTCAACCAAATCATGTCCACAAACTTGTACAGACGATACAGTTAGTACTATCAATTAGGAGATGGTATGCAATATGCAAATTTGGTGTAGGTGTTTATTGTATGTGGAGACGGTAACTTCCTTGCGGAAGTACTGGTTGATTAATGCTATCCTATTTGGTAGCGAGCTTCCTCACCGGACGAGAATCTTCTACGGCCCTCACACAAACGAGATAATCGATCGCGATCTTTTATATCATTCAACGAGTTCGCGTTTTATAAGAAATTTTGATCGACCTAAATTCGTCGGAGATTAAACCGTGAAGTTTCCGTTTAACATTGGTTGTTGTCTGACTTTAATACTTACTTGAGTGTAGACTCGATTCTTGTCTCTTCAATAAATAGTCCTTTTTTTTCGTCGTGGGAAACTCGAGGAAGAATTTGATTATCACTTGTAATTAAAGTAGAGAGAAGGAGGGGGGGGG